>VYXD01016497.1:119814-134582 GCA_013397195.1 Hylia prasina | reverse complement strand
TCCCGCTCCCGCTCCTGCTGTCCCCGGCTCTGGAGAGCGAAGGGGCAGAGCCCGGCGGGGTTGGTGGCGGGGGGAAGGAGGGAGGGATGCGGCCCCCACACCCGCGGGTACAGGGGGGTTCCCCCCGGAGGAGCTTCCCGGGAAATCTCTGATCTCCTCCTGTCCCCTTCTCGGCGAAGTTAAAGGGAAGAGCCCAGGATGGTTGAGAACTCTCCGGCCCCGCTGCCAGAAAGGGCAATCTACGGATTTGCGCTTTTTTTGGGCTCGTGGTTTGGCTTCAGTGAGTATCGCGCAGCTGAATCCATCAGCCCCGAGCGTTGCTTTTGCTGCGTTCCCGTTTTAATCGGGTTTCCACTCGATTCACGCGCGTTTTCACATTCACTGAGCCCTGGAGATAGCTGTGGCGTTACCTTCCCCACCAAAATACAAAACAGATTAAGTCAATCTGGTCAGCAGCAGCGGAAGATATTTGGGGTTCTTTCAGCTTTTCTCTGCTGGTGTGACGGGCTCTTCATTTCACCGGGGGTCCAGCTCAGGACCAAGGTCTGAGAGGGCAGAAAACACTTTTTCAACACCAGAAATTACATGTGAAAGCAAATGTCCTTCAGTGCAGGATCCTGCTGTGGGTCTTTGCCAGCCACCCTCGGGTGACTTGGGTTCAGCTCCTGTCCCAGGAGGAATCAGAATGATTTGTCATCACAGTTCCATCCAAACACTGCAATTCCACCTGTTTTTTCTTCCCATTAAATGACCACTGTGAGATTATTTTCTGCTTTAACCTTATCTCTGTTCAGGTTCCTTTGGCTTCTTTTTTGAGGTGTTTGGGGGTGGTTTTGGTTTTTTTTCCTTTATTCTGCAGTTTTATCTTGGAATAAATTCTTGCCTGTCTTTGCAGGAAATCAGAAATTAAATGTGAAAGCAAATATAAAACTGATCTCTGTGTAACCAGATGCTGGGCAGGGTTTGAGTCTGAGAGGCAAATTCTGCAATCTTTTGGGAGAGGTATTTTGGTTTTAAAAAAGAGCAAAATTTAGGAAGTCTAAAACCCCATCAGTCTTACTGTGACTCTTTAATTTTGTTGTGCAGTTTTGTACCTTATCTGGGCTTATGTTCCTGAGACTTGGCTGTTCTCCCTGGGACTGACATACTGGCCTCAAAAGTAAGTTCAGCCAATTCAACTCTTTAAATCTTAATTATTTTCAAATAACAGAACTTCTTTCTTTCTTTTTTTTTTTTTTCTTTTTTTTTTTTTTTAAATAATGGCCTTGCATTATATCTATTTTTCCTTGATGATGAAGGGCTGTAATGTTTCTGAAGCATTTTTTCATGGAGCTGTGGTGAAAATGTTTTGTTGTGCCATGAAATAAAAAAATACTGGGGTGAATCAGGATAAATTTGACATTTTGCCATCAGGAAGTTTGCTGGTGGAAATACAGTGAACTTCAGGCCATAATTAAAAATTAAGCACCTTTTTAAAGGGATTTATCTGATGGTTTGTCAGTAGCTCCAGTGGAGTCAGGATCCATCATCAGAGATGTTGTTTCTTTCCCTCTTGGGAGAAATCCATCACAGCAACATTAAAACTGATTCATTATTAAGCATTTGTTGCTAAATGTAAAATTCAAAATCCTTTTTTTCTCAGATACTGGGCAGTTGCCCTGCCAGTTTATCTCCTGGTGACTGTGGGAATTGGTTATATTTTGCTTTTTGGGATTAACATGATGAGCACAGCTCCACTCAACTCCACTCACACCATCACAGGTAATTTCTTTCACTTTTTATTTGAAAGTTTGACCCTTCACTGAGAATTCTGGAAATCTGTCAAGAATAAAACCCAAATTTTAAGCCTTTAAATATTTGAGTTCTTGCAAGTCCTGGTGGCGTTTTCAGCATCATTTAAAAGTAGCAAAATTTGTAGTTTTGCATTATAGAATTAGATAATATTCTTGGAAAAGCAGGACCTGGAAGCCATGAAATGTTCTCCTTATCTTTTGTAGATAACTTTGCAAAAAAGCAGCAGCAGAAGAAATTCCAAGAGGAGGCAATTCCAGCACTGAGGGATATTCCCATCAGTGAAGTCAACAGGATGTTCTTCCTCCCTGAGAAAGGGATCTGCAGTAGCAGATAGTTGTTATTAAAATGTGTTTGAACAAAGGATTAATAAAACTTACAGAGGGACAATTTAAACCTCTCCAAGCTGAAAATAAAAACTCCTTCAGCTTTCCCCCCCCCTTCAATTTTGAATTAAATTTACATGAATTTATTACTATTTTTATTATTATTATGCCCCTTAATAACCTGCATTGCTCTTGAGAATTATGCCCCAATAATTTTTCTGGTTATTCTTGAAAAATTTTAAAAAGTGCGTTTAAAAGTGTTCTGTTACTTGCAGCTTTCTGCTTGGAATTCCCCTCTGAGAGGGGGGAAAAAAAAGCAGCTTTTACACAGTTGAATTCTATTTCTCTTTGAATTCAGGGAGAGAAAATGTGTTTTGCCAGTCAAACACTTGAAGATCATTTTAAACTCTTAATTGGAAGCATTTGCATTGTAAATACATTATTTGCCTTTGTAAATATTGACAAAATGTGACTGGTTTTTCCATGTTCACCATTTTCCTGTGGTTTTCAGAGATTTTTCCTGGGTTAAGGTGTTTAATGCTCCATTTTCCTTCACACAATCCTTTATTCAGCCAAATCTGTTGATTCCCCACCTTGAAATGATCAGATTTACTGAATGACCAAAAAATAATAAAGGTGGGTTGTGAAGATTTGCTCAAACAAGCCTTGAAATTACTTTTTTAAACTTATTTTCACGAATAC
The DNA here is from genome assembly GCA_013397195.1 of Hylia prasina. NCBI lineage: Eukaryota > Metazoa > Chordata > Aves > Passeriformes > Sylviidae > Hylia > Hylia prasina. The sequence continues at coordinate 131,763 of VYXD01016497.1, read as the reverse complement.
TGAAAACAAAGTTCAAGGAAAAAGCTGAAAATACAGGAACTGATAAGTCCATACTGTTAAAACCCAAGGTTAAGTGGTTCAGATGTTTATTAAACAATGACTTTTTCTTTTTTTTTGTGTTTCTTTCCTTTCTCCCAGGTGTCACAAATTCAGTTATCTCCAGGGCTCAATGTTACTTAGGTCTATTATAAAGCCCAGTGAATAGAACCTTGTTATTTATTAAGCCTGTAACCAACTTCAGCAGAGAATTTAGTTAAAAATGTTATTATTTCATTAAAAGGTAATAAATCTTTGAGAACTTGTGTGAAAAATCTTATGCCAATTCTTTGGAAATCTGTCAGAATGATCACCAGTTGCTCTGGAAAGTTTTAAGACTTCATAACAATCACTTTGTTAATGTATATATTATATATATAATAAATATATATAAGTCTCTAGTTGGTTGGATTTTCTGCCTGAATTTGAAGGAAGAATTTCCATGTTCAGTACTCCTGGTGGGATTAAAAAAATACAATCACAAAATTAATTTTCCTCCTTATTAAAAGAAAAAGTGCTTTTGAACATTTCACTTTAAATACTGAATTTTAGGTGTATTGGCATGGGGGGGGCATGGTATAAAAATGAGTTTGTGTCTAAATTAGAACAGCATTGAGTTGTGTGGTAGTTTTAACTTATTAATGAAGTTTTGGGGTTTAATTTGCTCTTGTTTCTCGATCCTGCCACGGTCCTGTCCTTTTATTAATTTCAATTAATCATTTAACTTCCATTCAATCATGATTTTATGACCAGCAGACACGTTTACTCTTCTGTCACTCCTCTAATCACGTTCCAGACATTGAAGTATTGACTGTAATCTTTTTTTTTTTCTTTTCCCCCTGTGTATTTTCACCCCCTTTTTGCAATTTCATTTGGAATTCCGACGTGCCAACGAGTTGAAGGCCACGTTTGGGATGATTTGATGGAAGGATTAATTCAGTGCCTCGTTAAGGATGCCCAAATCCCTTCAGGATCAAGGAAAGCTACTGGAAAATGCCCTGAGAAAACACAAATTAAAGGATGTAAACCTTGGGCAAAGATTGGAGCAGTGATGAATTTTATTTCTCTGCAGAATTAGGGGAGAACCAAGAGTGAGGAGGACAAGGGGGGGCTGTTTGTTCAAGGAAAACTCGCAGGGATGAAACTCAATCTTTGCTTTTCTGTCACTGATGCCTCAAAGACACCGTGGTGACCTTTCCTTCAGCCTGGGCACGTTTGACACTTCAGAAATTGCCTCTGAGAGCAAAATAAAACCAGGTGATGTGGGGTTTGGGAGCTAAAATACGTCTTTTGGGGATCCACAGGTCTTGCCTGTGACTGTGATTTCTAAGATGTACAACTCTGCAAGGAGGAGAGGAGGTTTTTTATGTAGATTTATATAAATTTTGCCTCAGGTATTGAGGGGGAAAAAAATCCCCCACATGATTGAACGGTGGTGCCTCTCTTTACAAAACATCCCTGGATATCAGGTGTCCATTCTTCTCAGAGGCTAAGGGGAAACTAAGTAAATAAAAGGCAAAAAACCCTAAATTTGCCCTCATTTTCACCTTTCTGCCCTACTGGTGGCACAACTGGTGCAGTTCAATCCGCTGCTTTGTCCCTGCTGGAATAAAGCCAGGGATGGAAGTTCAGTTTTGCATTTCACTGCACCTTTCTGGGTTCTCCTGCAGTTTTTTATCCTGTTGGGGGTGGATGATATTTTACACATCTTGCTGTGAAGATCCTCTGGTGGGGCAGGATCCCCCCAGGTGGGATGGGAAGGGAAGTGTGTGGGGAACGTGTCACATAAAATAACATAAAATGACAATGGAATGGGGCTGTGCCAAGGGGAGAACAGAGCCAAATTTGTGTCTCTTTCTTCTTTCCATCTTGGCAGGAAAGGGAAGGAGGATAAAAACATGGATTGTGAGGATGCTGGGAGAGCTGGGATTGTTCAGCCTGGAGAGGAGAAGCTTTGGGCTGAGCTCAGGGTGGCCTTGCAGGGCCTGAAGGAGCCCCAGGAAAGCTGGAGAGAGACAATTGCCAAGGGCTGCAGGGACAGGACACAGGGAAGGGCTTCAAACTGAAAAATGACAAGTTTAGGTGGGATGTTGGGAAAAAGTCCTTCCCTGTGAGGGTGGGCAGGCCCTGGAATGGAATTCCCAGAGCAGCTGTGGCTGCCCCTGGATCCCTGGCAGTGCCCAAGGCCAGGTTGGACATTGGTGCCTGGAGCAGCCTGGGACAGTGGGAGGTGTCCCTGCCCATGGGATGGGCTTTAATGTCCCTTCCAACCCAACCCATTCCATGATTTCCCTGGAGTTAAGCAGATAAACTTTTGCTGTTCCCTAAAGTTTTGCCCAGACCATCCCAAAATTATCTGGAGCATGAGGAATTCTATCAGCTCGACTGGATCCTCTCCAACCCCTCCCGTGGTTGGACGGGGAGAACAGGAGCAAGGACAACCCAAGACCCTCTGATCTAAAATACAAAGCTGTAATATTAATGTTAAATGTTCCTCATGGGACACATCTGTGCTAGGGGGGTCTATAAACATTAAAAATGCAACAAATCTCTGTGAACTTCAATGTCATTTGTGGGTGGAAATCATAAAATTTCACAAAATCTCAAAATATTTGACTGATCTTGTGCAAATATTGATTCTTGTGGGCACTTGAGCTTGAGTTCCTAAAATGTTTCATTCAGAATCCTGCTTGCTGAGTGCTGCTGAATTTCCAGTCAGCTTTCACCCAGCTGGGATGAATGGGGGGTTTTGTATCTCTCTGTTCAGGAACTGAACTGTGCTGTGAGGAGAAAGTTTTGGAAGGATTTCCTTTTGTTCTGCCAGTTCCCTTCCAGAGGGGTTGCCAAAGTCAGTTTTGTTGGGATGCTGTGCTCTGGATGAAAAGCCAGTGCAGAATAAATAACATTAAATAGGAAATGTTTCAGTGAATTGGGTGGATTTTATCCCTGGAGCTCAAAAGGCTGCAGTTGGGAATATTGCCTTTGCTCAGTTCTGCTGCTGTGGTCATTCTCCCTGTATAAATTTAAGGGGGAAAAAAATCCCTGCGGTAGTTCTTTTTCTCATAATCCAAATTAATCCTGCATCATATTCAGAAAAAACCACAGTTCTCTGACCTGCAAGGATGTGCTTCCATTGGACATCTGTATCCTTCAGAGCTTGTCTTAAAAGCTCCTGGAAGCAGAATGAAAATCAACAGGAACCTGAAACTGTAGAGGTTTTGTGGGGGCATCCCTGTCCCAGGGAACAAAAAGCTGTTTTGCTGCCATCGTTTTAGGGAATGGAAAAGCAGCATTTACTGGGAAGTGCTGCAGCTGTTGAATTCCCAAGGGAAAGATTTTGTGGCACTGAGACCTGAGCCAAGAATTTCGTCTGCCTTGCCTTTGAAGTGCTAAACTCACCACAAACCCCTTTTGGGGATGCTTTGTCACCTTTTTCCTGTAACTGAGGACGGTCCTGAGGTCACTCTGACTCTGCAGGGTGGGATTGCAGATGAGATAAAAAACCAGAAGTGGAAACTGAAAGTTGCCTGCAGGTGAATCACAGAGATGCTGCAGCCCTTCACTTTGGGGCTTAATTATTAACGAGCTCAGGGCGTTTTTCTGTGTGTGTAATGGGTCATCACAGAGCAGTGAAATCACCCTGGATGCTTTTCTGTTTGCTTTTGCTGCCGACTAAATAATGGGGAAGCTGCAGCATAAATTATTTTAGGTTGTCTTGTGAAATACCTCAAATTATCTGTGTTTTGGTGCTGTGTGTTTGGAAGGGAGGCTGAGGAAATGAAACTGAAAGCTCAATTTTCCTTTGTCGCTCTGGGGTTTCAACTCCACCTATTCCTTGTATGACAGGATGTCTCCTGGTGGAAATTTAATTACTGATCCTTCATTCTAATAGGTTCATTCATTGGGAATCTTAATTTTTCCAGCCTTCAAATGGGTGCCACTCCCTTTGTTTGCCAGCAGATGACTGAGAGGAGGAGCTGCCACACACTTGAAGGGGGTTCTGCAAACTGTCTGACCTTATCTCACAGGCACCAGGGGTGCAGGAAAGGTCAAAAACCTGGAATTCTGCGTTTGCTTTGTCTCTGGGGGAGCCATGGCAGCTTGGGTTGGAGTTAAGGCACGTGAAAGATAAAAAAAATTAAACATAGTGGGGGCAGATAGTTAGTCCTTGAGGTATTTAAAGGTGCTGATAGCAAGGCAAGCACTGAGAAACTCTCTGAGCATAAAAAACATTGTGGGGAAGCCAAAGAGGTGCCACATAATGCAAGTTTTAATGTGGAATTACATTAAATTCTGGTTTTTAACCCAGGCTGACTTTTTTTTTTTTTCCTGGCTGGCAGAAGATTACAGGGGGGAAAATCTGATGACAAGAGAATGGCAGAACCCCAGAAAAGATCCCAAAAGTTGTTCAGAACCTGTGGGTTGGACTGGAAATGGATGAGGCCATCTGAGCATTCAGCATTTTTGGCAGAATAAATATATTCCCATGGAGCCAATAAGCAACATTTGCAATAATTCCTTGCCTAATTTCAGTGTGCTTCCAAGCCTTTGGGTTATTTTGGGGCTGTACATGACACTTTTCAGCCTCATAATCAATGCAATTTTCCCTTTCTCAGGACTGCAGTGTTGAAAGGAATGGCCCAGCACAATGCTCTCAATGTTCTCTACCTGTGTTACTGAAACCAACCTGATTTAAATCTTTTGTTCAGCCTCAGGGTTCAATTTGCAAGTCTCTAAAAACACAAAAGGATTTCCTCCCATTTTCCAGGGCTTTGGCTCATTCTCCTTGGAAAGAGAATTATAAATAGTTTCTTTCTGAGCTCTGCTGTATTTCTCTGTTTGGTCAGATGTTTGTCCATCCATTCCTGATGGATTTTTTTAAAATTCTTCACTTTTTAATGTGGATTCTGAGTCTCTCAGGGCTCACCTCTTCTTCCTCTTCCTCTTCCTCAGACTCAGCATCATCGTTGTAGAAGTGAATTGTGGCTTGCACAGGAAAACTGGCCAGAACTTTCTCTCCAATGTTTGCAAGAAACTTCTGGGATTTGGATTTGGGCAAATAAAGCCTGAGAAGAAGAAAACACATTTTAAGAGAAAAAGTTCAACAGTGCAACACTTGTCCATCCAATCTAGCTTGAACATTAAAACTTATTTTTAATTAATTGATTCTAGAATTAGGATATCAGGGTTAGATTGTACCCGAGGCCACCAACCCCAAAGGTTGATTTTAGTGGATTTTGTGTCTCCAGGTGGAGGAGGAGGTGTAGCCTGATTTATTTATGTCAAAATCCACACTGTTTTGTGTTAAAATCATAAATGGCCCCTCTTGGTTTCACTTTGGCCAATTGTCAATGAAAGCTGACAGCAATTAAGGTCCCACAGAATTTCAGATGCCACAGCTTTTCTAACATATTAATGTAAAGAAGAGGGATATTCCATTGATTTTCTTCCTCTAAAGGAAAATCCCAATTAGGAGTTTCCTAATTAAAGAATCCAAACATTGATGAAAACCTTTATCAGTCCTCCAACCTTACAAAGCTTTACCTGGAGTTCAACTTTCAACCAAGAGCAAATTAAAGCAACCTCAGTCTGTATCAATCCCACTCCATTAGAGGCTGTTCCCATTAATTATTTGGGCTTAGTGAGCAATAAATATAAATATAAATCAGGTGAGGCAAAAATAAGAAATGTTTTAAAATTACTTTTTCCTTATTTTCATCTTTTTCAGGCTCTGTTCAGCCTGGGCATCTTTGGTGAGTAATTAAGTTACTAAATTGAGATTTTCCAGGGACAAACTGATCCTTCTCCTGAGAAGGAAGGAGTTTCATCCTTTTTTTTTGTCACTTTTCCTCTCTCAGGTGACAGGATTGAACTCACCTCACTGGATGTTGGAACCCCAGGGCTCCTTTTGATCTCCAGTTTATCACTTGACCATGCAATTCTGGCTGGAAAGAGACACATTAATTAATTAGAATGGACTAATAATGAAGATTTCACTTATTTTCTTAAGGTAACTGGAGAATTCCACAGTAACTTCTTGACATCATCACTGTGGGTCTGTCCTCTCACAAAAATAAAACCTCAGGACCTTTGTAGGTTGTGCCTCAATCTCTATTTTTGATTCTTTCTGCCTTCCCACCCAAGCAGGTAAAACCAAAAATCACAATGCATGTCAAAGCCAGCAAGAGTTTCTTTGAAATTCAATTTTCTGTTGCTTTCCTCAGTGGTTTACTTACAGCAACATCCCTCCCAAAAAACCCAGAAACTAAAATCATGCAGATGAAAACATGTTTATAAAGTCATTTTCACTTAAACTCCCCCTATGTACAAAATATCACATCAGACTCTGCCTGGAGATTTCAAACTGAGATTATTCTTATTTTTAATATATAATTAAGCAAATAGAAAGTGCTGTTGAAATGAGGGTTGTGTGGAGCAAGCAGTTGTTTCTGCAGCTCTTGATTATAAATGACTAAGATATTTATTTCTATCTATATCAATTTAATAAATATATTTTTTCACATAAATGTATATTTAAGCATAATTTAAGATCTATAAATATAGTAAAAATATAAAATTTTATATAAATAGAAATTTGTGTAATTTATATTATTTATTATAATATTATAAATAATAAATATTTTATTATTACTACTAAATTACATATATTAATAATATATTAAGAAGAACAGCTAATAATTCTGTATCTAACACAAAATCAGAGATGCTCTCAACCATCACCACGCACAGAACCCCAATTTAAACCACCTTTTCCAACACCAAAGAAATGCTTGAAGGAGCAAAGGAGGAAGTGAGCCAGCCTGGATTTCCATGTTCAATCCCTGCTTTTCCACAAGGATTCCTTTCCCCAGAATTTGCTCTCACCATTTCTTGGTTCTCCCTTGCTGGGAGCATCCAGGGCCTCCACAAAGCAGAGCTGCTGGAAAATCAGGAGAGAATGGAATTAGGGAATATCCTCAGTCAGGAGGGACGCCAGGACCATGGAATCCAACTCCTGGCCCTGCACAAAATCCCACCCTGTGCATCCCCTAAATCAGATTTTTATGGCAATATTTGGTCTCTGGCCCATTTTCCACCAAGGGCTCCATTCCCTTTAGGATCTCACAGCTCCAGGTGAACCCGAGATGGTTGAAACAACACTGGAATCTTTTCATTTCTGCAGGAAAGCCCCAAACCACCCGTCCCTGCCCCCCTGACAGATTCCCTGTGCTCGCTGAGTGCCTGGTTATTTTTTGAGGCAGCAACTCCAGCATTGATCCAAGGAGGACAATCTGATCCCATTAGCCCAAGGGAGCAGAGGGAGTGCTGGATGCTGTGCCTGCCTGGTTTTTTGGTGGGATCACCACCATTGGCTGCTCTTTCCACCAGGAATTTCCATCTCTGATAGAGATGGATCTGAACCAGACAGAGAAATGGAAAAAGCGCTTTCAAATAGACATAATAATAACAATAACAATCAGGTTATCACAACCTTCATTTTAGTTCTGAAATCCCGACTTAAAAGGAGGAAGTTTCAGCAAAGGAAATAAAATAACGAGCAACGCTTTCAGAAACGTGTTTTGCTCTTTACTCCTCAAGTTGGCGAATGTTTTTCGGTTTCTAGCCCATGGGATAGATAATTCCGTACTCGCAGCTGGAGAGTCCCGAGCTGGAAAAGCCTCCCGGTTCCTGCCTTACCTGCCCGGGCGCTGCCCCGGCCGCGGCGGGAGCTGCCGGCGGTCCCGGGGATCCCGGGAGCGGCTCCCGCCGGCTCCCTCCATGGGTTTGGATGCTGTAAAAGCTGGGAGAGGCTCCGAGCCCCTCCTCTGTGCGAGCTGCCGGAGGAACTCACCTAAAACAAACACGGTGTAAAAGCAGGGAGATGTCCCGAAGGAGAGGTTTTGCCCAGGGGTTCAAAGGTGGGACAGGATCTCACCTTGGAGGCTGTTCCAGGGACAGCAGTCCCGGGGTTTTGTTGGGTTTGGTCAGCAAATCCCATGGGATACAGCGCACATTTATCCAATTTCTCTTTCTGGTGCTGTTTTACTGAATGGGAATTTCCAGAACTCCAGGGATTATTGGAGAATCGGGATTTGCTCTTTATTAGATACGCTCTGTAAGTGCGCTTTTGGAAAACTCATCCAACACCCTGTCCTAAAAAAAGGTCTGACTTCTAATGGGAAAACTTTCTTCCCAGAGAAAGAAAAACTAATTTTATTTACTGACCACAGATTATTTAGTGTCAGTTGGGCACCTTCAGTCTAAATCTACTCCCTCCATGTTTAAATACCTTGTGATATCAGTGAAGTTGTAAATAAATCAATAGTGCCCTACTACAAGTAAAATTTACGTGCAGAGTCTCAATCCCTTTGAACATTTCTGTACCAAAATCAGTGCAATTAATAGAACAAAGGACAGGGTGAACAGTGTTAAAAATCCAAGATATTTTTTAAGTCACAGCACAGGTCCTGAGGAAAAATGGCAAACTTCTTAAGTGACCCGAAATGTAATTAAATATCTTGCTAAATTACAGTCTGACCTCCACATATTTAATTTCAGCAGCTCAGTTTTATTTGGTCCTGATTTAACTTGAGAGTTGAAAGGGAAGTTTGTACTGAAGATTTGATATCTGTGATCTTGCAATCACACCTGCATGTGAGGATAATTGATTTATTCCTCTGCCAACATGGATATTAGTGCAGGACTAGAGCCTAAACTGCTGAAATGTTACACTCCAGAAAATGCAAAGTTATTCTCAATTAAATCTCTTGATAAAGCCCTGCAAGCCAACCCAAATTTATTGGCTTAATTATATTTAATATTGAATTATATTATTTTTAAAATTTATTAATAATTGGTTAAATTTGGTGCAAACCAAATTTATTACACAATTATTGAAAATACAACGTTGTTGATGAAGCTGCAATGTAATTAAATCTAGTTACATGCAGGGAAAAAAGTGAACATTACATTATGGTACTAATCAATCCAACCACACAACTGTAACTGGCATTTTTGTGGAAATCATTAACTACAGTCAGGTTCCTTTCTGCAGTACACTTAATTTTACTGTAAGGTGCTTAATTTTGATATGTGGTGAAGAACACAGAATCAGAAAAAGGAGTCAGGGGAATTGTTCAGATCTCTGACATTACCTGGGAATAACTTTGACAGATTCGACTTCTACAGAAAGATGAGCCCTGTGCTAATCATTTTGTGTTAATTAAAAGAGGTTTTTATCTTTGTGAGAAATGGTGTTTATGCAGTTTTCTCATGAAGGGAGTTGTGCATTTGCAAGAATAAAAGGTTTCACTCAACATAAATATTTGTGGAACCCAGACACCTCTACAGCATTACTAGTTTTGAATACTATCTGACATTAAACAAAAAAAACCCACAGACACTGATAGCAGGCACAGCTCCTCCCAGAGAAATCCTTGGAAAAGCTTTTAAGGAGCAGAAGGAGAAGGAACCAGCTGGTCCCAAAGCACAGCGAGGCCAGTCTCAAAATATTCCTTTCAAGTCAAAACGAAAAGCTCAGCTACTCCAAGGTTACACAGCAGAGCTGGGAGGTTTGAGGGCTGATATCACTCCCTGTTTGCCTCAAGGCTTCCTTCCACCCTCCTGTAAAGAGGAGCTGACTGACGTGCTTATTTTATTTTAGAAAACCTGTTTTAGTAAATTCCCTGGTGCATGCAAGGCCTTGGTTTAATAATAAAAATAATAACAACAGAATGCTTTCCCAGTCTAAAATTCTGAAGTTTTCAGTCAGAGCTTGTCATGATGAAGTCCCAGTTACACTACAACAGAAACTAGAAAACCTCCAGCAGCTTTACAGCTCTGCATTAATTCTGTGCATTGAAACAGGGACTGGCTCTGCTTTACAGTCCCCTGCACGGTGAGGCTTTGATTCAGTTTTCTCATTTCCTCATAAGCTTTTCCAGGGTGGGGGAACCTCAGAAATAATAAAAAAAAGCTCATTGTGGAGCTGAGTGCATTTGAAATCCTGCATCCCCCACAGGATTTGAAGCACAGCACGTTCCTGACTGTGGAAAGGTTCCACAAACAGCCGAGCTTTGTGCAGCCTCGGGGGTCAGCAGGGCACGTGCTGTCGGACTAACCCGGAGAAAGTGAATTCCAGAGTTGAGAGCTGGCTTTGGAGATTGTTTTCTTTCTTTTGATGTGCCCAGGCAGGTGTTTGGGCTTCCTGCAGGAGATGAAGTCACACAAAGGAGCAGTGTGAGGTGCCAGGTGAGGAGCACTGGAGGTTTGTTCCTCCCTGTGTGGGGCAGGACATGGCAGCAGCACAAGATTGGTGTTTCTGAAGCTTGAGATGAAGAACTCCTTAAAACATTTGGCCTTACAACTGAAACTGGAATCTGTTTGTGCCATGAGGTGTGGAAATATATTATGTCCCATGCCTGGAGGTGTTCAAGGCCAGGCTGGACAATCACAGAATCCTCAGGGCTGGAAGAGCCCCTCAGGATCACCCAGTGCCACCCCCAGCAGCACCCAAACCCTGTCCCCAAGGGCCACCTCCAGACTCCTCCAAACCTCCCTGCAGCTCTTCCCAAGGCCTGACCACTCTGCCAGGGAAAAAAAACTTTCCTGAACATCCCCTGGCACAACTTAAAACCATTCCTTCTCCTCCTTTCACTTGAAATGAGAGAGCAGAGCCAATTTGTTCCGTGTTGAACTGCAGAGCCAGCATGGTTAGAGATCCACTTAGGGATAAAAATGTTATTTTAGAATACCTGTTGCACTGAGTTTCCAAGTGCAGGAGAAGACCTTGAGTTCAGAACAATAAAAAAAGGTTGTGGCTTCCTGCCCTGTTCACGAAACAACTGGCATGGATCTGTCAATGTAGGTGTTGGCTTCTTTCTTGTAGCCTTGCATTTTGCATTTATTTTTTTACCCTCTCTTTTCACTCGCACACTGAGTATCTGCCAGGATCAGATTGATCCACACCTTCCTTTCTCAGAGCTGTGTTGTGATTAATTTCCCTATAAAACACAGGAAGTACTTGATAACTTTTGTGCACAGAGATGTGGGAGGAGTAAAGGATACTTTGCTGCCTGTTGTGTATTCTGAAGGAGCATTTTGTGTTTGCAGCACAGAGGGCACAGGAAAATCCTGTGGTTTTATTCCCTGACAGGAGGTTCTTCACTCTGATGTCAGTGTTCAGCCCATTCTCGTTTGGTGAGTCCAATGAACCAGCTGAAATTAAATGCATGCATTTGTGGCTTTGGTGGCTACAGGAATGGGAACTGGAGACAGGTGTCTTCTCCTGGTTGTGTGTGGGATACAACAGGGAATTCTGTGCCTTTAGGACACCATCAATGCGGGAATAAAGTCAGGTAGAAGTGTGAAGTAATTTCTGAGGAAGATGAGGTCCTTTCCTCATGTCCATCTGGACAGTTTTAGCTTTGGAGAAGATTTATCCTGGGCTCCAGGACAACTGCTGAGAGCAGCAGGTGAGGGGGGAATTCTGTCCCTGTGCCCCCTCAGGTGAGAGCCCACCTGCAGAGCTGCCCCAGCCCTGGGCCCAGCACAGGGAGCACGTGGAGCTGCTGGAGAGAGCCCAGAGGAGGCACCAGGATGAGCAGAGGGATGGAGCAGCTCTGCTGGGAGGAAAGGCTGGCACAGCTGGGATTGTTCAGCCTGGAGAGGAGGCGGCTCCAGGGTGAACTTAGAGCCCCTTCAATGTCTAAAGGGTCTCCGAGAGAGCTGCAGGACATTTCACAAGGGCTGGAGGGACAGGACAAGGGGGAAATGGATTCCCACTGCCAGGGAATGGATGGGATCTTGGGCAGGAATTGTTCCCTGGCAGGGTGGGCAGGCCCTGGCACAGGGTGCCCAGAGCAGCTGTGGCTGCCCCTGGATCCCTGGCAGTGCCCAAGGCCAGGTTGGACA
>VYXD01016497.1:73037-108316 GCA_013397195.1 Hylia prasina | reverse complement strand
TCTCTGGTTAAAAAAAAAAAAAAACCAAACAAAAAACAAAAAAAAAAACCACCAAAAGAGCCAAAGAAAACCCTCAAAAAACTAAACAGAGAAGTTCAAGTGTTCATAATATTCTTTTCTTTATCTTACCTTCTGGATAACGAGTGAGGAAGCTTCCATGGGATGGTAAATTTTGGTCACTGATTATTGAAATGATTTAAATATTCCCAGCTAAAGTTTTGAGTGATGGAAAAGCTGATCAGAGGCACCATCAGGTTTAGAAAATAAATCTGCCAAACACTGAGGAAAACAGAGCAAGTTTTCTTTTTCCCTAGATTAAGTTAAGGAATATAAAAGGTGAGCAAACTTCATGGAAGATTCTCTTTTTTTACCAAAATTTTAGGTAGGGAACTTTCTCAGGAGCCCAGAGCACTGCAGTTTAACTGCTTGGGGATCAGGTGTCAAGGCTCTTGTAGCAGTTACAGAGCTCAGAAATATTCAGGGGGTTTTTGAAGTGCTTTTGTCTTTTATCAGCTTAAATCTGCTGGATTTTGGGGAGCTCTGTCAGACACTGTAGGATATTTATTGCTTTTTTTTTGTAGGCAGCTCAGCCCCCCCAGGCTGCTGCTGCTAGAAAATGGATTTGATTCTGTCCCTGCAAGTTCTGCTTTGCTGCACCCTTTAAACTGATCCTCCTGCTGTAGTAAAACTTAATACTGCAGAGGTTTTCCCCAGGAAAAAAAAAAAAAAAGAAGAAAAGGGCACCAGAGCACAGCTTCAAAAATCAGATTAAAAGGATTAGTGTGACATTTTATAATTCTAAATGACTTCCAGTCTGGATTTGAAAAGCCCTTATTGTTTCCAGGGGACAGGGCGGTGACATCAGCCATGAAATATTCTGGCACATTTGTTTCCCTCTTCTCTTTACTCCTGTGGTGGGTGGGTGTGTCCTGCCTCCTTTTTAATGTATTTTTTACAATCTTTGGGTTGAAAAGGATCTTAAAATTATCACATTCCACCCCTGTCTGTCCCAGGCTGCTCCAAGCCCCAATGCCCAACCTGGCCATGGACACTTCCAGGGATCCAGGGGCAGCCACACTCATTCATTTCCCTGAATTTTAATGAAAATATATAAAACACAAAGAGCATCCTCAAATTTTGCAAAATGGAAGAAATGAACAAAAATAAGAGCTTTATTTAACAGCAGTAAATGAATCTGCAGAGAGTATGAGGGCCTTGAAATACCTTGTAGCACAAAAGGAAAAGCAGAAAAGAACGAGCCAAAAAAGGAGGGTCTGTGAAGGATTTGTTTTTTTTCCTCTTGCATTTAATTTCAACTTTTAAGCATCTGCTTCAACTGTGAGGAGTGATTTTCTACCAGGTGAGAAAGCAACTTTTTCAGACAGAAGGGTTCCTTTATCTGCACTGATTTCCACTAAATTCATGTGACTTGCTAGAGTTCTCCATGTCCTGCAGAACTTGTAAAAAGCTCTTTTAATTTTAATATAAATTTAATGGAATTTCAAATTTAATGGGATTTCAAATTCAATGGAATTTCCAATTTAATGGAGTTTTAATTTTAATGTCATTTTAATTGTAATGGAATTCTGCTCGTGTACAAAACCAACCTTACTGTTGGTTCTGGCAGACCTGAAAAGGAGAATTTAAGTTGGTAAATACAGATTTGATCAACTCCTCCTGAAAAAGTTTAGTGAGGAGGGAATTTTTAGGAGGGTTTTTTTAGAGGAAATTACGGTGTATTGATCCCTGAACTGGAAACTGATTTTGTTTTTCACTATATCCTGCCAGGCCCATTTGGAACTGGACAGCAGTTCCATGGATGTGCAAACTGAAGAGGATTTTAATTTGCTCAAGATGAGCAATTCCAAGAGATACGAGGTTCTCCAGGAGATCCTGACGTGCCTTGGGCTGAGCTGTGGCTCGAGTGAGGTTCCTGTGCTGACCCCCATTTACCTGCTCTCTCCAGATGAGGTAAGCTGGGATTTACCCTGCCAGGGAAATTCTGTGTTCTCTAAAACCCTGGGGTTTCTGGTTGGAGAGTTCTCAACAGCTGTTCCAGGTAAGCAAAAAGCTTAATTTTTAATCCATCACTGTTTTGTTCCCTCCTAGAGGGAATTCTGAATTTCGTCGCAGGGGAATTGTGCAGGGTTAATTTTACTGTATTTTTATATTTGCTGTTATTTCTGTTAAGAACTTTTTAATGCTGTTCCTTAATTGTTTGCTACGGAAACCAACTGCTTTAAATAACAGGATTTGTCGTTCTTTTTAAATCAAGGTTAAAAAATTCTGGCAACAAAATGGAAATTGTGAAGGGCGGAGTGGAGTGAATTGGGAAGGGTCAAGCATTGCACAGGGAAAACCTTGATTCCTGAGGATATAAGAATGTCTGGAATATTCCTTGTAATATTTCCTGGGCATATTTGTGATTCAAGTCTCAGCTCTCAGTGAGACACTGCTCTGAAGAACAGTGAGGAATAAATAAAGAGTGGTTTTCACTTGTTTTTCTTCAAAGCAGAACTTCAGAATCGTGTGTGGATTGATCCTCTGTTTGTGTGGCAACGTGGAAACAAAACTAAAACCCATTTAACCTTTTTCACTTACATTAAATGTGCTCCTATTTTTGTTCTCCTCTTTCACTATTTTTTTTTTTCATGATTGTTTCTGTCCAATGCCTTTGGACTTTTCAAAGTGTGTCATAAATCAAAATTCAGCTAATTTCTATCCAAACTTGCCATCTAGTGGCATATTCCAGGGTTGCAGACCACCAAGTAAAAGATATTTTACCTGTATATTCTTTAGTTGAAGTTTGTACCACAATTAGTTTTTAAAATTTTACTCCTAAATTCTGTTAATAAATTATTTTATTCCTAAACTTCATTCATTTTAATGTGGTTTCATGTGATTTTAATTGTTTTATTGACATATTTTAATGGTAGTTTTGCTGTGTGTAGTCACTGTTTTAATGTCTTTCCCTTTAGCCATGATAGAATTCCAGAATTTTGTGGAAAAGGAAATTTCAATTTGTGTGTAACAACTACAGTGTCTAATGAAGAGCACATTAAAATAAATAATGAATGTGTTGAGGTTTAGCTTTCTCACAAATTAATTATTTTTCTCCAACCATCCTCTTCTCCATAGGTCTCCTTGCTTCCCCAGAGAGGCAGGACATAACAAAAATATGAATTATTTGAGGAGATCCTTAATTGTATTGCCAGCAAGTGATTTTGGGTTGATTTTCTTAGACTTCCTTGTAACAACAAATGCCAGAATGAGTCAGTTAATGATCAAGCTCGAGGTCCTGTTAACAGATCCTAAAATAATGAGAAATACTTTTGCTGTTCCTAAGACTTGGCAGCTCAGGAATGATTCCTCATCCCCAAACTGGAGTTTCCATCCTGTTTAAAAACTGCTGGTTCCCCTCACCTGCTCAGATTTTTCTGGCTAATTTTAGGAACCCCAAGCTCCTTTTGCTTATGAGGAAGGAATAATAATTGAGTTTGCTCTGCATTTTCCACTCCATTAAGAAAAAAATAAAGCTGAGGGGTTTTTTGGGGGGTAATTGTAAAATTCTTCCCATTTTAAGTGCTGGTTTGGGGAGTTCTTCAATTTACAGCAGAGCTGTCCCCTATTCTGTGGGATTTCCTTGGTGCCTCTTCCATCTTTTATCCCTTCAGAACTTTCACTGTTTTCTGCTACATTTTGGGCATCAAATAAAATTCTGAACTTTATTCTGTGAACAAAAAGCTTCTCCTGACTTTGCCTGAATTCCTGGACAATCTGTGTTTTTCTGCATCATTGGCGAGATGCTGTTAATAATCCCATCAGACCTATGCTGCTGGTTGATACCAATGTGGTTATTTAGAATTTAAGATGTTCCTCTCCACTCTATGGGTCTTGCTTGGTGCCTTTTGCACTGGAATTTGAAGCTGTTGCTGAGGGGTGGCTTGGAAATTTTTTTCTTTTCCTCCTTAAGAATCACATTTTGAAGTTCTCATTTCCAGTTCTTGGACCTTAAAACCACAGTTCTGCTGCATGGATTAAAAAAACCCCAACAAAACATGAGCAGAACTGGAATTACTGCATTTTAAATTCAAATGAAAGCTCTGCTATCTGAATAATGGATGGTCATGTCCATCTTTAAGAATTTTAGACCTTAGCAGGGAGAATTCTGCTACAACAACAACAACAAAGGCAGCGTTGGAAAGAAGAGCAGTTGAAATGCTGGTTAATTAAATCTACACAACTTGATGCTCAGTGGAATTTTAGAGGTTTTGTTGATACCAAAACCCAGCACCTTTTTTCTTTTCTTCTTTTCTTGCTGGGCTGCAGAGCAGTTGAGCAAACTGAGAGGGAAATTCTGTGTCCCTGTGGGGAGGGGGGGACTCAGTGTCCCAACCTCTGATCTGTCGTCTGGCACCCACATGTGTTTCAGTGGCAGCTCCAAGCATAGAGATCTGATTTTCTCTGCAGCTTTGCCCTTAAACTCTCAAATATTTGCTCTTTCAGCCATCTCCAAGGATAATTTTTCAGACATAAATGCCAGGATTGTGTTTTATTGCCGGGAGTTGAGGCGTAGGTTTCAAACCAAGGATTTACTCCTTGAAGAATGAGATTTGTTCAGTGGTGATTATTCCCATTAGGAATTGTTACACCCATACATTTGCTCGTCTTAAAACTTGAGTAAAAACTCCTCAGGCTCCAAATTTGTGTATTTGAGTAACTCAGTAGCTGGAGCAGAATCAGCTCAGTCAGAGCAAATTTCCACGTCTTAATTCTGGGGTGGCATGGTCTGCTTTTGAATTCCAGGTCCATTATGTCAGCCAAGAAAATGTGGAGTTACTTTATCCTGAATAAATCTTCCTTTGAGGATGGGAAATTCGAACTCTCAGCTAACACTATAATGAACCCTGATTTCAGGGTACATTCAGAGACAATTGTTTCTGAAGTATTTCCATGCATATGCATGGGTGTTGTAGGACTTGAGATTCAACTTCATGGGGTTTTTTTTGGTTTTGTTTTTTTTTTTTATTTCCAGTGCTAAAATCAGTGGGAGTTACACTGAAACTCCAGAGTTTTTGTTGCTGTCCAAGTTTTTGGCTTACAAAAATGTTCGATCTACAAAATGGGAGATTTGCTTGTTTTCTCTTATCCTCAAAGCATGAGCATCATCCCTGCCTTACAGACAGTAGAACAAAAACCAAGAGCTCTCTGGAATTATTTATTCCAGAAAATAAATTTGCTCTTTTCTCTGGCTCAGAAGTAACATAAGAGCTGAGAAAAATATTACATGAACAACAGATTGTGACAGACTTGAATAAATCACTGATAAATCATTTGTGTCTAATATTTTTTTTTTCTGTATTATGTGTATTATTTCAAATGAGCAAAAACCTTTGTACTTGAAAGCTTTTCCCAGTTTGTTTCTTGGCTAGAAATGAAAGTACCTTTTGAGGCAAAGTAGCTTCAAGGAAAAGGAGATGAAGCAATGTAAATGGCATCTGTACCAATTACTTACTGAAGCACCTTACTGGTTTTGGGGATTGGATTTAATGCATCTGTAAAACTTCACCTAAGGACTGATAGCTGTGTTATTAATTAAAAATATTTGTAATTTAACTCTCTGGATTTCGGGATTTTTCCATAATAAATCCAGAGGAATGTGTTGGGCTGCAAGGCTTTGAGTTCTCTGTGTGTGCGGGGAGGATGGGTTTGCATTTGGTAGTTTTGTGTTCTTCCCTTTCTCCTCCTCAAATTCACTTTGGTTTCTTTACAACAAAAAAACTTGCACATGCAGAAGGGCCACACAGATTATAAAGCCAAGTTTTTTGAGTGTTGTCATTCATGGGAAATGTCAGTGTCTGGGTGCTGATAATAGTTCCTGCTGTTTGCTGGTGTTGGAGTGTGGTTCTGAAGGGAATTGTCGTCGCAGGAGATGGTTTTTGGCAGTCTGTAACTCCCTTTTTTCCTCTTTTTGTTTCATTAGCACTCAGGATAATGAAATTATGTAGGAATTGTGTCTTTTGGTCTGGTTCTTGTATCTCAGTGATGTTTCCTCTTGTACCTCAGTGAACATTTGTAACACTCGTCACTGAATCACATGGTGGAATGAATTCTGTATATTCTAGCACATCTTTCTTACTCCTCCTCAGTCTTCTATTACCCTGAATGTTTTTATTAGTGCAGAGTAATAGAAGAAGAAGTAATATTATTTGTATTAGTTTCCTCATGGAACTGTTGGTTCTTAAATTTGTAAACTTTTGGGTTCCGTTTACTTGAGTTATTGGGTTCCAGTAGAGGTAAAAGCTTAAAAGAAGCTGAGTTTGTGGAAGAGATTTTGCACCAGTCCAGGGTAGGATGCCTTTCACAGGTAGTTCTGTGCCAAGCAAAGAATGAGGATCCCAGAATCACCAAGGTGGGAAGAGCCCCTCAGGGATCACCCAGTGCCACCCCAGCAGCACCAGCATCAGCCAAACCCTGTCCCCAAGGGCCACCTCCAGACTCCTCCTGAGCACTCCCACAGACAGTGACTCCAAACCTCCCTGGGCAGCTCATCCCAAGGCCTGACCACTCTGCCAGGGAAATTTCCTTTCCCAAGCTCCAAGCTGAGCCTCCCCTGGTGCAATTTGAGGCCATTTCCTCTCCTCCTTTCCCTGCCCCTCCTGGCAGGGACTTGTGCAGAGCCACAAGGTCCCCCCTGAGCCTCCTTTGCTCCAGGCTCAGCCCCTTCCCAGCTCCCTCAGCCCCTCCTCATCAGATTTGTGTTCCAGACTCTTTCTCAGCTCCATTCCCTTCTCTGGAGACGCTTCTCAAGGTCCTATTTGACGTTGTCCTTTTCATGGCTCTCTCGAGATGCAAAGAGCTTGCTAAGGGATATTAAAGGGACAGACATCTTCCCTTGAGAAATCGTTTTGTTCTGAAACAAAAAACCCCTTTTACCTGTGTCCAGAGAAGGAGAATGGAGGTGAGAAGAGTCTGGAAAACCTGTCCTGGGAGGAGCAGCTGAGGGAGCTGGGAAGGGGCTGAGCCTGGAGAAAAGGAGGCTCAGGGGGGACCTTGTGGCTCTGCACAAGTCCCTGCCAGGAGGGGCAGGGAAAGGAGGAGAGGAAATGGCCTCCAATTGCACCAGGGGAGGCTCAGCTTGGAGCTTGGGAAAGGAAATTTCCCTGGCAGAGTGGTCAGGCCTTGGGATGAGCTGCCCAGGGAGGTTTGGAGTCACTGTCTGTGGGAGTGCTCAGGAGGAGTCTGGAGGTGGCCCTTGGGGACAGGGTTTGGGTGCTGCTGGGGTGGCACTGGCTGATCCCTGAGGGGCTCTCCCAGCCTTGGTGATTCCATGATATCAGGAGTAGTAATAGTGACTGCAGGTAGGAGGCATGGAGAAGAAGATGATGGGTAATGACAAAGTCACAGGAAAATTTTTCAAGAAAAATTCCTTGGCTCTTTGTTCAGAGGCAGCTTTTTAACCAACCCTATAGTGCAACATGGCTGTGAAACCATAAAAGGCTTTTTACTGATGTGTGAGACAAAAATTCACGTGGTCAATTGAGAGATTGTTTATCCTGGTGGGAAATCAGGATTTGACTTACAAATGAGCTTTGTTTGTGTTGCCTCCTGTAAATATGACTTTAAGGTGAAGGAGGGCAGGGCTGGGTGGGATCTGGGGCAGGAATTGTTCCCTGGCAGGGTGGGCAGGCCCTGGCACAGGGTGCCCAGAGCAGCTGTGGCTGCCCCTGGATCCCTGGCAGTGCCCAAGGCCAGGTTGGACACTGGGGCTTGGAGCAGCCTGGGACAGTGGGCAGGGGTGGGAGTAAGATGATCTTTAAGGTGTCTCCCAACCTAATCCATTCTGGAATTCTCTAATTATTAGAAGGCTGGAATTATCTCCTAATTTGTTCATTCTTGAAACTTTTTTTCAGCCTTTTTCCTGGAGCTGTTTTTTGAGGAAAAGCTGGGATGCTGCAGCTATTTCCAGTGCATTCACCAGTACTGACCAGTGTCCCTGCCCAGCTGAGCCACAGCAGTGTTGTCAATTCCATTAAAATCACCAGGAATCTCTGTTGCTCCCAAAGCTGGATGCAGTTGAGGCTTTTCCTCCACCTCCTGTGGTGAGGGGAAGGTGTTTGCCAGCAGGGGACACTTCTGAGCTGGATTTCAAGGGGAAAACCGAGGGAGGGATGGAAAGCATTTTCTGCATAATGTGTTGTACATAGATTTGCATTAAAATATCTTTGCATGTTTGCAGCAACTGCCCTGTATAATATTTCCTCAGTTTTAAACCAGCCTCTGAAATTCCAAAGGAATCAGTGGCCTGTCAGATGTAGTGTCAGAATTCAGTAAAACATCTCCAATTAAGAAATCTTGATGGGAGATGAAGGGAAAGGTGGAGCCAAGTAATTCCAGGTGGTGGTTAAAGATACCTTTTCCTTTTTTGCTGTTTATCTTCAGGGAATATTTCCCATGTAATTAGGGGAGAGAGAAAGGGAAATCTGGCAAACACTGCCTTTATTTTACACTCCTCTAATTCAAATTTCGTTGTCCCTCTGCAGGATGGCAACAAACATGCTGTTCCTGTTAAACAAGCACAAAGCACATTTGTAGGCACATAATAATGAGCAGCATTCTTACTTTGCATTGTGGTTTGTAAACAACTTTTGGGCCATGTATTGATTCAATAAATACTTTTGAGGATCATTTGGAAAATGCAGGAAGCTTTGAGGAGTGAAAGCAAATATGTTGTTTGCAGCAATCTCCATAAAAAGGGTCTTCATGCTGCTGTGAGAGCTAAAAGTTAATGCCTATTGTACCAAGTAGCATTTTAATCTTTGTGTGGAGCTAACTCTGATGTGAAATCGTGATGTGCTGGCATCTGACCAAAGTGCCACTCGTGGAATTGGATTCTCTCATGTTTCAAGGCTGGCTTCCAGTCAGTGTGCATGATACTTCACAACCACTTTCCTCAGCTGGTATGTTCCTTCTGTACTGGAGAGAATGGAAAATTTCATTATGCCCCCAGAATGGCTTATGTAATCTATATTTAAAACATTTGTGATCTCAATCTGCTGCTGACTTCTCACTCTGGAGATGACAGAGGGCAGCACCAGGCCTGAGCATTCCTTGAAGTGCAGGTTACTCAGCAGAGTGGTGAAGCTGGCTTTTCTTAGTCTCAGTTTTATCTTGGAGTTTGTGATGGGGATCTAAACTGAAAAAAAAAATCCTGGGTGGCAGATTGAGCCCAATTCAGGTGTCACCTTCTGCCTTGCTGTGAGGGCTGTGGTTCAAGTGGCTGGGTGTGGGTTTTGTTTCAGCACTCCTGCTAAAGCCTTTGGAGTCAGGGCTGCCCTGGAGCAGATGGGGGATTTTGGGGAGCAGGAATCCCTGACTTGTGCCAAACGCGGCGGATCCGCGGCCATTTGGCACCGCTCTGACCTCACTGGCAGAGATCTGACAAAAGTGGAGGATTTCCAGAGAGAAAAAACAACCCCTCGAGATTCCCTGACTGTCCGTGGGGCCTGCAGCTAATTTATGGAAGTGAGACTGGGAAAATGAGAGCAGGCTTGGCATCAGCTGGAGCCCGGGGATCCTCTCGAGTTACCATTGCTCAGAAATGACGCCTCCTTCCCACAATGGGAAATTGTTGTAGTGCTTGTCTGACAGTTTCATTAGGGCTCCTTTTGTAGCTGCACTCCTAAGCCAATTATGGCCAGAAGATATATTTAATTAACGTACGTTTTAATTAAAGGGATGAGTTGAATAAATGTGTAGATAAATAAATGTGTACAAGCAAGAGGAAATAGAAGCGTCTTCTTATATTGCTCTTCAAAAAAGAAAAAAACTGCAAACTTCAGCTGCTTTTGAAACACTGCATTTGCAACATTCAGGTCTTCTGAATATGTATTTTATTCCTTTGACAATTCAGTTATGCACTAATGTTGTCAGAAAAAAAATGATCTACAACACAAAGTTTTTTGAAGTTCATCAAGCTGTTTTTATTCTGGAGAATTAAGATGGGAGTGTAATTTGAGTTCTTGATTTAAAAGACACTGTGGTGTTCTCGGAGTTTGTCACTGGGCAGACTCCAAAAAAACCATTCTCAGGTGTGACTTGTGCCAGCAGTTGAAGGGGAAGGGACTGCCTTAGAGATTCTGTTGTGTTTCTCCTTTGACAGTTCACTTCCAGCCATGGTTTCTGACATGTTGAGGAAATCACGAAATTCCAGGTGCAGGGGGAGTGGAATTTGGCATGTGCCTGTCTGGCTGACACAATGCAGTTCTTAGAGTGAAAAGCTGATTAAAGAGCAGCTGTTAGCTGAAATCAGAAAGTTTGCTGTGGTTTCTGCTGCAAGTGTCCTGTGCAAGCTCTTATTTTTTTGGGGGATTGCAGTGGGTGTTCCCAACAGGCAGAATATGTTCCACTTGAATAAACCACTCCACTCGCTTGGCACTTGGACTGGTGACATGAAGGACAAAGGATTTACAGGAATATCGAGGCAGGGTTTTCTCAGAAGGAAAAAAAAAAATCAGAATACGTCTTGTGCTGTCTGTTTTCGTGGTACACACGTTTTCCTTCTACCAGGAAAAGTGTCCTGTGTAAATGTCCATCAGGGCAACCTGTATTTTACAGTTAGGTCATCCAGAGCTGTTCTTCTCAGGAGGAGGTGATGTAATTTCAGCAATTTCAGCTGGTCACAGTTTTATCTCTGCCAGCGTTTCCTAGAGGATCCACAGTTTGGTCCTGCACCTGTGTAATTCCATAATTCTCTATACAGTCCTGTGTACGTCTATATGTGTGTGAATATGTTTAAAAAATACGTAATCATTTAAATCTGTGTATAATTTTATTCTACTAGTCATATTGACCCCCTCAGGTTTCAGAAATTATCTCCTTTCTTTACCTATTTCTTACTAACTATTCAAGATAATAAAAGTGAGTCAAGTGCCAGGGGCCCAGAGGAGACCAGAGAAGAACTCCAGCCCTGAGAAAAGTTGGGATGAGAGTTCTCCATGGAGTGTGTAAATCAGAGCGTGCTCCTTGACTGATGAGGATAAGAACTTTTTTTTTTTTCTGGGAGAGAAAAAATGCAGGAGGAAGAGCTGGTGGATCTGGTTTGATAGCAGATGAAAAAGCAGAGGCTGTGTGGGAGGAAGAGAGAGGGGAATGGGGCAACAGCTGAAGAGCAGAGGTAAGGAGTAAGACTTGAACATGAAGAAAATAACTTTATTGCTGCATTTTCTAGCATTCCCTGCAGCTGCTGGTTGTTATGTACGTATCTCATAATTTTAGCTATAAAAATTGTGCTACTTTGCACTGATGGTTTCACTAAAATGTGGGACAACATTGGATTTTTACAGCTTGTTTTATTGAGAATCACTTTCCTGCTCTAGTGTGTGGTGTTTCTCAAGTCTGCACTAAATCATGCTGCTGAATTTGTCTAAGAAATCTTTTAAGAACTACTTCAGAAAACATTTCAAAATATACTTGTTAATTTGCAAAAAAATCCCAATAAATGTATTATTAAAATAATAGTAAAAGCCACGCCTTAGCTGGATGAGTATGGAGGAGATTTGAACGCGGAAAAAGAGTATTTTCTTCTGTTTGAGAGTATTAATTGTAATAAATTTATGGGTTTTGCACGTGGTGAGAATTTACATTTGGAGTTTAGGTCATTTAGAAATCAAAGTCTTTTGGACTGGGTTCACAGATTGCTGAGTCTCAAAACATTTGCTGGACAAACAACCCACATGTAAATTTTTAGTTCAGCTTCTTTCCCTTGGATATAGACTTACAGAATTCCATGTCTTAACAACTTCAGACAGAGAAACTAAATAAAAATAAAGCTGTTTTCATTTGCTAAGAGAAAGAAGGAGAGATTATGGATATATATGGATATTAATGTGGATTACTGAACTATTCACTTATGGCTCCTTCTTTTTGTGATTTTTTTTTTTGAATGTTACACTTGCAACAAAGAAATTAATCACAATTTCTTTTGTAATTTACCATTCAACTGATGAACAGGTCATAATATAAGTATAAAAAGTTACATTGGTCTCAGTATTAAAATACTTTAGAGGAAAAGCAGCATCCAGTTGGAGAAAGTGTCTCATTTTAAGAGCTGTGCCTGGATGTTCCCTGCTTATGGAATAAAGTCAAGTTTTAGGAACTGAAAAACATCTTGAGATCCTCAAGAGTTTTAAAAACTGTTTTGTGGGAGCATGTCTCAGCGTTTCCATGGAGTCAGAATCGATGCAAATTAATTCCAGGAGGTATTTCTGAAATTCTTTTGCAAGATAAGGAACAATAATTGTGTTTTGATGCACGATTGTCAAGGTCTAAATAAAAAATTGCATCTGGCATGTTTTGACTTTAGAACTTATTACATGAAGTGAGCAATTGCCCGTGCATTTTTCTGGTCTGGAAGACATTTCTTCTTCCGAAGATGGAATTGTTGGTATTAGGACTAGTGAATGTACCACAGCTCCCTGTCAGGAGCAGCAGCTGCAGAGAGAACTTTTATCTGGTTATTTCCCGTTTTTAAACTGTGTTTTAGATGTTGGTATCTCAATACAATAATTTGCTGATGGAAAAGAAAATACAGTAGCTGAAAACAAATGGTAATTCTTATTTTTTTGCTTCCTTGGAGAGAGGGGTGCTTTCTCAAAGTTACCATAAGCAGTGTGAGCTGCAAATTAAAATCAGTATTTGAATTTCCAAGGTTTTGGTTAGAAATACCAGGAAACATTAAAACTGTTCTTCTGCCTTTAGAATATTTCTGTCATTATTTTAAATGAATGTAGTTGGGAGCTTTGTGCAGTTATGGGAGGTTTTTCCTTCTACGTATTTCAGCCATATTGATATTAATAACATACTGATATCAACAGATATTGATAATAATTTGTTAAAATATTGATATTAAAACACGTGTGGGAGGGTAAGTGTTGGATTTGGTGTTACAGTCCAGTGGTATTTCTGAATATGCAGAAAAGACAAGGGTTTGCTTTTGGTATCTCTGCAGCACTTCTGGAGGTGGAAATGGACTTTTCTCCAAATATTTCCAAGCTTTTTTCTATCCCACACTATCCCTTCCGTTTAATTAGCAGCCCAGGATTAGTAGATTAGACATTTTTGAGCTGCATAAAACTTTATTACAATTATTGCTGCCTGTATTGCTCCATAGAAAAAAAATTCTCCATCTGTTCAAGGCTGTTTCTTCCTCTTAGAAGCATTTGATAATTTGCTGGTAGAATTTAACTTTCACAGCCACTGTCACAATCCTGAGGTTTTTTTCCACTGGTTTGGCAAACTGAAAGCACATATCAAACTTCAAACTCAAAATTAAGTAATAATTTGCTCACAGTCTCCTGTTTCCCCAGCAATTTTATTCAAGAAACAGATCCAAACTGTCCTTATTTGAGCAAGGATAAATTAATGACTAAATGTCACCCATTGATAGAGATTTTGTCCTGTTTGAGTGCATTAGTTTGTGTGCAGCTATTTTGAAAGTTCATTTTAAACTCCTTTTTTTGCATTTTAGTACTGATTGAAGTAATCCCTGAAACTTTTTCCTTCAGGACAATTGGTTTTTAGAAGTTAGCCCTTCAGTTTGGGACTATTTATTATATTATTAATACAATGATTTTCAACAAAGTTCGTATTTAATCGGTTATAAGTTTATCTTTGGAGTGGATTTGTGGTGGAATTAAAAATTTTGGATCCTTTTGTGACACTGAAAAGAAAAATAGCCAAGGTCAGGGCAGTCTTACAAAAGCAAGGACTGAAACAAAAACACTTCTGAAGTTGAGCACCTGGAGAGAATGAAGTGAAGCGAATGCATGCCTGGATTAATACAAAATTTTAGTGTGAAAAATCATCTTTTTCAGGTCTGCAGTTCGGATGAGTCCTAAAAAACAGGAGTGAGAGATGTTTGCAGGCACTGTGGTTTGGTTTTAGTCAGTCTGAGTTCTCTTTGGGCTGTTCCACATCAAGTGTTGCACTTTGGATTAACTCCTGTTCACAGCGGCGGAGCGCAAATATCTGCAGGGGCAGGGACAGGTGGTTTTCCTCAGGAAAAAAAATCAGGAGAATCCCAAATCCTGCAGAATAAAGAATGTGCCATTGTCAGAAATGCTCCTCCCTCCCTGTGTTTGGGTTTGCCTCAGCCTTGGGTCTGTCCTTGTCTGATTCTTTGAGTTCCTCTTTTCCCAAAATCCTGAATTTCAGCGCTGAGATTTCGCTTTGGACGTGGAAATCCAAATGTGGCCTTGTGGAGCAGGAGCTCGTGGAATGTTGGACTTGAGGCAAACCCTGGGTTTGTTCCATAGAATCTGACCTTATTTTGTGAGTGTTAAATGAGTTTTATGTCCAGCTTTAAAGGAGAGATTAAATTTGAGGCATTTCTTTCCCCATTTCTCCCTGAAATACTTTCAGCTTCCTGTGGAGGCTCTGGAGCTCGTTCTTGGATCCTGAAATCCAAAGTGCAGTGTAGGATTGGATCTCCATCTTCCTGGGTTTATTCCTTTTGCTCTGAACAAGGTTCAGTTCCAGCAGGAGAAAATGTTAAATCTGAAAAAGCCGAAAAAGGAGAAAATAATTACAACAGGTTAAAATCCACGCAGCTGTAAATGGAATTTGTGTCATCCATTCTCACAACTGAGCCTTGTGTGAATACTGTGTTTAAATACTGTATTTTCAACCATGTTTTGTAAGAAAAAATTACTAATTTCTGATAAACTGGACGTAAGTGAGGCTTCTTTCAGGGTTCTCTCTTTGAGAGAGACTTATACGTTACTGTATATGAAAAACATATATATATTGCAATATGTATATTGCAAAAATACCATGTGTTTTTGAAGCATGACCCTTCTTTCATACTCTGCTAAATAAAAAGCAGGTTTATTTTTTTTTTAAACTTTGAAAAAAACAGTCCCATGCTGTCATGTTAATTTTTTATAAAATATCTTTGATTAGCAAAGAGATCTTAAATGCAAATTAGTTTGTGGCAGCTTAATACTGGGTTTTGTCTTTGGAGCAGGATAATAGACCAAGCGTATTCCTGGAGCATATAATTCCCAAGAAATTCTTCCTTTCCAAGATGTTCCTTTTGTGCTTTGCAAACCACTCTGTCAACCTGAGTGTGCTTCAGAAAGGAATCTAAAATCTCGGGGCCGGGGCCGTGTTGTAATCCCCGAGCCGTGGTCCATGTGAAAACCTGTTGTGGTTTCCCCTTCGCAGTCCACAGACGTTCCTTCAGCTCCAAAACCCCTCCGGTGTGACGGAGTGGGGAGGTTTGTTTCTTTTTTTTTTTCTTCCTCAGAAGAGGCAAAAATGGAGCTTTTTTTTTTTCAGCTTTTCCAGCTGAAAGCTTGTAGGAGTTTTAAAGCGTGTTTACGGTGCTGAGAGGAGAATCTTTGGCTCCTGTGCTGCTGTTTCATATTCATGAACACTAAATTCATTCACATTCGGTGTGTGCGACGCTGCTGAAAGGCAAAACAAACCTGCTGGAAAACCTTCAGCTTAAGAATTGGGTATTGTCAGTGCGAAAAAATAATGTTTTCTTAGGTTTTATTTACTTTAATCATTCTGCTGCTAATTCCAAGATTTTCAACAAACAATTTTGTTGTGAGTTTCAAAAAAAAAAAAAAAAAAGTTTGGTACCAAATAAAAATAGTATTATGTGATAGCTGTTTAAGAGAGCCAGTTTTAGCTGCTGAATATATTGCATCTAATTTATTGCCCTATTAGCTGAGAACAAAATTCTTCTGTATTTTTTTCCTAGTCCATACAGAATATTTTTGAGAGTAATTTAATATGTATGTGTACAGCATTTAGGGTTAGATTTATATCTTAATATATTCTTCCAAACATGACTTTTCAGTATATAATTTTTTAAAAACATTCAACTCACTTTAATATGCATAATGCTCAGACTTCAGTGTAAAAGTGGAATGTCTTTCTGCCTAGGCTTATTTTTAGCCCAGCTGCACATAGCTTTAATTTACTGTAGACTTTTCCTTCAGAAAAACAACAATTTTGTTACAAAGTAGGTGTCACGAAGAATTAAACGCCCGAGCCGTAATTTCTCACACCTTTTTTCTGGTAGGATAAATCAGCACCTCGCAGACCTCTGATTTATCAGCCTTTTTGTGAAGTGTTACGTGGTGATGTTGTGTCAAAGGTGGACCTTGTTCCTCTGGGTCCTTTCCCCTCCAAAGCAGATTTATGGCCCGGGGCAGCAAACGTGTCCCAATTACGGCGCTGCCGTGGGACCAGTTCCCCTCTCAGAGCTGCTCTTTAGTTCCTGAGATTCAAAGCTGCACGCTGGTAAATGAGATTTTTGCCCCGTGATTTTTAGTGTCCTGTGCTTTAAAATACAATTTTGTCATTTAGTGATAAAACTGAGCCTAAACTTGGAATTTTGCGTGACGTCGCGTGGTGCATTTTGCATTTGTAATAAATCAGAGAAGTCCTTATTTGGTTGTTGTATGTGGATGTGGAGCTGACTTAGCACTGATAAAACATTTTATAATATTTTAACAGAACTCCATTTTTGCTCTTTTTCTCCATGAGACACTGAACTGTAAATTCTGTTTGTGGCAGAAACCTCGAGTAGGGCTCCAAATCAGCGCGAGCCACGGGAGACGAGCACAGTGTTCTAAAACCCTGCTCCACCAAGTTTTGGTTTTGTTTAAGGAGACTGGTGGCCTTTCAGATGGAATATGGTTCCCTTCCCAATGTCATGGGCTTTTTTTTCCACACGCATGGACGGCCCCAGGATTTTTTGGGGGCTTTTTTTTTTGTTTTGTTTTCTTTTTTTTTACAGCTACGCTTTCGGTTCTGGATGACGTTTAGCCTTTGACCCAGCCACTTTCTTACAATAAACAGTTTGTTGATGAGAGCAGCTGCTGGGAAGATTGTTTCCAGACTGTTCTGCTGCAGCTGAGGAAGGAAAGGAAGCAAAATCTGGGATGCACCTTACAGCCTCCTCCTCGTTCCTCCCCTCAAACCTGGTTTGTGCTGAGCAAAGCTCCAGCACCTCCAGCACCTATTCCCATCTTCTTCTGGCATCCCAGTCCCCAAGTGGAATGCTCTGCCAAAGCCAGGAGAGATCCAGATAGAACAAACTTGGTGTGATGACCATAATTAATTTCTTTATGTGTTCTTTCTTAACCTGTTGACTCTCATTTTTCATTCTTTTCTCTACAGAAAGTAAATCCTGACTTATTTTTCATCAGTCATTGAATCCTGAGCTGGGCCCTGCTGCCTGGTTCCCAGGATGGGATAAATGAATAAATGAATTTTCTGCCTACACACGGCGCTTTCTAAAGCTAAATTTAATTTTGGACTCAGATTTAGGCAGGGATTTATTTATGAGCACTTGCTGGACGTGTAGTCCAGGAATGGGTTGAAATCTAAGATGCTTCATGTTCCAAGTGATGGGGCTGCAATAAAGAGGATCAGGGTACCTTGCAGCAGTTTGTTAAAAACCTTTCCCTTTTTTGGATGAAGTATTCCACATGGCAGTTGGGAAAATGGATCCACTTCTCTCCGTGGCTGTTTCAGCTGAGATGATGCACTGTGTTTATGAAATGCAATACTTGTTTTTAAAAACACACTGAAGAGTGGAGACAAAAATAAGGCACTTGATTAAGTCTCTGGAATGATCTTTGAAAAATTATGAGCTTTTTCTGCCTCTCTTCAGCTAAATAACCATCCAAACCCAAAATAACCTCTGGAGACTCCTAAAAATCAGG
Organism: Hylia prasina; assembly: GCA_013397195.1. Classification (NCBI taxonomy): domain Eukaryota; kingdom Metazoa; phylum Chordata; class Aves; order Passeriformes; family Sylviidae; genus Hylia; species Hylia prasina. The sequence goes on along the minus strand of VYXD01016497.1, from coordinate 90,572 downwards.
TTGGTTGGGAATTGAAAAAGTTACCAACCCTGTCATCTTTCTAAATGTTCTTCTGTGCTTTGTGCAGTCGAAATCTCCTGGTTTGCACCATGTCTCAGCTTAGGAAATATAAAAATATTATTAATAAACTGAAACAGATTTCCAGGCTGTGCAGAATCCTGGGAATGCACAGCGAGTACCAGCCAAGTAACTCCAGTTCATGAGAACATGAAATGAAAATGTGCCTCAGTTGTAGGACAATAAAATCTTTATGAAGTTCTTCAGGCCATGGGGAAAGGAGGGAGTGGAGAAATGGGGATTTAAAAGGGTTTTACCCGGTGAACTAAAACACCACTGGTGAAAATAATGGCCTGAAATTAATTGTAAACAGTTAATGTTAAAAGAGTTTTCTGAAAGCTTCCTAAAAACTGGATTAATTTGAGTACTTCGTGTATTTCCAGATTCTGAATGTGTTTTAAAGAGGTTTTTGTGCTTAAAAGTTCTGTTTGCTCCCTTTGTTTCAATTGGTAGAAAAATCCATCTCCAAGCTTGTGTTTCCTTAAGTCTGGAGGGGCAACACTGAGATGTGAATGTGCAATTTGGAAATGTTATTAAATATTAATGCCATCAGCATTGAGTAATAATAATAACAACTACAACTATTACTATTATTATTATTATTATTTCAGACTTTCTCTGTGATCACCAGGAGATGAATTTTCCGCATTTCTCTGTCAAATTTTTGCATATTTTTTTTTATTTCTCCCATTTCTCCAAACTTTTCCGAGAGGAAAAGTCACTGTACTTTGCTTTTAAGGGAAAACAATGCATTTTAATGAAAGATTGAGGTAGTAAATCTAATATATAGTATTTTGCAAAACCTCATTCAAAGGTAGGATTTAAAAATAATAAGGATAGTAGATCACATCATTTTTCCTTCATATTATGTGTATTTGCAGTAAGTAAACATATATGTTTATATATTTATATGTATGTTTTTTAGATTTTATTTTTGATCATGTTAAATATCGTTTCCATTGGATCCAAGAGATGCTATGGAAGCTCTCCAGTGGTTTATTTAAATTTAACAGCTTGAAACCTGCAAGGCTGTTGAGCAAAGCTGTGTAAGACAAGGAGGATATAGAGATATTTTTTGTCTGCACGTGTCTGTGTGTGTGTGAATTTTTATATTTTAAGTTGGACTCAAAGGACAACCCTTCATTAAAATGTTTTCTTTCCTATCAGTGCTAATAGAGGATCCATAGGGATGAAATATGTGCATTTGAGATCCTATTTGAATTGTATAATGCTCCTTTGGGAGCAGGCACTTCTGGGGGAAAAAAAGCAGATTTTAGTCATATTGGAGGTGTGATGTCTGGTTTTGCTCCAGACAGGCTCCTCTAAAAATTTGATGCTTTATGCCTGTGTAATCCTCACTTGCTTGCAGTTTAAAAATATAAGCATAAAAAAAAGTGTGTATATATGTTTGTGTCTGTGTATTATATACATATAAATAGATATATAGATATTAAGTATATATGGATATTAAATATATGTGTATAAAAATCACTCCACCAGCTGATAATCCATGAATCAGTGCATCAGCTGGGAACTTCTCGAAAATAGAGGTATTGGAAATAGAATAGAGTTAATTGGAAATCCTTAGATTTTATACAGAGGAAGGGAAAAGTAGTTTTTAAATCATGTTTTGTGTCTCCAGAAAATGAATGTTTGGCCTCTCTTCACAAGCACAGCTGCAGTACAATATTTTAATTTCAATATTTAGTGTTCAGGTAGAGCATCATGGTTCAAATCATCTCCTTTTCCCTCACAGGAGAGGAGGGAGCTGATGGAAAATGTTTGGTTTATGGCATTGTATTTTTAGCTTTCGTTTCGCTTCGCCTCCACATTTTTAATAGGAACCAAATGAATTTAGGCTGTGGGTGAATTTTGTCTTAACAAAGAATTCCATTGATAGGGAGTTTCAGGCCCATCGTTGGATTTTGGTAGGAAAGAGCAGCTCCCAAATCTGCCCAAGTGAGAGATAAACTGCGTTTATGAACGTGCAGATAAAAATACTAAAAAAACCCCACATCCAAATCCTATCTATATAAACAGATTGTAAGAATAAAGTCTTGGATTTGGGTTTATTTTCAGCCATTATAACTGGGGGTTCATGTGCTCGGTGCAGAACTCATTGTTTGACAGAGCCCAGGTGCAAATAAAATCTTCTCCATCAGGAGCTGTAATTTTGTGTTATTTTATACTACAACAGAGGAGGCTCCAGATGCAGCTGGTTTTTGTCTCCCTCTTTCCTCCTTGTTGTTCAGTCTCAACCCCTAAGTGAGCACTGGGTAAAAGGGAAACTTGAAGATTATGAAATTAAAAAGGATTTTAAGTTTTGCAAAAGCAAACTTCTGTTACGGAGCAGATTCTGCTCACACCTGACCAAACTCTTAAAATTATAGAAAGCAGATGTGAAAACATAAATAAAATACAACTTTTGCTCTTCCTTCTTTATGTTACAATTAGCACAGTTTGTGCTGATGAGTGGAGGAGCTGAGGTGTGTGTGTAGCAGCTTAACTTTGTATTTCTGGGAATTTTGGGAATTATTGTTCTCTGCATCTCCCTTCTTGCTCAGAACTTGTCAGTCAGTGCCACTCTCAGGCTGACAAATCAGAATTCTCCTTGGGTACCAGATAAGTGTTTGGAAATTCCCAATCTCTGCTTGGTTCTCTTTAAAAGATTTAAATTGAGCTTTGGAGTGTGGAGAATTTATTAGTGAGAGGTGTTGGGTAGTTTCTCTTGGTGCGGTGCTTTTCTGCTTTTGATGACTTTTTTTTTAATAATGCATTGAAATTACATTTTTAGATTTCAAATACAGGTAGAAACATTTTTCTTCTTATAAATATTAAACTTGTAGATGAGTATTTTAACTGTGAAAAGCTGAGTAACTCTCTTGTCACCGAGCTGTTTGGTTGGGGCGTGAAATTTAATTCTTACTTTGAGAAAGAAGGGAATCTCTTTGCCTTAGGGAATGTACTTTTGGAAAGTGTGATTGGAAGAAAAACCCCACAGTTTTATAGGAAATAATGGCTTTAGGATGAAGGAGAACAGGATTAAATTAGATATTAGGAAGAAATTGTTCCCTGGGAGGGTGAGCAGGCGCTGGCACAGAGTGTCCAGAGAGGTTGGGGATTCCCCATCCCTGGAAATGTCCCAGGCCAGGTTGGACACTGGGGCTTGGAGCAGCCTGGGACAGTGGGAGGTGTCCCTGCCATGGCAGGGGTGGGAATGGATGATCCTTAAAATCCCTTCCAAACCCTGCTGGGATTCTATATTTTATTAAATTTCATTTGGCTTGGCTTCAGTTCTCCTGCCCAGACCTGATGAAGAACAGTTTCAGAACTTATCTGTGCCACCCCACAACCAGTTTAGTTATTAAATTTACAGAGAATGCTGCTGCAGATTGTGAAATCCAGGTTTTCCATGATGGTGTGTGTGTGTGTGAGTAGCTGCAGATCCTGTCAGAGCCTGAACACGGAACAGCTGCAGCTTCTGGGATTCCACAACCCCTTCAAGCCTGGAGTAGCATCTTCCAGGGTTCCCACAACGGCCAGGGAAAGCCGTGCCCAGCAGTTTGGGTGTTCCCTGCCCTGTGTGGGATGCCTGGGCTGCTCCCAGAGGTGTCCAGGAGGTTCCTGAGCCAACACTTCTCATGTCAGTGACCACCAGAGGCTGCTGCAGAACGGCAGATGCTGCTGGAATAGGAGAGCTTGGGAATTCCAGCTGAATCCTCAGCTTCAGTCACACAGTTGTGACATGATTATCTTCCTGTTCAGTGGACTTGAAGCAGAAATTAACCCTGACTCTGCATAGAAGTTTATTTTGTTGTACAGTAATGTTATTTTTTCTGTGCCAGTGTAATTTTTGGGACAGCTCACTGGCTCAGCATCCCTGGAACTTTGTGTGAAGGAAGTTCTTACAGTAAAAATTAAGAATGGGAGAGGTTGGGAATTGCAGCTGGATCCTCAGCTTCAATCACACAGTTCTGACATGATTATCTTCCTGTTCAGTGGACTTGAGGCAGAAATTAACCCTGACTCTGTGTGTAAATTTATCTCATTACACAATAATGTTATTTTTTCTGTGCCAGTGGAATTGTTGGGACAGCTCACTGGAACTTTGTGTGAAGGAAGTTCTTACAGTAAAAATTAACTTTTCTGCTGTGACCAGTGCTTGCAACTTTGTTCAACATGTAAACCCATATTTTCTTAGGAATTTGTAAAAATCCCCGTCCTTGATTATGTGTTTATATTTTTGATCAGCTCAATAAGTACATGGATATGATGGGGGAAATTAGCTGGAGAATTATACACATACAACAATTCTTAAATGGTTCAGGATGTGTTAGAAGCAGTGAAATCAAGAAGTTTGCCTAAAATCTCTGGGGAAAAATCACTCGAAATAATATACTCAGGAGAGTAAATGGTTGGGATTGTGTGGCATATTTGTAATAATGGAACATCACACAGAAATAGGTGCTATTTTGTTCTTTTCATAAAATAGTCTGTGGCAAAAAAAACCCTTCACGATTTCTGACACAGCCTGGAGCACTTTCATTATTTATTTGCAATGTCATCACACTTCAGTCACCTTTATTTTGTAACTTAATTTCTGTCAGACTGTAAACCCCATCCTTAGGTGAGTGAAAATTCTGTTTGTGTGTTTAGGACTCGCACAGCCAGTGCTGCTGAGTGAATTTCTGTGTTTGGAAAGCAGTAGGAAAACACTCTGTGATTCAGCACAGTTTTTCCATGTTCTCCCTGACAGAAATGAAAGCTGTAATTTTTCTAAATATCAGTTACAGCCAATCAGTTACTGCGGGTATGTAAAACAAGTAGGATAATGTGTAAGGAATTTATTTATTCTGTCAAAGCTCTGGTGTTACACTGAGTGAAGGTGCAAGTCAAAGAAATGCTCACAAAACCTTTAATCATCATCACATCATCATTTATGATGCAGAGGGAAAAAAAAAAAGGAAGGGGGGAAAGGAAATATTTAAAGATATTTTATCCAAGAGTTTAGACAGAAAATATTCAGAGGGAACTTTAGGAAAGCAAGATACAAGGAGTAATTTCTCTGTAAATAAAATTTAGCTGCTGAGTCTCTTAGGTTGTCCTGGGGCTTGGAACCAAGCGCTTGACAGGATTTGGGGAAAAATTCTTCTTTTCTTTGTGTCCTGCTCTGCCACTGGTGCTGCAGGGCTGACGCCCAGCCCAGGCAGCAGAGGCTGTGAAATTTGAGAACAGGTCATTTCTGGGGGTGGAAATCCAAAGGAAGGTGTGAGGAGCAGGAGCACTCATTCCTTCTCCAGGTAGAACAGTGGGATGTGGAAAAGAGGAGTCTTTCCTCGGACAGATAAATGTCCATGGGAAGTTTGCTCTCAGTTTGTGGTTTGTGGGTTTTGAAGAGTTGGGCTGGAGCTCAGAGACATCTTGTTCAAGGGCAGGAGAGCCCACACAGGAAATGTGTTCCAGTTCCCAGGTACAGCAGGGATGGGAATGAGGGGCGTGGGTTTGGTTGGGACCTTTTTATTTAAAAATCACATCTCTTCCTCTTGGCAATTTGAGGGCAAGAATCACTAGTGCCTTATTTCCAGTCAGATTGAAACCACCGTTTTTTGTGGTTCCATTTATCACATAAAAGACAACTCTCTGAAATTTAAGCTGCACACTGAGCGAAAAGTCCCAGAATCTGTTTGTGGCTGTTCCTAAAGACGTGGCAGACAGTTCATTTCAAACCTCTCAAAGTAAAATTAGTTATCTCCAGAAAGAGTGAATGTGGAGCAGTTGTTTCAGGGTGTCACCACATGGGTACTAATAGCAGTGAATCATCCCTTAGCTGAAGGTGTGGGCTGTTTTAGCAAATATTCCACTGAGAAATCAGTAATTTTTTTTTTAACTGCTGGTTCAGCCTTTAAATTGAGTCTTAGTGATGGGCTCTCCTTCCAGCAGAGGATCTCAGCACGTTGAGAAATCTGCAAGGTGCAGGTGAATGCATACACTCCATGCTTCAGGGTGTAGGAATACAACTACAAACCCTGCTAGAGAGAAGAATTAAGAGTAATTAATCTTTAAAGGAGCATGGTCTCAACTCTAGGACCACATCAAGTGAGTAAGCCAGGCTGGACTAGAACAAGCAGCAGAACTTAGTTTTTGAAGAGGAAACAGAGTAAACAAAAAATGCTTGAATAAAAATGTTTTCGGAGGAAGCTTCGTGTGTCTTCACCTGAGGTGATCTGTCCTTCTCATTTTATTGCCCTTGCCCACAGGAAATCCATCTTGCTTTCCTGAAGTGGCTGGAGGGAAACGTGGATGCTGAGGGATTGAGGGCATCCAGCAAGGTGTCTCTGAAATTCGTTTCATCCTGTGAGTCCAAAGTGGAAGTGACTCCGTCCCTGGTGCCGGTGGTCACGGAGATGGGGAGCTTCTCCTCGGAACATTTCAGCCTGAAGACCTACCAGCAGCATCTCCAAACCAAGAAGCTGGGCAAGATCCTTCTTTTCACTGAGGTGACCACCACAACCATGAATCTTCTGGATGGGTAAGATGGGGATCCAGGGCGTCCTGAATTAGCTTTCCGATTGGGAATTCGTACTTAGGGTAACACGGAGTGTTCAGAAAGAAACTGGACACAAAGTAGAGGACTTTATGTCCAGAGGATATTAATTGATAATGTGTAAAATACTGAGCCATAAAGGGTGGGGAAAGCTGAGTGGGACAGCTTTTTGCTTGGTAGTGGAGTTTAATTTTTATTCCCCTTTACATCACCATAAGAAAATTCAATAAATATTAATATTTAGGAGAATAAATACATTCTCCAGTGCAAGTTATTCTCTGAGCCTGTTACTTGAGAAGAGTGGTACCAAGCAGGTTGTGCCCTTAATTTTGACACTCCTATTTTCTCTCATTCCTTTTGCTGAATATTTCCCTAAAATGCTCTTTTTGTGCTTGGTTTGGGTTTTTAAAACGTGGATTAGGGTTCTGGTTGAGGCTCTTCCATCATCACACAGATGACCCTTGTGAATGAGCCTTGGGATGCCTTAGAGAAGGTTGTTCATTGGAGTTTAAATGGGATTAAGTGATAGGAAAATCACAGTTACTAAATCTCAGCCTGGAGTCTGTGTACAAAGGCTGTACTGTTGTGTTTAGTGGAAATTTGATGGAAAAAACTGTCTTGGGTAAGTTGTTGCTCCTCAGGACAGAAACACCAAGCCTGCAGCTGTAAATCCTTGTGGCAGCTAGTTTTGAATATCAGGGTTAATTCATCTGCAGAAATTGCAGATGAATTTTGCAGGTGAAAAACCACCTCAGGAATTTTGTTTGGGATTTTTTTCTTTAATGGAGATTAAATTGTCTTGAGTTTTGTCACTGATGAGTTAAGCAACAGTAATGGCTTCAGTTCTCACCCTGCGAGCCTAAATTGCAATTTATTTTACAAATACAAATTTCAATTCCAAACCATTCCCTGTGTGTTCAAACATCCACACTTTAAAGAAGTTGCTGTCTGATTTTGCCAATTCTCTCCCCCAGAGTTACATCCTGCAGCTGATTTTGCAGTGGCTTTTGCACAGATAGAGACTTGCCAGTTCGATAAGAGGCCATGAAGAGTTATTTTGTAGAAATACAGTTATTGGTAGCATTTGCTTCTTCATTTTTAGTGCTCACAGCACGTTCACCCCACAGGGCTGAAAGGAGGACTGTGAAGAAATTGGTGATAATTGAATAAATCAAGAGGTTTCTTCCCTCACAGTTGGTTTTTGGTTCTCAGTAACTTTGTTCCAACATCTCAGTAAAATGAAGTGTTTAATTCAGAGTTTTGATTTGGATTAAGCTAAATAGAATCTAACCAATTTATTAATGATTAATTATCTGGGCAAGGGAGATCAGAGAAGTGGTCCTGGTTTTTCAGATATGTTTAAAGGTTGCTTTTTTATATTAAGTAATCCAAATACAATGAAGTGCTCACAGATGTAGGTCTTCAAGATTTCCCCCATCGTGATGAGGCTTAAATAGTCAATTTTCAGGTAAGTTGTAAACTACAGGTCCTGGCTCTAAGTGGCTTATGCTGGGAAGATGGTCCTAAATAATAATTTGAATTAAAAATATTAATTTATTAATAATCTATTTTAGATTAAATTTATCTTACAAAAAGACCCTTGTTTTATTAAGTTAAAGTAATGGCTTTAAGTATTATGGTTGATGCTGTAAATACTCTGTTGTCATGGATAATGGAATACTGTAATCCTTGTGATTTGCTGTTCGGTGAAGAACCTTGAGATTTAAATGATAACATTTCATAAATCTTTAGAAATTGATGCAAAAATCAGGTAATTTTTATTGAGAGAAAAGGTTGTCAGGTTTTCAAGGTGCTTCCAAAGGAGCCAATATGAATTTGTTAGGATATGTGTGTGGTGCTTCTGTCTAATTGTCAGTTCTGAATGAAAGGAAAACACATCTCAGGAAAAATAATTTTCTTTGCTTGAAGAAAAAATAGTTACTTATTGATCCTTCAGGAGTCCCAGAAAAACACTGCAACACTTTCTTCATGTAATCAGGCATTGCCTGAGGGACTCTGTTAGAGTTGACTCTCTCAAATTTTATCAAGTTTTGATGGTGAAAAATACACAGACACCTCAAGAACTTAACGAATGGGATTTGTCGTAAATTGTTTAATTAGTAGATTATCCAAAAATTTTCTGCATTTACCTTCTGTGACTGCAGATTTTCTGGTACCTCTCCCACCAACTGGATGCCAAACTTTGGTCTCCCTTTCCCACCTCCCCAGACTTCCATACCCCCCAAAAATGAAGAGATGGAAAGGGGGGGGAAAAAGGGGCTGGAATTAATTTAATGGCTGAGCAACCTCACAGTAAGAAACAGCCGGAGCCTAATAGGAGCCTTTGTCTGCATTTCCACCCTGGCTGGGAACGTGCCAGTCAAAAGTCAGGCAGGAGGAACAGGTGGGAACTATTAGACCTGTCATAAAGTTTGAAAAATTGATTCTGGAGGCTGAGGGAATAGATTGGACTTGACAGTGTTGTCCTAAAGATTCTAAGGGAAAGTTGTGTCGTTTAATTTGGGATCCCTTGATTGTTCATTAGCTCTCCAGATGGTGGTTGGGGAGTTTGGTGCTCACTGTACTGTCCCTGGCCTGCATTTGTGTGTCCCGAGGTCACAGCAAAGTGGGAATTCACCTGTAGGTACCCAAAATTTAATGGCATTGCCCTAATTGTCAAATAAAAAATCCCTTCAGATGTCGTATGTTGTTTCAAATGATCAATATTCCTTCTGTGGACTTCATGTTAAAAGTCCTTTCAGGCTATTTTTTGAAGCACTGCAGCTTTTATTTCTCAAACTGAAATTTCAAATCCTCCCAAAACATTGGTTTCTTTTTCTAGATGGAGATTCTTTCTGTGAGTTTCAGAAACCCTTTTTTTCCCCAGATGTTTAGCCTAATGCCACCTGACCAGGTTAACCCTGCCAGAAACAGTTCCACTTTCTGTGGTTCCTCAGAGCATCCCTGGGAGTGCAGGTTTTCAACTGAAACCATTGTTGTTGAGGCTGCATCTGGTGTAGTGATACAAGTGTTACATTATAGAGACACACTTATTATTACACTCATAAGGCTTCAGATTAACAAAGAAATATTTCTATTTCTGATATTTCCAATGGACTGGAATGGTTTCACGAGCATTTCATTAAAATTAAATTAATGAGATAGAAATTTCAGGTTTTTTCTTTATCTTAGATCCTGTTTCAGTATTTTAGTTGGCAGAAAATTTGATTTACACATGACTAAGCCAGCATGGGATATATTCTGTATGAAATGCCATCGTGGATCCCTTTTCCCCAGTATTTAAGAAGCACAAAGTGCCATTGTTAGGGGAAGTTTGACACAAAAGTGGTGAATTTTAGTGGAAGTGAAATGTGGGCTGAGGTTCCTTTCATAACTGCTGAATAGGATATTTAAATAAAATGTTGATTGAGAATAAACAGTTTCCAAACAGCTAAAAGCTTTGCAGAAGAAAATATTTCCTATTTTTGGTGCCCTTTTACTTTTCTGGATATTCATACTGCTGAATTTTGAAAAACTGAACTACAGCTGTGATTTTGGGAAGTGGGCATGAAGACTCATTTTATTTGAAAACTCTTGGTTTAGTTGAATTGAAACACGGGTGATGCTGGTGCAGGTCTGAGTTAAGGAAAACCAGTGTGTAATTGAAGGAGATGGGAATGGCACTTCAGGGGCAAACAAGCTGAGATTGACAAACTGTGTTAGGGGCTGGGGGTTTATAATTTGGTTTTCAAGTCCTTGGGATGTTTTACTGTGTGTTTAGTTTTTCCTTGCACTTCGGTGATCCTCCTTATTCTCCATTGCAACTGTATTTTTTAAAACCTGAATGATTGGGGTGAGCTCTAAGACCCCTTCCCACCTGAACCATTCCATGATTCCATGATAATCTTTGTATTTTACCATGGTGTGACAGTCCCCCAGTACATTATTAGCCTGCTAAAAATGAGTATTTTATCACCAACAGTTTGTATAAATCAACCCCCTCCACCCTGCTGCCTCAGGGATTTTGATTGGAGAGCTGGAGAATACCATGGTGTGCAGGAAGGATTCTTCCTTGCAGGAAAGGCACCTTTCTCTCAGGAAACAGGAAATGTAAACAGGAATTTATAAAACCACGTGCTGTTCCACAGGTTAGATGCATTTAAACACTGCACATCTTCTATACTCAAATCTTTTCTGCAGCTACATAACCCAAAAGTATGTTGTCAGTTTGGATATCGAGGTCACAACAGTTCATATTGCCTTTAAAAAGTCAGATCCCTTGATTCTGTTAAACTGTAGGATGTGATAGGAATACTTTGCTTGTTTAATGTGTTACTTATAATCCAAAGTTTGATACTAAGAGCAGTAGACCTGCTCTTTACATTTCTAGATATAGGATTATGCGTGTGTATATATATGTATGTATATCATATTCCTTCATTATTTACATCACTTTTATTACTAACTTTTAAGCTTCCATTTCATAATTTATTTACATAGGTGAAGGACTTTTTGTGCTTGAAACAAAAAAAGTTGGTGCATTAAATAGCTGCTTCTGTGCTTTTCTTCCTTAAGGGTGTTTTTTTATATTCAGTATTTTGTGCCTTCCTTTGGTGCTAAAGACCAGCTCAAATAACAGAGTAAGGTTTGTTTCCCTTAAATCAAATCAAATTAAGTTCAACAGTAGGGGGGTTTTTTTGGCTAATTTAGTTTTAAATGTATAATATTTCATACTTTATTCTGCCATTCATTTATGGGCTTTGGACCAGCCAGTGCTGGAGAAAGCTCAGCCTGATAACAAAAGATCACACTGGGATTTTTGTGACACAGCCAAGAGTCTGTTCCCTCCCCGGCCTGTAAAAAGGGAGGAATTCGGAAGTTTTTGGCACTGATTTGGTCCTGTGCCATTCCCAGACTCTTCCCTGCCATACCATTTTCCATGACACGCTTGCTGAAAGATTTCTCAATTGGGATTTGCCGTCTCCTTTGCGTCGATTTTCCCTGATTTTCTTTCCACCTGTTGCGCACCATTCCTGAGGGCGCCGAACAATCAGGTCCCTATTTTCCTGTCACGCACCTTGTGTGCCTGATTTTCCATGGAACTGCAGGCAAAATGTGCCCTTCTTTCTTTTTTTTTTGTGTAAAATCAGTGGATTTTCTTCCTGTTAACGGAGTGGGCCCCCCGCTTGCAGTGCAGAGGGAGGTTTGGCATTCCCAATGGGAATTGAGTCATAAAAAAGAGATACCCGTTTTGCAGAGCAATTAACCCGTGTTGAACTCTGGTGGGAGATTGGATTTCCCTGCTGCTGGAAGTTCCTGAACAATCCCCATTATCACAGGGACAGAAACACAGCCTCGGAGCACCCTTGAATCTGAGGGGAATCGTTCCTTGAATATGAGGGGAATTGTTCCTTAAATCTGAGGGGAATCATTCCTTGAATCTGAGGGGAAAAGTTCCTTCAATCTGAGGGGAATCGTTCCTTGAATCTGAGGGTAATTGTTCCTTGAATCTGAGGGGAAAAGTTCCTTAAATCTGAGGGGAACCGTTCCTTGAATCTGAGGGGAACCGTTCCTTGAATTTAAGGGAAATGTTCCTTCAATCTGAGGCGAAGTGTTCTTTAAATCTGAGGGGAATCATTCCATAAATCTGAGCGGAAGAGTTCCTTAAATTTGAGGAGAATCATTCCTTAAATCTGAATGGGAATCATTCCTTCAGTCTTAGGGGAAAAGTTCCTTAAATCTGAGGGGAATCGTTGCTTAAATCTGAGGGGACTCTTCTTTAAATCTGAGGAGAATCTACCTTTAAATCTGAGGACAATCATTCCTTAAATCTGAGGGGAATAATTCTTTAAATTTGAGGCAAATCATTCTTTACATCTGAGAGGAATAGTTCCTTAAATCTGAAGGGAATCATTCTGTGAATCTGACGGGAATTGTTCCTTCAATGAGGGCAATCGTTCCTTCAGTCTCAGTGGAATTGTTTAAATCTGAGGCGAATCATTCCTTAAATCTGAAAGGAAACCCTGGAAGGCTACGCAGTTAAAACAAGAGCAAAGGAATGGTCATGGCACGGTTTCAGTCCCATTTTGCTGGTTTGTTTTACATGGTGCTGTTTTCATGCCCGCGTTTTAAAACAGGAATTTGGTAATAAAGTGAAAGAATTGAATGCTGAAGTTTCAAATCATCACAGCTTTTTGAAGAGGAGGATTAGCTTGAAGCATATGATACATGTAGCAGAATATAATATGCTATAATGAATATAATATCTTGTTATGAGTAATATTAAATGCAACATATTATGTGTATATTATTGCTGTTGGTTTGATAATTCTGTGGCTGTCAGTTTTGCTCTTGAATTGTAACTTGTATTTAGGAAAAAAAAATGCTGCCTAAGCTTAAACTGCCCATTGCTCAGGGATTAATATTTGTACTTCACTGAGAAAGATATCCTTGTGTTCATCAAATAGCCAACTTTTTACATGAGCTCAGATCAGAATATAGTCTTAAATAAAGTCATGTGCTTCTAAAAAGAATGTAAAACCTCAAAACCAGGCATAAATCAGTCTAGGACAACGTATAGACATAAAAAGGGGAGGGCATGGCATAGAAGAACTGGGTATGTTATTAATCACAGAATCATGGAATGGTTTGGATTGAAAAGGACCTTAAGGATCATCCAGTGCCATCCCTGCCATGGCAGGGATGCCTCCCACTGTCCCAGGCTGCTCCAAGCCCCAGTGTCCAACCTGGCCTTGGGCACTGCCAGGGATCCAGGGGCAGCCACAGCAAATCTGGGAATTCTATTCCAGGGCCTGCCCGCTGATAATATAATCAGATGAATCAACTTCCCCACTCCCTAATTAACTTCATGGAGTAACCTGAACTTTGGACAAATCCTGGATTTGCATTTTCCCCCCAAACCTCTTCATTAGAATTGTTTTAATCATTAGACTAATAAAGGAATGTATTGACAATGTTGCATTTAGATAGAACAGTAGTTAGGCATCCAAGTGATTTGATTATATGTTTGATTAACAGATTGCTGCCCACGTTATGGACAGGGGAGAGGGACTTATCACAAGGGCTGCAGGAACAGGACCCAGGGAATGGCTCCCCAGTGCCAGAGGGCAGGGCTGGGTGGGATTTTGGGCAGGAATTGTTCCCTGGGAGGGTGGGCAGGCCCTGGAATAGAATTCCCAGAGCAGCTGTGGCTGCCCCTGGATCCCTGGCAGTGCCCAAGGCCAGGTTGGACACTGGGGCTTGGAGCAGCCTGGGACAGTGGGAGGTGTCCCTGCCATGGCAGGGGTGGCACTGGATGGGATTTAATGTCCTTCTAACTCAAACCATTCTGGGCTTCTGTGGAAGATCCAAAGGCTGAACTACAACCAAATGCAGTGACACAAAGTCGAAATGATTCCCTGGAGATTTCAGTGAAAAGAGCATGATTAGATTTGTTAGAAACTCAAAGGTTGGATTTCCTATGGAACAAAGTAAGAGCTGGGACAAAGCATGGCTGCTTGGGGAAGTTCACACAGCACCTGTTCTGTTGTAGTTAAGAATAAAAACACTGATTTTTGTTTATTCTTATGCTGCCAGTCAGAAGAGAGTGATTTAATTTCAGAATTAATTTGAAGTGCTTGTTTCCAGAGCCAAAAGCTTTGAAAGCTTTTGTAGTTTCTAACTTGAGCAGTAAACTTAGAAAATCCCACAGAATCTGAATTCTTGCCCTAAATCCCACTGGCCTAATTTGTTTTCACTTATAGTCCTAGTTAAAATATTTTAAGAATCTGTTTGTATTCAAACTAGGGCTTGCATTTATCACACCTCATATCATTTAGCCTGAAATGTCACGGCCTGGAGAATGGTGTGTAAAAAAAAGTGAGGTTCCCCCACTGCAGCTTTGTGATCCCCAGGATTGCTATAAAATCCTGTACCTCATGTTGCTCTCCAGAAATTTACTGGCATTGTTCTTGTTGCTGAACTGTTAAGCATAGGTGAACGTCCAGAGTTTTTTGGTAAACTTGAACTGACACTATTTTTACACTGTTTTTACTGATGATATTATCTTACATCAAAAAAAAGAAAAAGAAAAAACCCAAAGTGTTTTGCAGGGTTCTTTGCAAACACAAAGCTTGTTGCATTAAGGAGTTGTGGGATGCTGCTATAAAGTGTCCCATGGACATTTTGATTTGGATTTATGATCAAGTGGGTCATCAGGCTGCCCATCCACTGAGGAAGATGAAGAGGGAAGACTGGACAAGGAAGAAAAAGCAGGGAGATGGAGCTGAGACACGGGGAGGAAGAAATAAAAATTCAAGGGAAGCAAATTTTTACTGATTATTCTTAAGCAAATACTCCAAGCTTAATGTAAAATAAACGGGATGTGGGGAGATTGCAGGATTAATTGGAGAACAAGTGTTGTTAAAGCACTTATCAAACAAATAGTGATCAAAATCCTAAGATTCTTCTGTTCAATTGGCAGATTGTCAACTGAAAAATAATTAGCTCAGGGTTGAAGTTGGATTTTTTTTGAAGTTAAAGACTGGTAAGAATTCCAGTTAAGCACATGGTGGTTCCATTCCTAATGGTTTTGTTTTAATTGGGAATTGGGAGTATGAGGAAAGGGGAGCCCCTTTATTTTGTTGACACTAAATCATAACTGTGCTTGTGGTCATAACCAAATGCTGATGTCCTGCTCTGCTGGCTTATTTTTCATCATCCTTTTAGTCTCTCCTACAGTTACAATAATATGGTAACTGTATATTATATATATATAATTATAATACCTAATCTGAATCCCACAGATTACTTGTATTTCCTGCTTTTAAAAATGCAGTTTACAACATATTACCTTGTACTTTCTGGATAAATAAAAAGCATTCACTGAATTGCATCTGTTAAGTGACAGTAGAAGAACTTCAGGGTTCAGATGATCTTGAAGGCCCCTTCCAACCCAAACCATTCCATGATTCCATGATTTTATGATTTATTGGCAACAGATAATGTATAAACTCTGTATGGAGAGCGGTGCCAGATGTGAGAGATAAAAGGCATTGCTGCTGGCCACCTGCTTTAATGCACATTTCAGCTCTGCTGTGGTGGTTGATGTCATGAAGAATTCATGGGATACAGAATCATTTAAAGTTAGCAGACCATGGCAGGTTAGCAGGGAGTGATGCTTGTGGAATGCTGGAGTATCCATCTGTTGGAAAAACAGAACAATCCCCTTTTGCCAAGGTTTTGAAGAGCAGCTGTGAGTGGATATTTGGGTTTTTCTTGTGGTGGGGAAGCACCAGAGAGCTCTGAGTGTGAAGGTGTTGGAAATTCAGGGCAGTGCTGGGACTGCAGCTGGTTTGCCTGTCTTGTTTTTATCTTAATATCTCTGTCTTTATATCAGCACTGTGCTACCACTCAGTTGAGAGTTAGAATAGAATTACAGAATTATAAAATTACTTAAAGTCCACCCAGTGCCACCCCTGCTATGGCAGGGACACCTCCCACTGTCCCAGGCTGCTCCAACCTGGCCTTGGGCACTGCCAGGGATGGGGAAAATTTGTTTTTTAATTTCTGTTCTAGACAAGGTTTGCAAATTAATGTTTAGCTTTCGGGGTCAAGAAAAAAGCAGTTTCCTGTTTGTATTATATTTATTTCTATTCCCGGTATTTTCCTCACACATTTCCAATTTTTGCTGCTATCAGTAATTTTTATTTCATTTTTAATCGTTGTTGGTTTTAGTTATTTGAGTTTCTTATTTGTTTGTTTTCATGTTTGAGATGGATAAAGTATAACTTCTTGTTGCTACAGCTCACTTAATTAGTACAAATTATTAAAACTAGAAATTGCAGAGCTGAAGTCTTTCCATAAAAAATATTTTCTTGTTGAAATAATCCTGATAGTGGCTTCCTGATAGGTAAAAACCAGTAAATTAGAAGAAATCAGTCTTACTTCAAATAAAACCTCAAATCTTGGCTTGCTTTACGCTAGAAGAAAACCTTTTTTTTCAGCTATGGGTTGCAGAAATAGCAATTTATGGGGTTTTTCCCCTTGTGTTTTGTACAGAAATAGGAGTAGACACGAAGAGGTGCAGAAATGCCTTTTTGGGGTGTCTGCAAGAAGAGCTGTAAAACACTGCACACTCAGTGCTGATGGACTCACCAGAGACCAGAGGGTGAAAGGAACAGAGAAACCATTCACTCACTCTGAACAGTTTTAGGCCAGTTTTGGGCAGGAGGATGGAAGGAAAAGGGAAGTATATGGGAGAAAAATGGGAATTTTCTTGTTTTACAGAGTCCAGGTTGGTCTCTAAGCAGATCCTGTTCCATTCAGGATGTCTGCAGGCCATCATCAGCTCCTTGCTGGAGGTGTGAGGCTCTTCCACACTCCTCTCGTTTTTATTCCAACATGGGATGGACAGAGAAGTTCATGTGGGAGTGTTTGGGAGCACAGATAATTGGAATATTAGGATCCTAACAAATATCCTGTTATTTATCTGATGCAGTGTTTGGAGGTTTCAGCATTCAGTGGTCATCAGAACAGATAAAATTATTCGTTGATGAATTATCTTTCCCTAGGCACTGGGGAATAACTGGATAGAAACTGGAGCCCTTTCCCTGTGAGGAAAAAGGGAATATTCTCCAGCTGGCTGGGGCTGTAACAGGGGGTGTTGATGACAACAGAATTATATGGGTTTGGAGGGAAAATGGGAATTTGCTGCGAGGCCTGAGCTTAATAAACTCGTGTGTGCCAACAGCAGAGGTTAAGAGGGGTGAAAATGTTCAGTTTTGATGCTTTGCCAAGCTAAGCAGTGGAATATTGTGAGCATGAACCAAGTGAGATGGAATGTGAGGGATTTGGAACCCAAAATCCCAGCAAGTGAGTGACAATTCCTAAGGGCTGGAGTGTGGATGAGATCCTTCCTTCCTTCCTTCCTTCCT
>VYXD01016497.1:60142-72889 GCA_013397195.1 Hylia prasina | reverse complement strand
TCCCCCTCTTCCCTTCCCTCCCTCTCCTTCCTCTCTTTCCCTGTTCTGTGCCACATCCCTCATACCACATGTGCCACATGCAGTTTAGCCATAAACTGTGGGTAACCCAAGATTTTCCAACATTTTGAATGTAAATTTTCCTTTTATTTAACTGTTCTCTACCTTCATGTCAGGAAGCTTTCTACAAACCAGAGTGCTTATAGCTTTTTTTATTAAAATCCTCAGTCTTCCAGTGTTTTAAACACACACTTCATCCAGTTCTTTACAAAAATACCTTCAAATGGTGTTAAAAAAAGAAATGTGAACATGGAGGTTGCATTCACTGGATCCAGAGCCAAGTTCTCTTCATTACTTGGTTACATCTGCATTTATCTAATAGCCAGCAAAACCTTCTTGAAAATAGGGATTTTTTAATTTTTTTTTTTTACAGTGATGGTTACTATACAAGGAAAGCCCAAGCTAAATTTAGATTACAAAGGATTAGATCAGAGATGAGTAAAATCTAAAAAAATAACACCAAGGGTCCAACTGTGCTCTGATTCCTTTCGCATTTTTCTTGTGCTGCGAGATGATTCAGATGAGTTTTTTATGCCTGTGTTTATCTGATGGGTGCTGGCACGGGAGACTTCACACATTAATTTGGTTGGAGATAAAATTGGGGTGTTTTTTTTGTCCCCCAGTGCTCCAGGCTCCCTGCTGGGGACTGCCCAGGGGAGGTGCCAGGCAGTTTTGTGGAGCAGCCTGCTGGGAATGCTCATCCATCCTGGCTGGCTGTCACCCCCAGCACAGCTGCTCTCCAGCAAACTGGGCTGTTTTCTTCCTCTCTTTAACAAAATTAAACACCAAATTAAAGGAGGAAAAAAAAAAATCAAGTTTACAAAACAATCAAGTGTACAAGCTTTGACCACGTAGTTATTAAAAAAGCTTCATTAAGGTTGTGTATTATGAAATACCCTCTGTTGTTTTTTTTTTTTTTTATCACAGTCTAATTGTTTGGTTTTCAATCTGTCATGTGCCCCAGTCTGTCTGAAGGTGTTTTTTTGCTGTGTGATATCCAGGTCACCCAGGGACGGTGCTGCAAGGCAGAAGGGTTTGCCTACTCTGTCTTTGCAGGTTTTTTTTTGTGTTCTGGTAAAGCTGAGGTGCCTGGCTCTGCTTTTCAGGTTCCAGAACACATTCAGCATCCCCATCTCAGCTCAGTGGCTCATCCCCACCTCATTCCCAGAGGAATCTGATCCCTAGATGTGGTTTTCCCTCAGTGGGTGATTACTGGGGTGTGTGCACCAGAGTTCAGAGGGGTTTAGCTCTTCCACCACCGCTTCCATTTACATTTTGGGGGTTTTTGTTGCTTTTTTGAACACATTCTGGAGGGTGGAAACGCTGCAGGTGTTAATGGGATGTGTGTGGTGTCTGCATTGCTGGCCTGTGATCTCAGCTGGGTTTGGCTTCAGAAAGTGGGAGCTGGTTTTTGGTGTCCTCTGAGGCTGTTCTGGAGCCCCAGCTGTGGGGCAGATGCTCTCACTGGAGGTTTGTGTTTCAAGCAGAGCCAAGAAGTTCTCAGGGCACCTGATTTGCTTCTGCTCCGGGGTTTTCTCCTTCAGATTCAGCCCCTCCATAATCGTGGGTACAAATCTGCTGCCTGGAACCTGCTCCCTTAAATTTCCCCTTTTCTCTGGGCTCCTTCTCTTCTGCCACAGCACAAGGGGTGAGTACGACCCACACTGGAAAAAAAAAACCCCTTCTAAAATTCACCTCTGTGGACTCCAAATTTTACCACTACCTGCAAAAAAATCATGATTAATTTATGTTTGTTTTGCTTTTTGCTCTATCCATGGCCTTTATCTGATTATTCAGAGGTCCAGGCTGCTGTTTGCTGGTCTTGCACACCTCGTGTGAGACCATGACAAACAATCTGATCCCCTAAAAATAACAAAGGTCCTTATCCTGTCCTTCCCTTGCATTTTTTGCTTTGTTCTTGAAATTAAAATCCCCTTGCCTTACCCATTCCCCATTTTTTCCCCATCTAACTACAGATCATAGTGTAAAACCTTCTTTTTAAGCAGTTCTAGGTGGAAGTGGGCTCATAAATGAAGGCCAGAAATAGCATTGGCCATAAAGTACTTGGTACTTTATTAATATTTTCTCTGCAGTATGCCTGCTGCTGCTTCAAAACTCACTTGTTTGTGTTTTCTTTGAATATTGATCCACAGAACTTTTTGTGGAGGGCTCTGTGTGGTTTTAAGGATTAAAAAAAAAAAATTAGATTTTGGTACAGGAGTGGGGCTTAAATTTGCCAGTTATATTTATACATTTATAAAATATTTTATTATTAAATTTTTATTTATTATAAAGTAAACGTTTTCCCAGTTTGTTATTTCTGTCACTTTATAGTTGTTTTAAACAGGCTCTAAGTATTCAAATCAAAGCTACAGGCTCTAACTGAAAGAATAATTTCCCTATTGTGGGAATTTAACAATCCTGGCTAAATTTTCTGGAGTAATTTCCTCTTTCTTCTCCACGTGCTTCATAACGTTGCTTCCAGAGCAAAAATACTGATTTTCATTTTGCAGATACTGTGTTTTTGACAAATACACCTGTCCAGAAGGGTTTAGAATGTGCTTAGGTAAACTTGGGTATTGAAATGTATTTGTAGTTGAGAGTTTTACCAACTTAAGCAGGTGAAGATTTCTGAAAGGAAGTATCTACCTCTAGTCCTTTCTATGATAAAATTTAATCTTATGAAGTAGTTTTGTAATGTTTTAAGGCAGCCCTTTCATACATTTGTAGGACTAATGTGTGGATTTAGTTTTTCTGAAGGTTCTAATTCAATCCTCACATTTCTGGGGTAAATCCGCACAGACTAAGTCAATAGAAAATTTGTACTCTGATTTCTTTATTGGAGAAATGTACTTTGTTCCTCATCCTTTAGTTCCCATAACTCCCTGCATCATTGGTTCAACAAGGTTTATGATAGGCAAAAATTGTATTTTTTTGTGGGAGCTCTTTCTTGTTGTGTTGACAGAACCCACTTGAAAGAATTACCAAAGCAACATTTTATTTCAGCACCGAGGAGGCTTTAAATGGTTCAATTTGATTTTCAAAAGTAGGTACAAAATAACTAAAATTAATTTTGCTTCTTAGATCCTGAGGGAGATCACGTGAGTTGCCTTCTCCTTGGGGGATTTTATATTATTTTTATAGGGTGATGAATAAAAGCAAAATAAGGTCCAGAATAAATGTCTGGGGGGAAAAAATAAATTCTTGAATGGTATGATGTCACAGAGATAGGATAGAGGGAGAAAACCAGAGATGAATCCTTTTACATTTGAATGTAAGGGACAGGGAGCATCTCTAAATTGTATTTATGTTGTGGTGCTGCACATGTAGAGCAGGAATTCCATGAGTAGAAGACCTGGATCCTGAGAAAAACTACAGTTTATGTGAATCTCAAGGGAATAACTCCACAAAGGATGGTGGAAAATGGGTGCCACTGAGGTTTTTTTAGTAGGATCTGTACTTTGTAGACACTCAGTGCTGTGGATCCCTCAAAATGGCACAGACAGGATTTAAACTGGGTGATTGTTGATTTGTAAGGTGGGAGATTTTGGTGTTTTGCACCTCAGTGACTGCAAAAAGATGGTGGTACTGTTGATAGAAATGGAATATTTGCATCCTGAGCAAGAAGAGAGCCTTGGCAGCTCAGCCAGGAATACAAATTGCAGCCTTTGACCCAGGCCCCTCCTAATTGGAGTGGGTTTTCTGGTAACAGGTTCTAATTTAATTCCAGACTGGTGCCACACAAAACTGCTGCTGCTGGAGCAGCTTCTGCAGGCAGCAATGAGTGAAGCATTCCTCAGGTATCCTGTTGGGTGCCTTTGGTCATTCCCAGCACCTTTGTAAAGCATTGTTAGGTCTGGTTTCATCAGCTCGAAAATTTTGGTCAGGAATTATCCCCTAAATCCCTCAAGTCAGGCAGGACACCACCATGAACATTCCCCTGAGGGAAAATGTGACAGATCCTCCAGGAAATGGTTGAGAAATGGTGCCTGAAATGTTGATTTTTGTGCCATAATATCCCCTGAAATGTGCCCAGACAGCAGCACTGCCCAGATTTAGGGTTAGTCAGTGGCTGCTGCACTTGTGGCAAGTGGAGCTCCCACTTGGACACATCCCTGCATGGAGAAATCCACTGGATAACGAAGCAGAAATCTCCATAAGCCCCACATTTCAGAGCCCACAGTTGCTGCCATTCCTTCTCTTTGTGTTCCAGCCTCTGCCAAGCACTTCTGGCAGGATTGTGGAGGCGTGGAGCTCTTCAGGAGAGACTTGGGAAAGAATTCCTGCAGGGAAACAGCATTTCCTCACTGTGGTTTGGGGCTGTAACCCTCTGTCCAAGAGCTGCTTCCTGAGGGACCTTCAACATTTTGGTGGGGATGCAGCATTTCCTTCCCAGGCTCTGCTGCTCCTGACAGACAACTTAAAGGCTGATTAAAAGCTCTTGTTTATTTAATATTTAATATGCCTTGCACAGTGTCCTTTTTTAGGAGTGAATGTCACACACGTGAGGGCCACCATTTTGAAGCAATTCCCACTAAAAAGAATTTCCAAGGGAACCACCAGTCTAATTCTCTGGGAAAATGCAGTTAACTGAATAGAAATTCCTTTTCATGTCAGATACAGCCAGCGTGCCTTTTTGGTGGGTAAACACATAGAACTGATGGTGCTGAGTTCTGCCTGAGCAAATTTGGAGAATTTCAGCTTCCCTGCCATAGGAGAAGGTCAGACATTTCAAAAGGCTCAAAGGACAGCTGGTGTGAAGAGGTAAAACTCCTTTCATCACCTTGAATGAAATGTATTGCTCAGGAAAAGCTGACTTCTGTTTGGAAGATGTTGCAGATTCTTCCCCAGTGGAGATTCCTGGGCTGTTTTAACACCTCAGCAGTCACAGGCTGGACTTGATGACCCTGGAGAAGTCTTTTCCCTCTTTCCCTTTTCCCTTTTCCCTAATGTCCCTGTGATTCTGTCTTTGCATGAGCTTCTGAGTCCGGATACCTGGCTGGGAGTCACCTGCTGTGCAGAGACTTTCAGTGCCTTGAGTTTAGGCAGTCAGCAAGAGTCAAACTTGGAGCTGAGGTGAGCTCAGTTTTCTTGTTCTCAAATGAGTTTGGCCAGGGAAATTTGAACTTAATTTGGACACAAATTAAGCTGAGAGTGGAGGACTCTGTGCCCTGTAGGGACAGGAGGATGAGGGGGAAAGAACCTGATTTTTTTTTTTCCCCTTCTATCATCCCCAAATGTCTGTGATGTTTCAGGCACTGCAGTTTTAGCTGTTGTGTGTCTTTCCCCTGTGTGTGAGATGGGATAAAGGGTTGTATATTGGAGAAGAAGAGATGTGGACACCTCAGAGCAGCTTTCCAGAGTCTGAAGGGATTACAGGAAACCAATTCCCAAGGGCTGCAGGGACAGGACACAGGGAATGGCTTCCCAGTGCCAGAGGGCAGGGCTGGATGGGATCTTGGGCAGGAATTGTTCCCTGGCAGGGTGGGCAGGCCCTGGCACAGGGTGCCCAGAGCAGCTGTGGCTGCTCCTGGATCCCTGGCAGTGCCCAAGGCCAGGTTGGACACTGGGGCTTGGAGCAGCCTGGGACAGTGGGAGGTATCCCTGCCATGGCAGGAGTGGAGCAGGATGATCTTTAACTCCTTTCCAAGACAAACCATCCTGTGCTTCTAAATCCCAGCAGGAATTTGCCTTACTTGCATTAGTTCCAGATAAGTCCTCGTTGTGAAGTTTCATTCAAGAAGCTGCCACTCTTACAACCATGTAATTACCAGAGGAGCAGAGCTGTCGAGATGATTCTTTTACTTGGATTGGAGCCATGCTGTTTTCAAATGGTAAAAATAATAAAAGTCAGTTGCATTTTCACCCCACGTCTCAGTAAGCTGCATGAAACCTGGTGGTTGTGTGGGTGACAGCAGTGGACAACTTCATTTCAAAATTCAAGCGTTAATTTCAGGAATTTGAAGCAGAGCAAATCTGAGCTATGGCTTTATGATGAACCCTCTGTTTTAAAATCTGTTGATTCAGTTCCTATTAGATGTGTGCTGATGCAAATGGTGCCTTGCTGAGAGGAGAGAAGGGGAAAAAACCATCCACGTGTATAACAGCAAGAGAAGAGCAAATAAAAAGATTCCTCCTCAAAAATGCCAACATGAGGAAATATTTTATCTGCCTGGTCAGTTATGCCAAGGATATATTTCTGTCTTATCTTTAAGCATAGTTTTCCTCAAGTGGAAGCTAACAGCACATTAATTATAACATTAAATGTCCAATCAGCCCTTCTCATAACTGAGGGGTGAATGTGTGTGGGTCTGCAAAAAAGTGGAGATTGAGAGGGGGAGAAAATCCCCCAGATTTAACTTTGTAAATCCCACTTAGGAATGCAGTTTCCAAGTGCAGGAGATGACAGTGGAATAGCAGAGTCCAAAAAGATGGGAGATTTGGACTGTACAAAGTGGTCGTGTGCCCGCAGTGGTGTTTATACAACACTTGTGAAAACAAGAGGTTACACAAATATTTGAGTTCTCAAAAGATCTGCTGCAGCCTCCCTTAGAACTTCATGTTTTATGATCCAAATTGGTGTGTGGTATCTTGTTTCAGGAGTGGTACTGAGTATGGAAATGGCAGAAATGTGGATTTGTCACATAAGTAGTCATGGCTCTCTCTTGTTTCTTCCTTGGTAAACCCAGCCTTGCCAGGAGGCGAGGCCAGATTATTTTTGGGCTGTGGAAATGGTTCCAAAACAAACCCTCTGTGTAGTTACATTATCCTTCAATGTGAGGAACATGTTTGGCTTCCTTATTGCTGACATCTGCCAAAGATTTCTTCACCAAGTGCTTAGGGTAATTTGCAGTGAGCTGGTGAATACTTAATGGTCTTTGAAGAACTTCATCTTTTATGTCCTCCTAGGCTGAAGCAAATCCTTTCATCATCACAGTTACCTTTGTGCTGGGTTGGTTTTTTTTTCTGGATAGATCCTTGCACCTCCCACACCCAGTTTCTCTGGGATTTCTGGGATTTGAAGGAGAAGTAAATGCCTTTTTTTCTTTTTTTCTTTTTTTTTTTCAATTAACTGGTACTGAGTAATATCCAAGGAATATAAGTGGTGTAAGGAAGGGACACGTTTTTCATTTAACTCCCAATAAAATGTAAGGACTTTTCCTCCTTTGGCATCCTGATTAAACCTGCGTAAGTGAAGTTGAATCAGGATTGAAATGGGAAATTTTAAAAGCTGGTGGAAGTGGTAATGATAGTTTTACTTCTCTCCTAAGTCCTTACGTGTAGGTGCTCCTAGTTCTGTTTTCTTGATGAAATATTACTCCTTTTCCTCTCTTCTCACTTCCTCAGGCAAGAAAAATACTGAAACCAGTTCAAAAAAAGCAGGTTAGACCAGTAAAATCAATTTTGTGCCACAAAGGGTCTGAATTCTGAGGGGGAGGTTGGAGATGGGGTAATTGATGTCACCAATCTTTTCTCTTTCTGGTACTGAATGGACCTAGAGTCTCTGGAGTTGCCACAATGGATCTGTAGGTTTTTAAAAACAAAGAATCATGGTAACTCTATTACCTGTTCAATCTCAGTTGATGATACTCTGCTCAGCTGAGTTTAACTCGATGACAAAACCCACAAAGATCGAGAAGTTTCATTTACAGATTGTCCATGATCATCTCCAGACTCCTCAGCCCTACAGAATGAAGCCACCAACCTCCTTTACAAGAAGTAAATCCACAGTCCAGTCAGGCTCTTCCAAGTGCTGGCTGAAGGAAAAATGGCTTGGAAAAAAGATGTCATAAAGACATTGAAAATATCCTTTCTAGTGAGAGAGAAGATGGAGAGGGTGATAAGTTTTTAAAGCAGGCAGTATTGGGTCAGGCTGCGTAAGGACAAGAATTTATTGATGGGATGTTTTGTGCAAGCTCTGATGTTTGCTTTCAGATTTAGCTGTTGTTTGGACAAGGAGGACTCATATTCCTTATTCAGATCTGTATGAACACAGCTTCAAGGTTGCAGATAGAACCTTTTACAGGTTTTGCACTTTCATCTCTGTTATACTGAATTTCTTTTTAATGATTCCAACTGCATACCACTACTGGTGGTAAAAGGTGCTGTTCAGTCTTTATTTCCTAAGATGTGTTTTCTTTAAAATGTGCAGCAAATTGCTTAAAGTAGAATCTTTTCCACATTTGGTGCAAGCCACAAGAATCTTCAGCTTTTAATTGCTGTAGAATCATGAATTTTCTTGTAGTGAATTCTAACAGGTAATGATAGATTCTTAAATTAGAGATTCTTAAATTGCTCATTAATATTTTTCTCCAAAACCATTGATTTTGAATAGATCTGCATTTCCTATCCCATTCATGAAATTTATTGTCGAGATGGAGGCTGTGATTTTGATCCTGTGATTTTCTCAGCATCACAGCATTTTTCCTTCTGCTTTTCATGAATATATTCTGTACATTGAAATCTTCCAGGCTTGTGTCTTACAAAGAGTTTTTCCACGTATAGCTGATAAAGTTCCAGGTGGAACAAGGGAATGTAAAGGAAGGGGTTCAGGAATCTGTTGAGCTGCAGGTTACTCACAGCCCTTTGCACAGAGGGTCTGATTATAACAGATCTGCTTTAATGCAGAGTCACAAGATCAGGGAATTCTTTGGGCTGGAAGGGACCTCAGAGGACTCATCAGAACCACTGAATGAATCCCAGACTGGTTTGGCTTGGAAGGACCTTAAAGATCATCCCATTCCAACCCTGCCACCTTCCACTATCCCAGGGTGCTCCAAGCCCCATCCAGCCTGGCCTTGGGCACTTCCAGGGATGGGGAATCCACCCTGGTTTATTCAAGCTGTAACTCAAGACAGCAACTTCACTTCCAGCAGAACCAGTGTTGAAAACTCCAGTTCAACTTGGTATTCCTGATTTTTGGAATGCTAATTCAAATCTGCAGTAGAAGCTTTGCAGGTCCTGAGAGCTGTTGCTGGGTCCAGGATCAGGGGGTTTTCATCAGAAAATTGTTCCTGGATGGTTCCAGTTTGAGGAAGGCTGATGAAGAGTGGTTTAAAGTGAAGGAGGACAGGGTTAGGTGGGATCTTGGGCAGGAATTGTTCCCTGGCAGGGTGGGCAGGCCCTGGAATAGAATTCCCAGAGCAGCTGTGGCTGCCCCTGGATCCCTGGCAGTGCCCAAGGCCAGGTTGGACACTGGGGCTTGGAGCAGCCTGGGACAGTGGGAGGGGTCCCTGCCCATGGAACTGGATGAGCTTTAAGGTCCCTTCCAGCCCAAACCATTCCATGATTTCCAGTGTTTTAGACCTGCTGAACATCTGTGTTTTGTTCTGACACTTGAAAGAATAATTTTCATCTCATAACCATGCGTTGTAATCAAAACTCATTTTTCTTTGGTTCAACAACTGAAGATTTCCTATCAAGATCCATAATTGGTGTTTAAAAGTAAAATCAATCATTTCTATGTAATTGCCCAATTTCTAACCTTTCCTTTACCTCACAGAACCGTGGCAGTGTGCTGTAGGTAGAGAGGAAAAAGAGGAAGGAAAATGGGTTATTTGGTGAAGCACAGGGCATGCGATTGTTGTTTGTTGTTGTATGAAATCACAATCAAAATTGACACAAGTTGCTATTAAACTCTATTTCCTGTGTTAAAAAAAGTCAGTATTAGCTAAAAAGAAACCTGCAGCAGTAGATTTGCACATAGACCTTAATGAGCCCAATTGACCTTCTGTGCTGTATTTACAATTGCCTTCAAATTGTAAGCAGATGTTTGAAAAACTTTTGTTAATAGGTCCCTAACATCTGTTTCACCAGGGATATTGCCCACCAAAGCAGCTGTAATTAGTAGAGCACCTCGTGCAGGCATCTTTTTCTTACTGGTGCAGATGATCATGTTTCTCCCTCGGGTATTAAAGGAAAATCTTATTGGCACTTTTGTTTTCATAAATTCTACAACATCTCTTTTGTGAGGGGGAAAGTTTTTCCACCGAAGGTAAGAGTTGTTTTTTTTTTTTGCTGTGAAGTCTTAAAAAAAAGCTTTGCAGAACTGATACATCACCAAATAATATGAAATACTGTGTGCAGCTGAAGCTTCTGATGAGGGTTTGTCCATTTGTGCTGCTCAGGTTCATGATAAAATGTGTGTTCCGAGTGGAAAAAAAGGCAAAATGAAAGGAACAAAATCTCAAACCCTGCTGCTGCTGCAGGGAAAAAAAAAAAATCCAGTGTCATTTGCCCATTAAAGTTCTTTTATAGGACATAGTTTCCATTTGTTGAGAACACAAAAACCTGTCTGCTTGGTGAGTTTACACAGCTCTGCTTGCAGGGGGATTGCTCTGACAGTGCCTCAGCTCTGGCCTCGGGAGGGCTGCCAGCCTTCCCAGCTTTTCCTTTGAAACAAACTGCAGTTGGGGAGTTCTTCTCTGACTCCTGCTTTCTGAAATGGAGCATGGAAAATGCGACTGGAGGAGGGAGGGCTGGGCAGAGCCGCCGGTGAAGTTTCCACTGGGTTCGCAAGCTGATTTCTTTGGAGATAAGCGACTGAGAGAGGAGCAGCCCCTTTTCCAAAGGGAGGAATCCTGTTGGGAATGTTCTGCTAGATCCCAGAGCAGCTTCTCCAGAGAACAGGAGCTTTCCACAGTCATCCCCCGTGTCCTTTCAAAGCTGGGAAATGGCCACTGTGTTGTGCTTCTGTCAGAGGTTGTGTAAATAAATGGATTTGAACTCCATCCTCTGGATAATGCCTCCAGAGGGTGAGGGAGGGAGGAATTTTAGGGAAAAGGGTTCTGATGGTGCTGCAGTTAAACTGTGAAATATAACTTGAGGTGCAGGACTGTGTTGTTGCAGACATTTGCTACCTGAAGTGTTAAATTAATGCGTGGGTTGACATTATCAAACTCTCCGGGGCATGAGTCTGGCTCACATCTCAGGGAATCATGGAATGGTTGGGGTTGGAAGGGATCTTAAAAATCATCTCATCCCACCCCTGCCATGGGCAAGGACACCTCCCACTGTCCCAGGCTGCTCCAAGCCCCAGTGTCCAACCTGGCCTTGGGCATTGCCAGGGATCCAGGGGCAGCCACAGCTGCTCTGGGAATTCCTACTTGGGGCAGCCTTTTATAACCAGGGAATAACCAGGGCTACCATTAATGAGAGTCCTTCACTTTTCCACTTGGGTTTCTGGATTGAAAAAAAAAAAGGAATTAAAGGAACTTATCGCAGCTTCCCCTCCTTGAAGTCTTTGTAACAAATTAGGGTGAGAATTCTAAAAAATGTTATTTATTCTTCAGAGTGTTCTCCTGTGTGTTGTTTTTTGACAGAAGCTCATTTTTCACACCAAAATAAAATTTCTAAGTTCAGTTGCTGTAATGACTGTGCAGGTGAATTAAAGCTTCTTTAAAGAACTTGAATAATCTCTCAAGTCCCCTTTTCCTTCCAAGCCCCAAATGCAAACCAGCTTATTTCCTATTCTTTATGTGCCCCTGAAATCATGTGGGTAGTAATGAAACAGGTTTTCTCTAAAGATGCCAAAAAGAAATAGATTTGGTTTATTGCAAGAGAGACATTTTTTCATTACTTCTGTAGTAATGTTTCATACCTCTAGAAATGTAAAAATACAGAATATCATTATGGAAAGCAGCTGATACAGAGGCTCATTTTTTACTGCTTGAAGTCATTTCCAGTGTCTCTCCTTCCTAATTAAAATATCTTTTCAAAGGAAGCAGTCAGGTTAGTACTCTCCAGGAAAATATGTGCAGTTCAGCTTTTAAAACTAATTTTTTTTTCGTTGTTTCATTGGAAAAAGCCACATTTTTTTACTTGCTGGGTTTTTCAGCCTTCTGGTTTGTACTGGGCGAATCTGAATTTAATCCAAATTGTCAAGGAAATCATGCTTATACCTCAAATAAGACTGGAAATATTTCTGTTCTGAAAACTCCAAGAGTTTTTTAAAGTCTGAATTCAGTGTGGTTTTGCAAAGTGCTGCTTCACTTTTAGTTGTAACTTTTTCTGGGGGACAAATCCTCATTAAACTCAGACTCACTCACAGGAATTACTGGGTTGCAGATGGTATTTTGCACCTGTGAATTCATAATGAAACTCATTTTAAATGTCAGTTTTTCTGTGAAGATCATCAGGTTTTAAACCAGGGGACAACACACGGAAATATTCCTTGGAATTCCACAAAGATTTATCCAAAGTTTCCTCGCTGGGTTTGCACAAAGCCATCGATAAATGGAAACTTGGGCTGTGCTAATGCCAAAGGGAAACATCCAGAGTAAATTCCTCTCTTCTTTGATTTTTTTTCCTTTTCTTTTCCTTTTTAAGGGAATATATTTCTGAATAATAAACTCATTTAATAAGCAACCATCAACAAGTGATCACACTCTGTGGATGAACCAAATTCTAATTCAACAATTTCGCTTTTTTTCTTGCACATGAAACACCCTAAATGTCCTTTAGATTAAATATTCATCCATTCACCTTCTCCTCCATTAATCCTGAAGGAGAATCTGATTTTTTTATATTTAAGCTTTTATTTTTTTAGATTACTCATAAATAATTTGGAATTATTGATGCTCTCAGGCACCTCTTTGTACAGATGAGAAACAGTGAGAACATCACTGGGAGCATTGGGTAGGTTACTAAAGGTCCTGCCAGGGTCATTATATTTTATATATATTTTATATA
>VYXD01016497.1:45811-60042 GCA_013397195.1 Hylia prasina | reverse complement strand
TTTTTATATATTTATCTAGCTTTATATAAAACACATATATTTGTATATTTTGATTTATATATTTTAAATTTTATATATATGTATTTCAAATATATATTTAAATACACTTTTTTTCCCCTTCACCTCTGGCTTATCTGGGCACTGAAGAGGAATTTAACCTGTTTCATACTTTAAGGAAAAAAATTATCTAATGCGGGTTTGAGAGGGTGTAAGAACTATTTTAATGTTCAAAAATGTTTCCTTTACAATAATGGTGTTAATTGATCATTTATATTTCCAATACCAAATGCTTGTGCTCAGCTCCCTGTGGCACAAAAAACTCCCCCAAAATCTTAAATTGTGCACAAAAAACTGATGATTTTAAGGAGAATCTGAGGCAACAAGGAACAGCCACATAAGGTTAAAGCTATTCCTGTTCTTATTTGTCTGATATGAAAAATGTTGATAATGAAAAATGTTGATAATGACACTGATTTGATTCTGAGCTATTCCCATTGAAACCAAGTTGCCTTTATAGATTTACAAAGGCATCACATCAGGTGACATCAGCTAATAACATGAACTTTCTTTTCCTCCAGAGTCAAACATGAGCTCAAATATTATTTTTAAAAGCTGGGAGATGGTGAAGTACATCAAAAAGCAATATATTTGTATTATGGCTTCAGACAGCTTTTGCTTTTTTTAGGAGGTAATTAACTTTTTTTATTTAACTTTATGTGCTTCTTTTCCAGGAGGAAAAAAAAATAAAGGAAATGCTGTAGAGGGAATAAGCAGCAATTTTGAGTGTAGAGAGCAGAAAGCCTCCCTGACTGTCTAGAATTTCACGGATGGAAAGCAGCAGCATTCATTATATACCTCGACAAAACGTCCCTGATTGCAGCTGACTTGCAAATTTCCCTAAAATTGCACTTGTGTGAGAAAACAGCTCTTGCAACGTGCAGAGATCCCCATCATTTCTGTCCCTGTGACCTCTGCTGAGCTCGCTCGTTCTCGGTCGCCCTGGCACGGTTTGGTTTGGCTGGGAGGAAACATGGCATGTGAAAAACACTCGTCTGTCCTCTCAGAGGTCCTGGGGGGGGAGATTTGGTTGCAGGGCAAGAGTCAAGGTGAGGTTCAGTCCCAGTTTTTAGCAGAAATCTTGGGGGAAGTTTTGGGGGAAGAAAACTTCTCAGCTCCCGGAGCGGCGGTGAAAATCGAACGTCCCGGCCGTTAAAAGTTGACTCCAAAATTTGGCCAAACGTTTGAAAAG
The DNA here is from genome assembly GCA_013397195.1 of Hylia prasina. Classification (NCBI taxonomy): domain Eukaryota; kingdom Metazoa; phylum Chordata; class Aves; order Passeriformes; family Sylviidae; genus Hylia; species Hylia prasina. The sequence goes on along the minus strand of VYXD01016497.1, from coordinate 58,793 downwards.
TCTCTTGGAAGAGTGATCCACTTCCAGAAGCAGAGGGGGTTGACTCCGTGACTTCCCTGAGTGCAGGTGGCTGCTGGAATATTTGCAAATATTCCATTCCATCAGCTGTCTTTTAGGGGAACCTGCAAATGGAGTTAGAGCTGAATATTGCATTTATTTATGTCGGTTCCTGTTAAGCTTTGCTGCTCAGACTGGTTTCTTTTCATGAGAGGAATGACAAAGGATCATTTTTTTCCATATATATTCCTGATTTTGAGGATCTCAAATGTCATTACAGGGGGTTTTTTTTAACTGGATTTTCAGACTGTGGGATCTGTTGTGTCTCAAGGCCTGTCAGCTCCATTATTTGGGGGTTTGTAGAAATGACAGCAGAGAAAAATCAAGTGGGGTTTTCTCCCAGAACAAAAGAATTTAAATATTTCTGCATTTCTGTTTGAAGTACACTGAGTTATTTTAATTCCCCTTACATTGTGCCATTCTTTTCACTGCCTTCGTTCAGACCATAATTCCATAATTTTTGGAGTGAAACCATATCAACTTTCACCAGAAAACTTAAAATTGCAGGTAAAACTGAAAATTTGCATCCTTTTAACTTAGCACAATGTTGTTGCCTACAGCTAGGGGGTGGGGGGGAAAAGTTAAATTTATTCTTCATTAAATCTCCTTTTTTAAAAAACTTAAATACTATATTTCACTCCCTGTTATTTCCAAGCTTCAATTATTGTTAATTAGCAGCACTCACTGACACAGTTTCAACTCTCACATCCAACACCCAGGTTTGATGTGAAGTTTTGCCCTATTTAAAGCTGTCAGTCAGGTGTAGGATTTATTTTTTTTAACCAGTGGAGTTGTCTTGATACAATTCCTAGAATAAACAGAATTAAATAGGTATGAGGATATATTTCCAGCAATTTTTCCTATTTCCCTTTCCTGTCTAGCAGTGCAGCTTGGATGGACAAGCTCTTAGAGGAAAAAAACCAACGCCCTAAATTCAGAATCTTGAGAGATTGTTACCCTGTTCTGTGTTTTTTATTTCTCTCAGTGTCAGTCCCATTTCTGTGGCATCCAGAGAATTTTTGGGGTTGTTAATTGTGAAAACTTCTGAAGTTTTGATCTCCCTGTGACAACACAAATTGGAATGAGAGAATTTTCCATTGATATGACAGCTCTGAAATTTGTTTTTTGCTAAAAGCAGGATTTTCACCTCCTCCTATTTGTAGATTATGCTTATGGAATACTTTAGTAAACAGGATTTACTCAATTAATCAAATTTACAGATTAGCTTATTGATCACAACTATTTCATGCTGGGGATCAATGCTAATGGACTTCAAATCTGTAATTGTTAATCCATTTCTCAATTAACATTGATGCTTGTTGCTATAATCCCTGCTTATATGATTTTTTTTTTTTGTGGAGTGCTGAAAAATACTTTCTTATCCATTAAGGCATTTAAGGGAAGAGAAGGACAAACCCAAACAATTCATTTTCTGTGTATAACTGTGGATGCTCTTAGCTAAGGAATGTTTGACATAACAGTTTTTAAATTTATATTAAGGTGTCTTGTGTTACCTTTTATACAGAGAAATATAAAAGATGTGGGAAAAGTAGTAAAATATTTATGATTGAGGGCTGAATTTATTCTTATTTTAATCAGGAGATCAGTCTTGTCCTGATCACTGTAAGCCGTTGCTGCAGTTCTAGAATTGGAATTATTCTCTCTGTGTGGGTTTATTAAATGTACAAAATTAATCATTTTTGAAAAACTAATGGCAGAAACACAGGAAAGGTGAGTTAAAAACACTTTTGAGCTGCTTGTCTATATAAACTAGAAATGCAGGAACTCTGAGCATATTCCTACTTTGTCTGACAATTCAAGACACAATCTCACCCTCCCAATAATTCTTCTGAAGGCAGGAAAATGAAATTTGAGGGGATGAAAACTTAGCCCAACAACATCACAAAACCCCAGTGCTGTAAGATCTAGTTTAATTTGCTTTTCTTTTTAATAAGCAAACTCTGAGCAATCATTTACATACAAACTTTCCAAAATGAAACTCTAAAAAGGGGATTATTCAGATGGCAGAGTCAAGCCCTTCAGTTAATAGATCCCACATATGCCATTTATTGCATAGTTGTGTTTATTGCTTAAGGCACTAATTCCCTTAAGTGAAACGCAGGATTTTTTAGAATTAAATAAAGTAAATTATTTCTTTACCCACTTTTAATGTGTTAAGCAGAAAATCCCTCTAGCAGATGAACATTCAAGATGCAGCAAACGTCGCCATTATTATTATTTTTGCTAAAAGCTAACCCCTAATTTAACTAACAGAGGGCAAATATCAGAGCAAAGGCAGTTTCTGCTGCATTTTCACAGGATTTCGGCATGGAAATGGAATTTCTGTGGGGTCAGGGGAACAAACAGCATCTGATGTGGAGCTGGGGGAGCAGTTGCTGCATGGATTGGGAAGAGCCTCCCCCTCACTTCCAGAGGGACCCTGAGGGGCTTCAGCCCCTCTGCTCTGGAGCCGGAGGGGTTAAACCTGGAGAGGAGAGGGATCCCAGGGCCTAAAGGGGCTCTGAGAAGATGGGAGAGGGAATTTCACATGGACAGTGATGCCTGGAGAGGCTGACCTAGAACAGGGGCTAGACTCAGTTAAGGAATAAAGTAGATCTTTATTAAAAGGCCTTCAGAGGGCACCTTGGGCAAGACAAGAGCCTGGCCAGGGCTACACCCAAGGTGGACCCAAAATGGTCACAAAATGGACACAAAATGGATGAATGCTCATGAGTTTTCACACTTTTATGAGTTTTGGTTCATTTACACATTGGGGTTAATTGTCCAATTACAGCTTCAGGTTATGAAGTCCCATCCTCCCAGATTGCTCCCCTCAGTTCCCTGTTTGCACTTTTTTTGTTGTTTGAACCTGAAGCTGCAATGGTGTCCTTGGTTCTGGGGCTGGGAAAGGATTGTTTTGTCTGGCTGAGCTGGGAGGAGAACTTGCTAACACTTTATGTGAAGTTCAGAGTTACATACTAATGCAGAATCTGGGAAATATGAAAGCTACAAGTCAGAGCATCAACAGGATGAGGGGGAATGGCCTTAAGCTGAAGGAGGGCAGGGCTGGATGGGATCTTGGGCAGGAATTGTTCCCTGGCAGGGCAATGAGGCCCTGGAATAGAATTCCCAGAGCAGCTGTGGCTGCCCCTGGATCCCTGGCAGTGCCCAAGGCCAGGTTGNTGCCCAAGGCCAGGTTGGACACTTGGAGCAGCCTGGGACAGTGGCAGGTGCCCCTGCCATGGCAGAGGGTGGCACTGGATGAGCTTTGAGGTCCCTTCCAGCCCAAACCATTCCATGATTCCATCACTGTAACGCATTGTGGGTGTGCTGGAATGCTCAGGGTCTCTTCCTGCACCTCAGTGTAGGAATTTCACAAGATCCCAGGCACTGGAGCCACTCACAACTGAAATAATGCACATGTTTGGGTATTTTTGGGTGCTGGCAGACCATTCCAGGGAGGTGGTGGAATCACCATCCCTGGGTGTGTTTAAAAGAAGATTGGATGTGACACTCGATGCCATGGTCTAGTTGAGGAGTTAGAGCTGAGTTGGATTTGATTTTGGAGGTCTCTTCCAACCCAGTGATTCTGTGATTTTAGTGCACAGGAACAGCTTCAACGTGGTTTTATTGTTACATAACCAAGTGAATATCATAATTCTTCCTTTCTGGTGTTCTTCAGCTCAAATCTAATGTCTAATGTCTAAAGTATTACATTGAAATTCTCCTTTTAAGGGCCACAGCAAACACAGCGTGGGTGGACCTGCTTAGACTTTTATTCCACGTAATTCCAGGACAGATGTTCAACAAGATCCAGAAAACGCTGCTTGATGGATTGAAAAGCATTTCTCTAAGTGGATTAAAAGACTACAAGAGTCAAGATGTTTCTATTTGTGCTTCACACAATTATTCTCTTTAAAGAGACTGTGTTAAAACTGTTACCATGGTGTCTGCATTCTAAGGTTACATGTTGACAAGTATGTCATTAAAAACCAGCAGACACCAGTGAGAATCTGCTCCTGATCACCCCAGTTAAGCTGGTTTGGAGGGATTGTTCTGCCCATGTGTTTAGCACATTCAATTTCTTATCTGCTTTAAACAACACTCATAAAAGGCTTTTTCCATGCAGCAGCATAAACCATATCAAAATGGTATCAGGTTTTTACTGCTCGGCCGTGTTGCTGTTTAATAAAACAAAAAATAAAACAAGCAGCTTTATCTGGCAACATTTATCCAATTCATCAAGAGGCTGACACTTCACTGAATTAAATCCATCCTACAACTCCAGCTCTTTCAGCAGGGCAAAAAACCCTGTTTGGTTCCGCAGCCAATCCTTCAAAATAGCAAAATCTTCCAGTGGGACGATAAGGAATTTATATGATGGGGGTTATACCTGATTTGGGACAGGAGAGGAGATGATCCCTCTGTGTGGGACAGTGGGATTGTGCTGTGGCAGCTGTGGGTTGGGGATGTTCTGCACAGATCCTGTGTTTCTGTTCAGTATCAAAATCCCACGTGGGGAGCATTGGGAAGGTGCCTTCCATTGGCAGGGGGTGGATTTTACTTCCCTTTGGAGAGCATTTGGGTTTCTGTGGGAACAGACTCTCCTGTGCAAGCAGGAAAGGCAGAAAAAATTGAGAAGTGTCCCGGGAGAACCTGGGGAAGTTCCACAATTCCCAGTGCCAGGGGCTGCTCCTGGGAGGAGAATTCACCGGGAGCGGCCCTGAGGAGAAGGACTTGGGGATCTCGAGGGTGAAAAGCTGGACAGGAGCCATCAGTGAGAGCTGAGAGCCCTGAGATCCATCAGCATCCTGGGCTGCATCCAGGGAGGGGAGAGCAGCAGGAAAAGGGTTGGGATCAGGAAAGGGGTTGGGATTGTGTCCCTGTGCCCCCTCAGGTGAGGCCCCACCTGCAGAGCTGCCCCAGCCCTGGGCCCAGCACAGGGAGCACGTGGAGCTGCTGGAGAGAGCCCAGAGGAGGCACCAGGATGAGCAGAGGGATGGAGCAGCTCTGCTGGGAGGAAAGGCTGGCACAGCTGGGATTGTTCAGCCTGGAGAGGAGAAGCTTTGGGGAGATCTTAGAGCCCTTCCAGTACCTAAAGAAGGTTAGAAAAATGGAGAGGGACTTTTTATATGAGCAGAGATGGACAGGACAATGGGGAATGGTTTTAAACTGGAGGAGGAAAGGTTAGATGGGATATTGGGCAGGAATTGTTTCCTGGGAGGATGGGCAGGCCCTGGAATAGAATTCCCAGAGCAGCTGTGGCTGCCCCTGGCAGTGCCCAAGGCCAGGTTGGAGCAGCCTGGGACAGGAAGGTGTCCCTGCAAGGGGTTGATCTTTGAATCAAAGTTTTTTTGATCCTTCCAACCCAAACCACCCTGGGATTCCATGACATCACAGGGAGTGGATAGATAGGGTTACACTTCCCTGGCATCTCCATCCTCCATCATCTGGGATCATCCTGACCATTCCTTCCCACTCCCAGGCAGACCAGCTGGACTTTCCTTGTTCTGTGCAGAGTCTGCTGAACAAAACCCCACAAAATCCTTCTCGTTCCAACTCAGGAGCTGCCAAATCTGCAGCTGCCTCCCCTGTCCGAAGCCACGGAGTTTTGGGTGACCATCGATGCCTCAGCTGATGACAATAAACAGACACAGAATCCCTGAGCTCTCTGGCAAACACAAAGGAGCTGCCTCGTGTCACTGTCACACAATGATTTCCGTTCAGCCCCAGCTTTGACTGAATTTCAATCCCAGGCTTAAAGAATCAGCCTGGGTTCCCCCAGGGGAACTCGGGGCTGTTTTCTGTGGTCAGCAAAAGGAGGGCCCAGACTGTTCATTAATATTTGAAAAAGCCAAACACCAAGATGACACGAGGGATGATGGATTGTCTGTGCTGCCTCTACATTAAAGAGAAACAATCAGGAGTTTCGAGCTGAGGATCAGGGAAAGGAAAGCTCCCTCAGATCCCAGCAGGGCTTTTGGGATCACAGTTCTTTCCCCTGTAGTGCTGGCTGGATCCTCCACTGTTTTGTATGGTTTATTTTTCCCAGTGTATCCCTGCCTGGGCTTTGAACTCTCCAAGGTATCAGCCCTGCCTTTGGAGAGCAGAAACTGGGATATTTGGAATTAAATCCCATCTGAAGGATGGGAGATCCTCATCCAACAGCAGACAGCAGTTGTGCCTGAAGGCATCACCCAGCTGGAAGCTCCTCAGCCCTTCTGGTCAAACTGCTCTGTCCATCCCACCTGTGTCAAACATGAGTTTTCAGTCTTAAATGGAATCTTGGAATTGTTTCTGTAACACTGCCTGAAATGTGAGTAATTGTGACCATAAATATAGATTTTATCACCAAAAAAAAAATTCCCTCTTTACATTTTTTTGATTACAGACAATCAAGATGTTTTTAATTCCTGTGTAGATTAACCCTTCAAGAGATTCCAGGTTGCAAACCAGAACATTTTCACCACTAAGTGATTCCTAAACCCTAAAAACCCGGATTCCTTCATAAATGGGGCTCCACATCCATCTGTATCCTCAGTTCGTGCAGAATCCAACTGGCTGGGAAGGTGGAAGAACTTGAGAGGGTTTTTCATGGGTTCACCACGGGATCTTCTAGGAAGGAAAATATCAGTGATAATCAAATAACATCAAATATTTGTGTCTGAAGGCACAAATTTAGGCAAGAATTCCCCAATTTTCTTTATTAGGGATTGTTTGCTATTTATTGAGCAACTCTTATGTCATATTAGTATAACAGATTACTTTTGTGTAAGTCCAAACTCTGAATATTTTACAGATTTTTAACATATTTTTATGATAACAAGGTGAAAATATTGGTTTTAAATTCCTGAAGTGAGCCTGGCAGAATCAGGAACCTGACACTTCTCCATCTCCTTGTTTAATGAGATAGAGATGGGCAGGTATGGAGACAAATCTTTCATAGATTTGGAATGGAATTAATTCCATTCAAAAGTTGATGGCTGGAAAAACAAGAAATTTATTGAGAGCAAAAAATGACTGAGACTTTGTGGTGAAAATGTTCTGTTTATTAACCTGGAATCTCTTGTAGGATTAATCCACGCAAGAATTAAGAACATCCTGTACTTGAAAATGTAAAGAGGGATTTTTTTTTTTTTTGGATCAAAAATATATTTATAGTCACAATTACTCAAATTTCGGGTAGTGTTATGGAAATAATTCCAAGATTCTATTTAAGACTGACAACTCATGTTTGACACAGATGGATTTGAGGTTCTTGATGCTAAGACTGAGGATATTTGAGACTGTGGAAGAAAATTGTGGATATTGTCACCTTAGTTTGGAGAGGCAACAAGCACTTCATGGCAAAAAAATCTCACCTTGACAGTAAAACCAGAGATAAAGAAAAAGAAGAAAAAGGAAAAGAAGATTTTTTTTTTTTGGAGAAAAAGTTCTGCTGTGGGGGGAAATCAGAAGATTTTAAATGGGCTGAATTGTCAGGTTGCTTCCCTAATGAAATAAATTGGTTTTTTTAGAAAAAAGTGGCAGAAATCAGCAAAGCAAACCCATTTTGGTACCAGGCAGAGACTCAGTGTGGAGAGGGAAATAATGAAGGAGTTGGTTTAGCCTCAGTCAGCCCAGAAAGTCCAAATTTCAAAGTATTGGCTGATTTATTAATTCAATCTTGTACCATGCTTACGAAATTTAGTCTTTCAGTGCCTTTCTTAGCACGAAAACCATGAGGCAGGTTTATGTTTTTTAAAATATTTCTGTGCATTTCTGAGTTTCTAAAGGACATCCTAGGCAGGATTCCCTTCAGTGTCCCACAGGAAGAGTTTATTGGGTGTTTTGTATCACTGTGTCCTTTCCATGGAGGAATTCCGGGGCAAATTCCACTCTCCATCTCCAAACATAAAGCCCAACCCACCAGAAAAGCTCCGCCTCAATGCTGATTTCCTCGATTTTTGGGTTAATCACGGAAATCTTCATTATGCCTCTTCCATAAGAAGAGGAGAACGACACGGAATTTCAGTGGGTGAAAAGATGGATGCTTTTGTCCCGGAGTATTTCCCGAGAAATGGATGGAGAAGCTTCCCAGGGAGGATAAATTGCCCAATTAGCAAACATAAAGCAGAGGACACTTCTCCAGATTGCAGATGCCGTAATCCTGACGGGAAACTCTCCATCTCCAAGCAGGGACATGATGGGGCTCTCATTATTCTGCTGATAAATGAAACTGTCCATGCCCAAAAATATTCCAAGGATCTCGCCGGCAGCCGATCCTGAATTTCAGATCAATAGGGTTTAATATTTCACCAGCAGTCATACACTTGCAAATCAATGCTGTCAGGGTTGGTAATGCCCTGCTAGGGGAGACTGAAGGCAAACAGGGATGGGCTAAAAGCTGCTCCAGAAGTTTTGTCTGTTTGTGCAAAAAATGAAAGCGATTTTACACAGCTATTTGAAAATTTGGGGGTTTGATTTTCCAACCAGAGGAACGAAGAGAGATGTTGCAAAATGCAAAGAAGCACGGTTAATTAAATATTTGGGGTATGGAGGCTTCTCTGGAAAGGAGTTCAGCTCCATATTGACATTTACTGGGGGAAAAACAACTTTTTATAGGTGTCCAAATCTTGTTACAGGTGCTCAAAACTTGCTAAAATTGTTCAAAATTTGATGTACTGACCCAGTTTTCTTCACTGTGAGCGTGGTGAGGCCCTGGCACAGGTTGCCCAACACAACTGTGGCTTTCTCATCCCTGGAATTGTCCAAAGTTGGTTCTTTCCTTGCTTTTCTTCATCTTCTGAGTCTGATTCTCTCAATTCCCTTCTCAGCTCCAACTCTTCTGTTTAGCCTGGGCCATGGCTCTGGTCTGCCAGAGAACAGAGAGCTTAAATTAATATAAATATTAATATCCATGGGGTTCTTTCCCACTGGGAAAAGCCATTTTAAATATGTGTCCATCCATAGTATGATCTGTTTGAATCCCTGTAGAAAAATAGGATGGGCTTGATGATTTTTTGGCCTTGTTGAAGTGGTGTTTCCGCTTGCAGAAGTGTAGGAAAATAAAACCAGCCTTTGTTTGCATCTAGATTTACTTAGTCTTGAGTTTAAAGGTGGGGACTACAGAGCACAGTGCATGGAATGATGGAGAGCTGCAGGATTAAGGGAAATAAAGGGATTAAGGCAAATAAATTAAAGGTTATACTGAGGGAATTGTGCCTTGCACCTCACCTGAGCTGTGAATTTTATTGACTCTGGTGTTTGAGCCTCGTTTCCTCACGGGAAGCAAGAGAATACTAAAATGAGGAACGGTGGTGGTTCCTGGCCTCTGGAATACACCCCAAAATGGTGAGCCTGCTTGCTGGAATTACCTTTAGTTTTATTCCAGGTGATTCCCAGCCACAGCTCGGGGTTGGGATGGGAAGGGGGATCCTTCTGCCTCCCAGGAAAGCTGAGGATGGGCCTCTTCTCTCTTTTGGTGATCCCAAACAGCCTCCCAAGCATCCCTCCCACCACTGCCCTCACCCAGTGGTCAAAAGTGTCCTCAGAAGGACCACTCTGGCTGTTTTTGGGGACTCAGATCAACAAAAGCAACAAAAAAAGCGCACAAAATTACGTTGTCAGGGCATTTTAATGGGTTGACAAAGTTCTGGTGATGGCAACTTCTGGGCTTTGCCTGATGAGGGGCAGGGAAGGGTCCCAAGGAGTGAATCCTGCTTGGAATTGCTTTGTTTGGAACAACGAGGTCAGTCCAAAGTGTGGCTATAAAAGCATCACCTGATATGGGTGTGCCATGAAGAAAACACCAATAATCAGCATTTCCAGGGCAGAATTCCTTCAAACTCTCCTCTTAATCCCCCTGGATCAGCCAGATGAGGAATCTGCCTGGAGGACCAGAACCAGAACAGGAAGGATGTGGGAGATTAGAACTCAGGGAAAATCCAAGATTTTGCCAGCAACATTTCAGCTCTCTCCTGGTGGTGCTTCCCCTCCCACATCCCTGGATCACACCTGCCTTTCCACAGGGATTTGATGATAACCCAAGACATATCAAGATCTCTCCCCTTGTGTCTTTTCTAATTGATAAATTCCTAATTATTTCCAGAATTTTTTGCTCTTTGTCCTTACTAATTTCCATTATTGTCTGGTTCACTAAAATTCATCTTAGCAATGTCCTTGTAACCTCTCAGCAACCCAAACATTCTTTGTCCATCCAAGTTCATTATCACCACTCTTTAATTAAATTCTTATGGCTCTTTTATAATCTTTACCTGCTTTTGTTACCTAATAACTTGTCCTGCAGCACCTGAAGCAAGTGTTTTACTGAAACATGAATAGATCTAGGGACTTAAAATGGAATAAATCAGTCAGCACATCATGGGAGAGGTATTGGATCAGCCTGAAATGATTCCCTTTTCCAATGCCATGTTGATGTAATAACATTTACAATTTTCTTTCAAGACTTTAATTATTCTTTCTTTCAAAATTTGTTCTAAAAGCTCTACATGTGATTAAGTCAGGCTAATGAGCACAGAGATACCTGAGTCAGAAGGGGAAGAATTCCTCAAGTGATGCATTTGTTATTCTCTGAGGATTATCTCTAATTCCTGATTTGACAAATTTATTAAAAATCCTTCCTAACCATGTCTAACTGTCTGCAATTCCCTCTCCTCTTCTTTTGGAATTCTGGGCTGGACCTTGCAATGTCTCCTGCTGGAGGATCTGAAGATTTTGGGTCTTGTTTTCATCCCTAACCATGACCATTTTTTTCATTTTCACTGGCTATCCTTAATTTTCCACTTTTCTCTATTAAATGACCCTTTAGTCAATGTGGGGCAAATTATTATTTTTAAAATTTTTAACATTTTAATATTTTTAGCTAATCTGCATTACATAAAATCCTAAATCCCTCCTCAACTTCCAAATTGGTCCTGCTCTTCTCCTCACCACCCTGCACTCTTCTTTTATTTAGATAACTGAAGAAAGTTTTGTGGTTCTCCTTTCCTTCACAAGATTTAGCTAAACTTGGATTTTTAGTAGCTCTGTCTTCATCCCTGAATTCTGGGATGGAGCTGTCTGGGCTTCTGTCTGGGTTTTTTTTTGTTCCTTTCCTGCCTGTCTCAGGCTCTTTGTTCACAAATTTTTTGTGCAATCCCAATGCTCCCAGAGAGGAGGGTGGTTGGATTTCTCTTTCTTGCTCATCCCACTTAGATGATGTTAATTCATGGGGCTGGAAAATGATAGGAATTAATAGGTAATTATAGTCATCTCTTCATTAAAATCCTCTGATCTTCTGTGATTCTATGAAGATCCATAGTTCTCGTATTTTTTTTGTTTTGAGAAAAAATGAAGAAATAGTCCCTGAATGCAAATCATCTCCAGCAGCTCCAGATCCAAAGGTTGCTGTTACCAAGGTCAAGGAAATCAAGGAGATCAAGGAAATCAAGGAATCCAAGGAAATCAAGGAAGTCAAGGAAATCAGGGAGATCAAGGAAATCAAGGAAGTCAAGGAAGACAAGGAAATCAAGGAAGAGCTTGCTGGGTGCAGAAAAGCTGGGACTGAGGAAGGGAGGAATCATTTCATACAACGTTGCTGAATCTGAAAAAAATAACTTTCCTCAAAAATCAGATACTCCCAAAAGGAGCTTTACAGTCAAAAACCTGTCCAGGACATTTCATCCGCAGGCCTCAGAAAACCACAAACCCCTTATTTTTTCTGATGAAAAATGAAGGATAAATCAGGGTTTTTTGCACTGATACTGCAGCAAAGGCAGAAAGAACCCCATACCCACTTCACACGACCTGAATGAGCCAAAAGAGATTATCCTCAAGGAATTTCCTTTGGACAGAACCCCAGGAGAGCTTATCCTGCCACAGGGCATGCCAGTGAGGGGAAGAGACTTTGTCCAACTCATCCTTTCCTTTGCCTTGCAAAAACCTGACATGGTTAGACCCAGCTTGGGTGGCTTCCACAAACAGGTCAGGCCTGGGGTTAAAATATTTTGTGGGTGTTTTTTTGCCTGTTGTGTGGTCAAGACTCTCCAGGCCTCGCATCCATGGGCTTCTACAAACAAGTCAGGCCTGGGGTTAAAATATTTTGTGGGTGTTTTTTTGCCTGTTGTGCTGTCAAGACTCTCCAGGCCTCACGTCCATGGGCTTCCACAAACAGGTGAAAATAAGCCTGGGGTGAAAATATTTTGTATTTTTTTGCCTGCTGTGATGTCTAAACTCTCCAGGCCTCACGTCCATGGGCTTCCACAAACAGGTGAGGCCTGGAGTGAAAATATTTTGAGTCTTTTTGCCTGCTGTCCTGTCAAGACTCTCCAGGCCTCACGTCCATGGGCTTCCACAAACAGGTGAAAATAAGCCTGGGGTGAAAATATTTTGTATTTTTTTGCCTGCTGTGCTGTCCTCTTCAGGCCTCATGTCCATGGGATTGTGCCCACACAAAGCCAAGAGCCCACGGATCTTGTCTTTATTAGCCCAGCTTTAATGGTGAGCTGGTTTTGCCTTTTTGTCCCTGGAGACCAGACTGTTGGGAACAAATCCTTTAAAGCTTTATTGCTTTTGTGTTCCCATTGTTTCCTTGTCACGGCTCTGCTGAGCAGAACTTCCCTTTGACAGTGGCTGCTTCTCCCTAAAAGCTTCTGACTTCTCCGAGGCTGGACCAGCAGGCTCCATCCCAGCATTTCCCTCTTGTAATTGCCTCGGGGCCGATTCCTCCTAAAAGAATTAAAAATGCAAATCCAATCTCATAATTGTGTAATATGATCAGGCTGGCAGCTGGATCAATACGGGCCCTCACCGTCGATAAGGCAGCTCCCAGGCCCGTTTGTCAGAGCTGGCCAACCTCACTTTATCACTGCTGCTGGGGTCCTTCCCCCTCCATGAGAGATGACATTTTATGAGTGGCTTCCTATCAATCAGCCCTAATTTTTTT
>VYXD01016497.1:32033-45755 GCA_013397195.1 Hylia prasina | reverse complement strand
CATCATGGAAATTCCGTCCTGCTGCTGCCACCTGGGTTTCTTTGGGAGCCTGGAGAAGGAGTGTGGCAGGCTTTGGCTTCTCCAGGCTGTCACAGCCTGGCCAGGGACTGGGACTGACAATAACACACTGGGGTATCTTCATTTTCTAGCCACAAATGACACGGGGTTACCAGCAAAGGGAAGCGCTGTGGGAAAGGAAACCTGGGAATCAATGAGTGAATTCCCGCTGGTGCTGGAGCTGTTGGGTTCTCTGTGAATGAAAGGTTTAATATGAGATAAACTCCCCACCCTTGAGTGTCAAAACCCCCTCCAGACAGTCCTTTCTTACTCAATAGTGCCTCCAAAGCAGAGTGTTTTGGAATAAGGTCTCCCAGTCCAAAATGTGGATGGATCACAAGGCACAAAAACTGAATTAGCATGGACATTGCTCCTCCCTGCCCAGCCACAACCACAAGAACTTAACAATTTAAAATCATCTCATGATAAAATATAAGAAGATAATGGCGCAGTCTGCTCAGCTTCTTCTGTATCACTTCAGCCCTCACAGTGTTTTGGGAAAAGCAGTAAAAAATCACTAACTCACAAAGGGATCATTCCATAGGTAGCAAAACATTCAGGTGGCCTTTTGGGAGATCCAAGGTTTAATCAGATGTACAGAAATAGGGAACAGAAAGGAGAGGAAAAGCTGTAAATGCCCAGAGCAGCTGTGGCTGCCCCTGGATCCCTGGCAGTGCCCAAGGCCAGGTTGGAACTGGGGCTTGGAGCAGCCTGGGACAGTGGGAGGTGTCCCTGCCATGGCAGGAATGGGATGGGATCATCTCTAAGTTCCCTCCCATCCCAAACCATTCCATAATTCTGTACTTCTGTGATTCTATGTAAAATCACTTCTTACTAAATTTATGGGTACCTCATCCAGTTTATCTACTGGACATGAAGGAAGTGTATCCAGAGAAGGGAACAGAGCTGGGAAGGTTCTGGAAAACAAATCCTGGGAGGAGCAGCTGAACTGGGAAAGGGGCTGAGCCTGGAGAAAAGGAGGCTCAGGGGGGACCTTGTGGCTCTGCACAAGTCCCTGCCAGGAGGGGCAGGGAAAGGAGGAGAGGAAATGGCCTCAAATTGCACCAGGGGAGACTCAGCTTGGAGCTTGGGAAAGGAAATTCCCCTGGCAGAGGGGGCAGGCCTTGGGATGAGCTGCCCAGGGAGGTTTGGAGTCACTGTCTGTGGGAGTGCTCAGGAGGAGTCTGGAGGTGGCCCTTGGGGACAGGGTGTGGGTGATGATGGTGGGGCTGGATCATCCTGAAGGTCTCATCCCACCTTGATGATTTCATGATTCCAGGAAATGCTCTTCTGCCTTTCACAGCTGATCCACAGCAAGAAATCAGCTGCCCAAAAAATCAAAAGCATAAACAGGATAAATGGAATTCATACACAAATGCACTGAGGCAGAAGAGCATCAACACCCACAAAATAAAGACATTTCATTCACAATCAACTCACACCAAGAGAATTTTTGCTGGGGCTGGCCAGAGAGTAAAAATTCAGTGTCATGAAAATATGAAGGCTCCAGCAATGTTTTTTTTCCCCACTGGAATGAAAACAAAACTTCAGGAACATTTTTCTGACTTGGAAGTGACTCAAAAATTGCTATTTTTGTATTGAAAAGCTCCAGATTTTGGTGCAGGCCTCAAGACAGAAACCCTGGCCTTCAGAAACCTGGGTCAAACCCAATAAATCTCCACAGAATAACCCAGCTTTGATAAACACCATATTTTAATGCAATGACATTTTGCTGAGATTATTCCAGCTGCCCTGAGCTGCGGCCTGGGTGAGATTGGGCAATTTGGAGTTATTAATATTGCTAAATCTTCCTTTTCAAAGGCCACCACGACTCTTGATGATCAGTGGACATAAGGAATTAATAATTTAGGACTGGGGAGAGGGTAGAGGGAGGGTTGTGGTGTGGTTTATTAGACTCAGGCACAGGGTTGTAATAAAGCTGCCCACAGGCAGGTCACAAATCATTTTTTTTTTTTTAATGTATTATTTTAAAAAGAAAGGCACCCCAGCTCAGCTGGCTGCGAGTTTCCATCCCAGATGGCAACTGGGGCTCCCTGGATGAGCCCCTGAGCCTGATCTTCCTTTGTGGAGCTCCCTGGGATGGGACAGGATGGTGGGAGAAGGTGTCCCCTCACCTGTGAGTCAGTGTCCCTAACTGTCCTTTTCCTTGGCTCAGGGTCCCAGCAGGCTTCCAGAAGTACCCATGGAATGTGGGGCTTAATCCCAACATGAAAATTGTTCCCTGCTCATGGAATGCCAGAATTTTTTGGGTTGGAAAAGACCGTAAAGATGATCCAGTGCCACCCCTGGGATGGGCAGGGACACCTCCCACTGTCCCAGGCTGCTCCAAGCCCCAGTGTCCAACCTGGCCTTGGGCACTGCCAGGGATCCAGGGGCAGCCACAGCTGCTCTGGGCACCCTGTGCCAGGGCCTGCCCACCCTGCCAGGGAACAATTCCTGCCCAAGATCCCATCAAATCCTACTTTGAAGCCATTCCCTGTGTCCTGTCCCTCCAGCCCCTGTCCCCAGTCCCTCTCCAGCTCTCCTGGAGCCCCTTTAGACCTTGGAAGGGGCTCTGGGGTCTCCTTGGAGCTTCTCTTCTCCAGGCTGGACAGCTCCAGGTCTCCCAGCCTGGCTCCAGAACAGAGAATTCCATGTTTCTGTGAAATAAGAGATGGAACAAGAGTTTTCCGTGGCATTCCTTTCCTCTCTGGTGTCACCGTGTCAACTTTCCTGGCCCTGCAGATCAATCCATGCTGGAAATCTCACACACTTCACTCCTCTCCTCTCCCAGTTTCCCACACACTGGCCCTGGTTACAACAACTCCTGTGCCAAGATTTCCTCAGGAAGAGCAGTCTGGGTGTAGGATATGACTGGTGAGCACAGCTTAGATCACCAGGAGTTCACACACTGAGCTCACTGCGAGATGCTCTCCTTAAGTGGCTGTAAAACACCAGCGTGGAACAGCAGAATATTTCCCTCTTCATTTTTGCTACAGGTTAATTTGTAGGCAATTACTGCAGCTTGAAACACTTGTATTTGCTCTGCAGGAAGAAGAAGGTTATTTAAGATTTTTTTTTTTAAATTTTTTGTCATTAATTATTAATGATTCAGATCAGGAGCCGTTTATTACCTCCTCATTTTACAAACTGTTTTCAGTGTAAGGGGGTGCGTGGTCCACACAGATGTGGACAAATCATTTATTTGGCCACAAAATCTTTGTGAGGGAAGGGATTTTGCCTTCTGCACCTCAGATTTTCAAAAGCAGGAGAGCTGAGCTGTTGTCAAGCCTCCTTGGCTCCAAATTGTGTTGCTCCTCTTGTCACATGCAGCACTTGTTTCCTGCTGATAGCACGGAGCTGATGGCAGATAATTGCCCTGACAGATTTAGAGGGATCAGGCAGAGGTGAGAGCCAGAGGGTTATGGAGGAGAAAAGAAGGAGGTTGTGGTTTCATGACGAGGAGATACCACAGGGAGACAGCCTTTCCTTGGATTCAAGAGCCAACAGCCATTCGTGCCTTGGGAATGCTCCTCCAGGGTTTGTGTGAGCTCCCCATTCCACCACAGAGAACCCAAACCAAGTGGTTTTAGCAATCCAACAGCTTTGGAATCCTGGCTGCACATCCTGGGATCAAAGGATGGACAAAGAGAAAAATCCAAGCCCTCTTTGCTGGTGGTTTCCACACCTGAGAGTGCAGCAGCTCTGGGGGAAGGGTGACATCAAATCCCGGAGCTGTTTGGGATGGAAGAGACCTTAAAGATCATCCAGTTCCAACCCTGACACCTCCCACTGTCCCAGGCTGCTCCGAGCCCCAGTGTCCAACCTGGCCTTGGGCACTGCCAGGGATCCAGGGGCAGCCACAGCAAATCTGGGAATTCCATCCCAGCCTCTCCCCACCCTCCCAGGGAAGAATTCCTGCCCAAAATCCCTTCCAGCCCTGCCCTCCTTCAGTCTGAACCCACGTCCCCAAACGCTTCCTTGGCTCATGAATTGAGACTGGCAGCACCCACAGTTTCCCCTCTTTGTACAAAGATTCAGGCAAAGTTTCAGGTGATTTATAACACAAGTTTTCCCTATTTCCTATGAAAATGTTTTGGTTGAAAAATAGGAATAGAAAACCCAGGATGCAAACACGAGGTGAAGGTGGTTTTGGCTAAAAAGGCAGGTTCTGTGTTGGAGTCACGAAATTGGTCACTATGAGCTTTTCCTGAGAAAACTGTGGGAATTTTACAGCTTTTTTCTGAATTTAGAGATTTGATTTCCAGCTGAAACTGGACCTGACTTTGGCCTTGTCAGGGCTGCATTGGTGAGAAGGTGAAATGAGCTGTTCCCAAGAATGATGGGAGAAAATCCGAGCAACTGTTGAGAGAGAAAACTGAATTTTTAAGGGGAAACATTAAACACCTGCTTGTCAGTTGTTCAGATGTCCCAGGAATTTGCAGAAATTATTCTGTGTAAGTTTGAGGTATTTTGGAGTCCTTTCACAAGTGTGGTCATTGAAGCAAATTGGGACGAGGAGATTTTGCCTCAAACACTTTGGGGTTTTTCTGGTGGTACAAACAGAACCCAGACACAATTAAAATCCTGTTTAATGAAAATATTTCTCTAAAGTGACGAAAAATGATGAATATAAAACCTCCAGTCATTCAAGCCCTGTAAATCCCAGTCAATAATTTTATAGCCTTTCAACTCTTCTGCTCTTAGCACAACTTAAAAGCGTCGGAGTGAAAAAATCGTCTAACGAGTGCTCCTGCCATAACAAGACTATTACTTCCATTGATTTTTCCAAGAGGGAAAACCCCCAGCTAAAATTCCAGAAGGAGATGAATACAACTGCCTTTTAATAATATTAACTTTCTGGAAATCAATATTTTCTCTCATTTTACACCATACTTTGCTACACCCCAGCCACTGTACAAGCCATGAGAATCGATGCAGAGCCTGTGGATCTGCAAGGACCTTCCCAAAGGTCCTGGTGTAAGGGACAGGGATTAGCTAAGTCTGGCCTGGAAAGTCAGAGTTTAAGTTTAAGCTCAAACAAGGGCAAAGTGATGCTGGTGGCTCCAGATCCAGGGGGATTTTGGGACAAAAATGTTTGGGTTTGGCATGGAAAGGTCCAAATCTTCAAGCAGAGCCACCCACAGCCAGTCCCAGGCCCAGATCTGAGTATCCCCAAGGATGGACCCTCCAAAATTTCCCTCTGCATCCCATGCCAGTCCTCAGTCCCTTACAGGAAGACTGTTCCCTGATGTTCCTGCATCTCCCTTTGGACCATTTCTGTACCCTGCTTACTTAAACCTGTCAATATTTCATTTATTATTTTATTAATTTAATTTATGGGCACGTGTGGGCAGCTCAGGGACATTAATTACCAACACAGGCTGATGGGAAACCTGGGATAAGGATATTCCTACATCCCATGGATGCCAGGGAATCAGGACATGTTATGGCTTTTCCAGTTGTCCTGAAGAAGCTCCAGGGCCTGAGATCACTATTTCAGGTTTCTCCAAGCCCTGTCCAACCTGGCCTTGGACACTTCCAGGGATGGGGTTTCCACAACCTCTCTGGGCAACCAAAATAATCACCCAAAATTTGGTGTCCATCTGCAATTCCACCTCCAGGGTCCATCTGGAAAAGAGCTTTGGAAAAAGAGCTGGAAAACTTCAGCTCCAGTGGGTTGTGTCCTCTGCCTCCTCTCCTTGATGGAAAAAACCCACTTTGTGATGTGGGTTACAATGGGGGCAGAACCTACACCTGATTGTAAATATAAGTGTTTATTTATGGGGCTGGATCTTAATTACCTTTGTTCCAACCCAAACCGTTCCACGACTTCAAATCCAGGATTAAATAAAGTTGCATTTTATCACCAAACCTCTTTTAAAATATAAAAGTATTTTTATCTCCTTTCCTTCTTAGTCTGAGATAACTACAGCAAAGGTTTGGCCATGTTAAAATATTCCTGTGCTGAAACTTAAAGAAATCCAGGAATGTTGTGAGATTTCACTGCAGGAACAATAAGGAGGAAATTTCATATTCTCCATGCTTTCCTTCCAATTAATTCTGTCCATAGAAAAAATTGTCTGAAATAGGTTTCCTTCACAGAAAGCTGCTTGAAAGCACGTGAGATTGTCATGATTAGGAGACTGGGAGAACTTTGAAAATACTGCACTTTAAATTTTCCTGAGGAAAGAATATTCCTGTCTTGGATATTTCTGTTTTGGGTGAAAGTCTTCTTGCCTAACAAAATTCCTGACTTTTGATCAATCAGTTCTACAATGAAGCTTTGTCAGCTCCAGCAGTGAGGACAGAGACCTAAAAGTCAAGGTCTGGAGAATATAAAATGAAAAATATTCCTCATTTCCAAGCATAAATTACCTGCCTGGGCATAAACAGTTAATTTGGATATTGTTAGGATATTCCAAGTATTCCTTTGTTTTTTCTACACACCAGCAGAAGCTGCTTCCTTTTTCCAGCTCTGGATCCTCCTTCCTTAACATGGTCTTGCTGTTCAAACGTTCTGTGGGGTCAGGGGATGGGTGTGAAGAAATTAATTAGTAATTAGATGAAATTCTTTGTTTCCCAAGGGATTTTGATGTACACATCATGAAAAAGACCCTGCTGGTGTTTTCTGCAAGAATGTCTTGTGCTGCTTTCAATTTTATCACGAAAATAATCTGGGAAAAAGCTGTTTAAACAGCAGTCCAACAATGGTCAACTCAAAAGCTTTTTTTGTTGTTTGTGTTATCATTTTTTGTTCATTTCTCTTAATTTTTCCCCGGCATTCCTGGGGTTTCCCCTGCGTTCTCCCTACTGCATCTTGTGAAATCACAAGGATGTTCCAGTCCCTTTAGGATTTCTTATTTATTAATCTCTCCAAAACATATCCAAGCATTTCTCCTTTGCCCTCCTCCCTGCATGGATGTGCTGCAGGAGCCTCCCAGCCTGGAGGACGTGGCACAACAAGTGAGGGAAAAGCCCCATTTATGGCCTTAAATTGTACCAGGGGAGGTTCAGATTTATGAGGAAAGAAAGTTTATCCTTCAGGATGTGGAATGAGCTGCTCAGGGAGGTTGGGAGAGTCACTGGAAGTGTTCAGGAGGGGCCTGGATGTGGCACGTGGGGTGATGATGATGATGGTGCTGCTGGTGGGATTGGGTGACCCTGAAGGGCTCTTCCTGTCACAACGGGACACGAGAGAACCTCACGAGGGCACGGTGATGAGCAAAGCAGGAAAAATGCTCAAGTTTATTCACAAAACTCTATTTTATACATTCCCAAAGGTGCCTGTGGGTTGGAGGATGAAATCCCACCTCCCAAACCACATTGGTCAAGACAACTGTCAATCAACTTTCTCCCCCTACCTAAAAGTATGTAAACAACGAAGGACAGTTAGGAAAACAAAGGTATTGTTTGTAGTAAAAGTGTGGGAAAGTAAAAATTCTGACTCCAATATGAAAGACAATTCAGAAGGCCTAGAAAAATCCTAGAAAAAACCAGGGTGACATCTTCCCATCTTGATTCCATAACTCTGGGAATTTGGGATGAGTGGTTGCCAGGCCCTGATGTGCCATGGGCATCTCCCAGTGCTGGTGGAGAAGTTGGATTTCATCCAGGTGCTCAGGGCAGCTGCCTTCCCCCACATCTCCTACAGGGAACTCTGCAGGGGTTAAACTCTGCCAAAATCCCTCCAGAGCCCCAAATCCCGTCTCCGCTGCTTTCAGGGTGGTTATGGGAGTGACAGGGGTTAGGGCCAGCCTGGCTTTGATGGGAAATGTTCTCTGTGGCTGAATTTTTGGTGCCTGTGAAGACACAAAAACACACACAAAGTGAACTTCTCCCTCCGTCCAGCTCCGAAAGACACCGCTCCCCAAACGAACGATTAATGCCTGAAAAAAGCCTGAAAAATGGCTCTCCCTTTGACCTTTCTAAGGTTTGTCATTTAGTTGACATACCCATTACCTCCAAAATCAAATGTGTTTGTCTAAACATTATTCTGATGTTTGCTTTGGGCCCCAAAGGTCAGACAGCTGACCACTAACTCGCTGACAGTGATCAATTCCGGCTGAAATCCTGTCACTGGGCCTGTTTATTCCGCGATCCATCTCTGCTTTGCCAGCCTCCCCCGCCACTTTCTGCTGTTGAGGCGCTTTTAAAGCTAACAATAATCCAATTTGGGATTGATCAATGGCAGCGTGTGGTCAGTAAGCAAAATGACAAAGTCTGCGTGCGGCCGCTGACCACAGGCCTGGGGGTGTGGGGTTTGCAGATTGAATGGGAATTGTATGGGAAATTGCAAATTGCATGGAAAGGGTTCCAAATCCAGCTCTTCCAGCCAGGAGGAGGTGGTGGTGATGCCTTGGGAAGGCTGAGCTGGAATAGAGGCTGGACAGAGCTGGAGAATAAAGTAGGTATTTATTAAAAGGCCTTTAGAATCCACCTTGGGCAGGACAAGAGCCTGGCCAGGGCTACACTCAAGGTGGAAACAAAATGGACTCAAAATGGACTCAAAATGGACAAATGGTCACGAGGTCTCACACTTTGATAAGTTTTGGTCCATTTGCACATTGGGGTTGAATTGTCCAATTCCAGCTGCAGGTTATGCAGTCCCATCCTTCTTGTTTTCTCTCCTCAGCCACCCTTGTTTGTGCTTTTGGGCTGAAAACTTGTCCCAGCTGTCCTTGGTGTGCAGCAGGAACAGGATTTGTTTTGTGTCCCTGCTCTGTGCAGAGCTGAGTGACCCTGAGTGTGAGCTCAGAGCTGCACCCTGGGCAGCACAGAGCCTGAAATACATCAGAGATAAAACTTAAGGCATCACTGGGAGCCAGGATTTGTGTGCTCAGGACTGACGCTTCTCCTGCGCTGCAAATCTGGTTCCTCAGGCAGCTGCCTGTGCTTGGTGTGAGGTAAAAACTTCTCACAAAGTGTCCTGGGTTTTGCTGGAGTGC
This sequence comes from Hylia prasina, assembly GCA_013397195.1. NCBI lineage: Eukaryota > Metazoa > Chordata > Aves > Passeriformes > Sylviidae > Hylia > Hylia prasina. The sequence continues at coordinate 36,750 of VYXD01016497.1, read as the reverse complement.
TTTTCCAAGCAAATTCTGCTGGGAATTCAGTCTTGTTGTTGGGAAAAGTTTGTGGTCATTACTGAGAGTAACTCAGAAGGAAAAATACCACTCACCTACACTGAGCTCTGAGCATGAAGCAACAAGAGGAGAGAGGGAAAGTTTCTGATTCTTAGGGTTTATAGCGGCTTTATTTAATGGGAAGGAAAATGGACTATCATGGGGTTGTTCCCTTCTTTTTAGTCAGGTAATGCAGAGTAAGGGCAGAACAGGAAGAGGGAACAATTTAGGAACAACTTTTTGAGCATGCACGGAGAATATATGGCCCAAATCATTGCCAGATATTCTGGTACCATTTGGCACTGGCACAGATTGCCTAGAGAGGACTTAAAGAGCTTAAAGAGGACCTTAAAAATCACCCAGTGCCACCCCTGCCAGGCAGGGACACCTCCCACTGTCCCAGGCTGCTCCAAGCCCCAATGTCCATCCTGGCCTTGGGCACTGCCAGGGATCCAGGGGCAGCCACAGCTGCTCTGGGAATTCTACTCCAGGGCCTGCCCACCCTGCCAGGGAACAATTCCTGCCCAAGATCCCAGCCAGCCCTGCCCTCTGGCACTGGGAAGCCATTCCCTGTGTCCTGTCCCTCCAGGCCTTGTCCTCAGTCCCTCTCCAGCTCTCCTTCAGGCCCTGGCAGGGGCTCTGAGCTCTCCTTGGAGCTTCTCTTCTCCAGCCTGGACTATCCCGACTCTGACACTCTTCCCATCAAGGGTTTTTAGTAAAGCCTTTTAATCAAAGGGTGGTAATGAGATCCTTTCAAAATACTGGAGGATAAAAAAGAGGAGTGAAGTGCAGTGAAATCAAGGCTGGAGATGAGGGCAACGTTCTTCCCCCAGAGGTGCTGGCACTGCCCAGGCTGCCCAGGGAATGGGCACGGCCCCGAGGCTGCCAGAGCTCCAGGAGCCTTTGGGCAGCACTGCCAGGGATGGACAGGGGGGATTGTTGGGCGTCTGGGCAGCAACAGGGGCTGGATTTGGATAAGCCTTGTGAATCCCTCCCAGCTCAGGATATTCCATGATTCTTTGATAAGATCCTGATCTGTGCCTTGGCTGTAGTTTCCACCCTCAGGCCCATCAGGAGTTCCAGAGCTGTGTCCATGGATTGTCCCCTCCATGTAACAATAATGGAGGAGAACTTCCCTCCCTGCAGCTCTCCAAGGACAGTGGGAACATGAACTCTTGGAAATGTCCTGGAGCCTCTGTTCCAAAGGTCAGGGCACCATCAGTGGCAGGAGATGGTGCCCTTGCAATCCTTTTGCCCAGATTTTGGTCAACTCCTGCTCCTCCCTCCTGCTCCCTGGCCCTGCAGAAGAGCCCAGCACACCTCAGTGACTGCAGACCCGTGACACAGAGGTCAGTGACACTTTCAGCAGCCTGGGGACACCTGGACACCAACCTTTTGCAGTCAGACTGGGAGATTTTAGACATCTTCCATCTTACCATGGATGATTTTGGTGGGATGTTTTCGGCAGGATGCTGGAAATTCCTCCTGAGAAGGGCACCAAATTTCCCCAAGGGTTTTGTGGACCTTGACTCATCCCTTTCTTCTGAAACTGCCTTTTTATTGTGCCTTTTAATCCTGTGAAATTTATGAGGCAGACTCGAGGCTCAGAGCTGTAGCCAAGCTGAGGGAAGATTTCCTCTCTTGCTGTTGTTGCTCCATCCTCCTTTGTCCTGGTGAGGAGCAAAAGGAAAGCTCCCCTTCCAACAGGCACTTCCAGCAAATCCTTGACATCATCTTTTAAATCTCTTGTGCCCCATTCTTCTTTTTGCTTAACTCATCCTTCCTCCCCATCCGAATTCTGCTTGAAGGAACCTCTCCATGCCATTTTGTTTGACAGGAGGGAGAATTTTTTAACTTTTGATGGGATAAAATAGAATTAATTTCATATTTGAGCTGCCTGCTAAGATTCCAACAGCAGATCCTCTGAGTATGCTGGAAAACAAATCAGCTGGAGACCATTTGGATTGAGCATGGATACGTAACTTTGAAATTTAGGGATATGAGTTGTACTTCTGAATTATGGTGCTCCAAGCATCATCCAGCCTGGCCTTGTACACTTCCATGGATGGGACCCTGTGCCAGGGCCTCCCCACCCTCACAGGGAAGAATTTCTTCCTAAATTTGAACCCAATTTTCTCCTGTTTCAGTTTGAACATAAATTTGAACCCAAAATCATGCTGAATGTTGATGTACAAGGTTTGTTGCTTGCCTAAATTTCTTTTGTTCTTCATTTCTGAGCAGAGTTCTCTGATTGGCAAATCCAGATAATGCTGCAGTAGAGAAGATTTGGATTCATCTCAGCTGTGCCCAGATCATATTTCCATGCATTCCTCCAAACAGACATTGGTTTGTTGTTAAAATAATAACACATCTCAGCAATATAATCTGCCTTTGATAGCTCGTTCAATAGATTTGTAGAATGTAATTAAAGCATATCACTCCAGTGACAGCAGATTGATGACCCTTTAATTATTTCAGGAGAGCTGAGTGCACAGTCCTTTCTCACCTACCTGGAGAAAACAGGGAATGCTTTGTGAGGGAATTATCAACTTAAATATGGAAAATTCCTTTTGTTTTTTCGCTTTGAGCTGGGTTATCCAGCTCTTGCCGTGCTCCAGGAGGGATGTGAAGGGATGCCTGCTCTGTCCCAAGATTTTCTTAGGAAGTTTGTGCAGCTGAATCCCTCAAATCCTGGAAAAAGTGTGAGAAATCCATGCCAGATGAAGAAAATCCCAGATAAAGTGGATGCCCAGGAGGATCAGCTCAAATTCCAACCCCAAAACAATGAAGGATTTGTTGGGCATTTTGCTCTTTGTCACCTGTGTGAATGAGGAAACAACTCCCATTAATTCAGACTGTTCCCACTGATGCTGCTCTGCACAGCTGATTCCCAAAATCCTCAGGAAGCCAGTGAGCTCTGTATTAATGTGGGAATTACTGCAGAGAGAGGAACAGAATTCCAACACTTTGGGGAATAAGATTCCCTGAAACAAAACTCCTTTGGAAGTCTTTGCCCCCTCAGCCTTTGCCCCAACAACCACGTGCAGAGGGGGGTCGTCCAAAGCTGAAAAATGTGGGAGATGCTGATTTTTTTTTCCTCCTCCTTAATGAAATTAAAGCCAGCCAGTTAATCTTTAGCAGGATTTTTAGTCATTAATCCCAGAAAGAAGCAGGGCTGCTTTATAACAAAGCACCTCAAGTAAGTGAGCTTGATTTATTGTTGTGCACGGGCAACGCACGCTGGGGCTCAAGCAGCTTTTAATAATTGAATCAAGGTTATGATTCTCTGTCAAATTGTTCATTTTGGGCTTGCTCTTGCTGAGTTTTTTCCCTTTTCCCCCCTTTTTTCTGGCCATTTCCAGCAGTTTGAGTGTTTCCACTGCTCCATCCATGTCAAAGATTTCCATTAAGGGGGTGCCTTTAGGATGAGAGAGACTTTCAGCTTTCTTTTAAGTGCTGGGAAAGGGGCAAGAGGGCTGGAATGAAGGATGATCCCCAGGCACTTTTCCACATCCAAACCTCAAGGATAGAGCAGGCCCAGAGACCAAAAAATTCCAGGGTTTCCCATAGAACTGCAAAGGAAAATGTGCCCATCTTGCCAGGTGACAAAGCACGGATGAAACCATTCCAGACCTCCAACCCAGGCATTTTTAAGAGGAACAACCCAGTTTCAGACCATTTCAGAGCACTTATCTAATTCCCAAAGTTCTGTTGTGAGTTACACCATCCTTTTGGCCAATGCAAAATGGCTCCATGAGGACAAACATTCCCTCCTTTGTTCCAGAACCTTGGCATTTCTTTTTCCACCACAGCTCCTTGCCCAAACCAGAGGGTCTCAACTTCAAACATGATCAGCTGTGCCCTCCGGAGCTGCCACAATTCCTAACAGATGCTGGAATGTCCCTGCACTGCATTGTTGGGATTAAGGCTGCGTGTGAGTAATGTTCCATTAGGACTTGGGATCAGCCAAGCTGGGAAAAAAACCCCTCAGTGACAACACCAGAACCCCCCAGTTCCTGCCACACTTCCAGTGTGGTGCACAATGGGATAGCCTCACCTGAGCATCCCCAAAACACACACACAAAAAGACATTTAATCATCATCACGTTTTCCCCAACCTGAATTCCCTTGCTTTTATTAATGCTTTCTGACCGGAGCTTCTGTGGTTTAATTTCCTGTAGCTATCAAGTGACAGTGAATCAAGCAAAGACCTTAACCTCGGCTCCCTTTTGCATTTAGAGCTGCCTGGGTTTGATAGTTTTAAACTGGTGTTAATCCCCCTCCCCTTTCCCCCCTTCCTCACTCCATGTTTGCTCTTTTTTGTAGAACATCAGCCTGCACCTCCTGAGCTGTGCTGATGGACTGGGAATATTCTGAACACCAACAGCACAACAAGGAAAGCAAGTTTTTAATTACAGCCAAACAGGATTTGCTTTACCCAAGTGCTCTGGGAATGTTCTGGGCAAAAACTCTTCCCTGCCTGGAGCAGTGAGTGCCTTGTGTCAGGTGGAGGATGCACAACAGAGCTCCCTTCCCTTCCCTTTTCCCTTCCCCTTTCCCTTCCCTTTCTCCTTTCCCTTCCCTTTCTCCTTTCCCTTTTCCTTTCCTTTCCTTTTCCCTTTCCTTTCCTTTCCTTTTCCCTTTCCTTTCCTTTCCTTTCCTTTCCTTTCCTTTCCTT
>VYXD01016497.1:21614-32014 GCA_013397195.1 Hylia prasina | reverse complement strand
AAATAGAATGCTATAAAAGGGCATTTGAGGAGTTTTTTGGGGTTGGCACTGGAGGGCCTTGGAGGTCTCCTCCAGCCTTGTTGATTCTGCTTTTTAAGGAACTTGATTCCTTTCACAATATTTTCTGTCTCTGCTCCTCTTCACTGCTCTCACCCCCGTTTTCACTTCGCTGAATTCTGTTTCTATTCTGGTTTTTTTCAGCCTTATCCCGCTGGAATTTTAATGTCAAAATCAGGAATTCTCTGGAAGTCGGGGTGCTTGGACTCGGATTTTCAGGGGATGCTCATCCCTGCCCTGGCAGCTGTGGTGAGGGAGGTGCTCACCGAGGCACCAGAGCCCCCGGAGCAGTTCCCTGCCTGGATTCTGCTTTTCCCAAAGGATTGTAGCTCCCATTTCCCGCCTGCATTTCTTCCAGCGGCCTTTTGGTGTCATTCTGTTATTAACATGGAGAGCCAAGAGCCTCGCAAACGCTTCTCTCTCCTTTCCGGAGCAAGGCAGAGCCTGGAGCAGATAATTCCTGCTGGAAAGGCACGCAGGTGAGTTAGGGATGGAGTTAAACCTGCACACCTGGCCCAGATCCTACTAAAAATCCCTAAAAAAGGCGTGTCCATCCCTCCCAGGCAGCGAGTTTGTGTTTAGTGATGCTCAGCTAGAAATGAGATTTGGTAAAAAGTTCAGGAAATCCAGACCCGGCCCTGCCTCGGCTTCATCCAGGTCCTGGAGAGGGTCTGGAGGAGAACACAAGGAATGCTGAGAGCACTTGGAATGTTCAGCTGGAACAGAGGGGATAAAAAGTCCAGGAATTCAACATCCTGCTGGGAAATAGAACCTGGACCTGAGGGCTAGGAGGTGACAGGACATGGAATTTTCTCTATTCCCAGGTCCCTGGAAAGCTCAGGATGCTCCTGTGAGCCATGGAGAGAAAATCCCCAGGATAAGGCTGAGGACACACAAACAAAAAATGTGATACGGCTGTACCACCAACAGATTTTTTTGGTAGTTTTTGATTCATCTGGGAGGGGAAAAATGAGTTGACAGGAAGTTTTTGTAGCAATTTTCATAGCAATTAAAAAAAATTTTAAAAGGGCAAATTTACCATTTGCTTTTATCCAAGCGAAAATATTCCAGCACTCAGAATTATGTGTGCGTGGAGGAATAATGTAGATTTTAGCAGGATTTTTCCTCCTGTATTGAAGGATTTTTTTGAACTTTGAGAGGTGCAAATGAATAAAATTCACATAGGGAATGTGCTGGAGCAGGTGGGTCGTGCTTCCATGGACAGATCCAGCTGGGATCTGCTGAGGAATTGCACAACACCTGGAATGTGAAATAGCCAACCCTGGCAGCCAGTTGGAAAGGAATCTTTCCTTTTCCATGGATCTCTCCTGCAGTTTTCCCTCTTCCTGAAACCTGCTCTGCCAGCAAAGCCTTGCATTTGTGGTAAAGCGTAAAAAAGTTGGTTTATTTTTTGTTTTGTTTTGTTTTTGTTTTTTTTTTAATGAGCTTTCATCAAAACATAATTTTGCTTCCTGTGAGCACAAACAGTTATTTATGACCACTGGAAGGGCTCTGCTTGAATGCTTGCATTAAATAACCCCAGGAAAGGCTTAATTTTCCTTCAGACTTTCATTAAATGCTTCTAGAAAACTTGGAAGTATTAGAAAAATTATTCCTTTCTTCCTCCTCTTCCCTTTGGGAATAAATCTGTCTCTAGGAATAGGAAGGAAATGGATGCAGTTGGATACCAGACACCACATTCTGCAACAGATCAGAATAAGATTGCTAAGGAAATAAAATGGGGGGGGAAAATTCTTTAAAGAACTTGGACAAATTTGAATTTTTGCTGCCTTTATTTCCTAACCCCGTTGGATGACATCCTCCATTTCTTGAAACTCAACATGGTGGGAAAGTCCTTAATTATGAGAAATTTTTTTTAGAAAAAGAGGATTTAGCCTCTGCTGAATCATCCAGGGAGAATTTTCCCGTGCATGGGAAAGGTTTGTACTGGAAGTTTCTCTGCGATTCCCAAGATGGAGAGGGAGAAAAATGCTGATCCTGGTGCATTTCTTGACTCTCAGAGTTCCCAATCTGCTCCAGAACAGAGAGTCATGGAATGGTTTGGGCTGGAAGGGACCTTAAAGCTCATCCCATTCCATGGGCAGGGACACCTCCCACTGTCCCAGGCTGCTCCAAGCCCCAGTGTCCAACCTGGCCTTGGGCACTGCCAGGGATCCAGGGGCAGCCACAGCTGCTCTGGCACAACACGCAGTTGGGATCCATCCACTTTTCCATGCCCAATTTCCCCAGTTATTTTAGGACAACCACGAGGGTCTCGTTGACTTCCACAGGGTTCAACAACCTCAGCTGGTGCCTTCACCTCCAACAGGGACCAGGGGACACGGCCTGGAGAGTCTTCTCCATCTCCATCCCAGTCCTGCCAATATTTCTTGCCTTTGCTGAGGAATTTGCCCATGGAAAGGGAGCTCAGGCCTTGGCAGGGGCTGCCCAGGGAGCTTTGGAGTGCCCATCCCTGGAGGTGTCCCCTGGAGGTGGCACTCAGAGCTCTGGGCTGGGGACAAGGTGGGCATCAGGCACAGCTGGGACTCCATGGCCTTGAAACTCTTTTCCAACCTGAATTAATCTGTGATTCTATAAAATAATTTGGATTTATTTATCTTTTGATTTGAGGTCCTGCCTCCAGCCCTTCACCCCCTTCAATACCAACCAGGTGCTGACAACTGGTTTGTTCTGCCAGAATATAAATTTTGTTTCTTTCCCAGCCTGATCCTGAGTGATTTTTCAGCCTGATTTTGGAGTTCTCTCAGCAGCAGGAAGAATAAAATCTTGGGCTTTTTAATCCTGTACCAAGGTGCTGGCCCCTTTCCATCAACCCAATTCTCCACAGAGACACGAGGCAGAAACCTTTTTTTTCCTCAACCAATCCTCATCTTAAAATTTGGTTTGAGGTTTCGTGCTGAGGTTTGGAGCGAGTCACATTTTGCCAACAGGTTACTCAGTCTCTGCAGAGTTCCACCACCTATTTAAGGTAGAAATATCCCAGCTGGTACATAATGGATGGGGCCTGCAGGCTCCAAACCACAAGTGGCTCAAAAAAGCCCGAGCGGTGAATCCTGCTGGGAAAGTTCAAAATAATGAGAGAACAGCCACTTCTTGCTGCCTGTGACAGCTCTATTTGTGAGGCCAAGCCACCCGGGGAATATAAAACTAAAATAAAGTTAATGAGAGCTTTCAATCAGTGCTGGGTACTCAGAGGTTGTGGCAGTGACTTCTGCTGGGATTTCAGGGCTGTTGAGCCAGAGAAAAATGTGGTGCCTTTTCAGAAAAGAGAGCAGGTATTTTGTATTCTTTTGCTTCTTGTTTTGTATCTTGTAACTCAGGAGATTCTTATTCTCTTTCACAGATTCAGTTGGGTTGGAAAAGCCCTCCCAGACTCAAAAATCAGACTGAAAAAGAAATAAAAACCCCACTGTGGAGAACACAACAGTTGGCAGCACACAATTGGCATTGAAGGGGTTGAAGGGCTGGAGGGAAGACCTCAAATAAAAAACGAACACATCCAAAATATTTTATAGAATCCCAGATTTATTCAGGTTGGAAAAGAGCTCCAAGGTCATGGAGTCCCAGCTGTGCCCACCTTGTCCCCAGCCCAGAGCTCTGAGTGCCACCTCCAGGGGACACCTCCAGGGATGGGCACTCCAAAGCTCCCTGGGCAGCCCCTGCCAAGGCCTGAGCTCCCTTTCCATGGGCAAATTCCTGCTGCTGTCCAAGCTGAGCCTGGCCTGGCCCAGCCTGAGGCCGTTCCCTCTGCTCCTGTCCCTGTTCCCTGGCAGCACAGCCCGACCCCCCCGGCTGTCCCCTCCTGGCAGGGACTTGTGCAGAGCCACAAGGTCCCCCCTGAGCCTCCTTTGCTCCAGGCTCAGCCCCTTCCCAGCTCCCTCAGCCCCTCCTGGGCCTCCAGCCCCTTCCCAGCTCCCTGCCCTGCCCTGGACACGCTCCAGCCCCTCCAGGGCTCTCCTGCAGGAGCCACAACTGGACACAGCCCTGGAGCACAGAGGGACAATCCCTGCCCTGCTCCTGCTGGACTCACAACTCCTCATCCAGCCCAGGTGCCAGTGGCCTCCTTTCCATCTGGGATCTTGTCCAGAATTGTTCAGACATGAATGAACCCACTGCTATCTTTTAAAACAGATAAGCTGGAAAAGGTTATTTCACATTTCAAGGGTTGTTTTCCAAAAAAAGCCCTTGAGTTTGCAGGATGCAAACATGAAGCAGCAGGAAAACCAAAGGAGGAAAGCGTGGTGCTAATGGGAATGGATGGATTTTTCCACACTTTCCTCCAGAAAAACAAAAGCAGCTGCTCCCTTTTTTTTCTTATGGAATGGTCTCCCTGATTGGCCTGAACCAGCTCTGGGCTCTTCTTCTGCTCTAATGGGGGCAAAGCAAACATTCCCTGGATCCCCCTGGGGAGCAGTTCCCAGCCCCTCTTAATTTGAGTGATCTTTAGATTATTTCTTCCACGAGGTTCGGAATCAGCCAAAGTGCTCGCAGTCAGCTCTTATCTCTCCCCAGTAAATAAGGCTGGAATTTAAAAAAGCCCATTAGCCATCAATCCAGCTGGGAGATTTAATTTCCAGCACACGCCTGCTTGGTTTGATTGTTCCATACCCCAAGAGCTGCGAGGGATTATTCCCTTATTATTCCATTTGCACCATTTTTTTTGGGGTGTCACCCACCCTTCACTCATCCACCTCCTTGGAGTCACTGGTTTTACTGGGACAACACCAAGGCAAGGATAAAAAGGAACTTCCCTTGGGATGGGAAATATTCCCAAGGCCAATCCCCTGCTCTGAGCTTTGCACCTGGAGAAGAAAAGCAGGAGCTGCTCCAAGGCATTCCAAGATGTTCCAATCTCCCTCAAAGCTGCTCCTCAGGATAAAATCCAGCTGTTCCATGCAGTGGTTTAACAATAAATTGTCTTTTCTATCAGGCAATAGACCAAACACTTCTGGGGTGGATGCTGGAATTCCTCATCCCGCTCATTCCCTAGAGGGAGAAAAAACCCCTTGGCTTAAAACAATGGAAATAATCAGAATTAAAACAAAAAAACCCACCCCAAAATAGAATATTTTAGGATATTATAGGGAAGCTGTCGATGGTTTTGATGCAATTGTCTGGAACTTTATATTTTGCCATGCGAAATTGGTTTTGCCATAGGGAGACTAAAAAGCAGAAATAAGATCAATAACTCAAGTGTTAAAGCTGGGTTATTTTCCTCCCCAGAAATACCCAAAATTGCTTGTTCTGCGTCCCCTGTCTAGCAAAACCTGTTTCACCCAGAAAAATGAAGTATTGGTGGTCTCACTGAGATTTACAAGCAGGATTTAGCTTTAATGTCCAGCAAAAAATGTGAAAACAAAGATTCGAGGTTTAAAAATGAAAACACAAAGTCACTGAAATGTAGAACGACAGTTTATTTTCTATTTTGGGAGGGAATATTGTGAAAAATTCCAAACAAAATCAGCCAAAGGAAAATTCCATTTGTATAAATCCTCTCTACAAGTTCATGGACTCAAAAATAAATATTCTAAAAGGAAATAAATAAACAAATCAAAATATTAATGAATATTCTTGCTGCACACTGACACTGCTATGAATAGGAGGATATTGATGCAACAAATCAAATATTTCTATAAGAAATTTTCTTTCAATCAACACAATTTTAAAAGCAAATCATGTCCAGACCACAGAAATTTTGTCCTGCTAATTTAAAAGTGCAGCTCAAACCGTGGCTGTGCTCTGCTTTGAACAAAGTCTACGGTTTTATGGCTTAATTAATTAATCATTAATTAATTAATTAGGCAGGTAGGCAGAATTCCATCAGAAATTATCCTTAGATACCCAAAAATTCAAGCTGCAGAAATTATCATTTAATACCCAAGGTTTGAATGGAGGTGAGGATGGATTTAAAGGGAGTTTTTCTTGGATCAAACATTTAAAGGCCAAGGAATGTTTTTGTTGTGGCTTAAAGTATTAATTGCTCATCAAATATCAAATATTCAAATAAAATCAAATTTTATCTGGTTTCAGCCTTCAAATCCAAGATAGGTAAGAGGATACAGTGAAAAAAAAATTAATTAAACTACAAAATCCTGAATGGAGAGGTTTTTAACTTAATTAAAGATCCTGAATCGGCTTGAGTATAAAATAATCCCTAACAGGGCTTAAATTTGCAGTTTAGATTAAAAATCCAGATTAAAAATTAGTATTTTCTTGATAAAGAGTATCTATAACCTTAAGAAAAAAATTAGAATTTTTTTTTCCCAGGGTTAAAATTCCTGGGCTAAACCACTTGTTTATATTTTCATTCGCAGCCTCTTCCCTGATAAATTGAATTTTCCTGTCCAGTTTTACCTCTTGGATTTAGGGGTACAAGGTGACACTTTTCAGGGAGGACCCTCCTGTTGGAACTCTGATGTCTCAAACAATGGATCTCCCAAGAAAATTCAATTCCTAATTCCATGCTTTCTCCATTCCCTGCAATTTTCCCACCCAGAATTGTCAAGGTCACCATTGTTTGGCTGTGATTTCTTGCACAAAGAAAATGTTATCATTCAAAATTGCTGCTTGCCCTGAAATTTCCAGAGAAATTTTGTTCCATATTTTGAATCAATATTTTTTGATCATTAATTATCTAGATTCAGAATTTCGAATAAAGATTTTTTAAAATTAATTATTTAAATTAAGAATTCTGTTGAATAGTTCACATATTTCTCATTTTCACTTTGGGTACACTCAGCAGAGACACCCACAACCCTGTCTTTAGCAAAAATTTTAATATTTTGGAAAGAATTTAGCTGAAAAAAACAATGGCAATGAGAGAAATACCAAGAAATTTATTTTATTTTAAGACAAAACAGCCTTATTAGGCTGAATTCTGGTGAAAAAACCCACAGGGTGAGACTCCACTGGAAAAATAAATGGTAAAAACAGCAAAAAAAAAAAAGGTTTTAACAATTATATATTTCAGTTTAATGCTGTTTTTTGGCACTTGGAGGGTTTTGAAGGAGCACAAAGATGCAGCTTCATCCTGGAAACTTTGAAATCTTCCCCCAAAGCCTTTTGTTTACCCTAATATTCCATAATGCCAGGCTTTTAGAGTCAATAACCCATTAGTAATCAAGGGCTGTATCATTTATTAATTATGCCCCGTATTAATATTTAATCCTTTGGGTTGCCGAGCATCTTTCGAAATCCACTTTTTAATTACATTTAAAAAAAGATAAATCTTGGAGGCAACCATTAGAAAAGTCATTTTTTTCTGGGCATTATGGCTTCAATTACTTTGGAGCAGCTGCTTGGGAACTCTGCGGGATGAAGCACTTGGTAAAAGGAGCCATCTCAGCTCCTCTGAAAGCTTCAGTGGATATTGGAGCGCGGGGAATGGTCCCAAGAATTTCCTCGGAGCGCTCCAGGACTCTGGGATGAGCCCTGGGAATGTGGGGCAGGAAGGAGCTGCCAGGGATGAACGACCTCAGCCTCGGCCCCGAGTTGAGGTCTTTGGGATATTCCGAGAGTTTTCTGCCCCTTGGGTTGGGAATTGTTGGCCAGAGTTGGATTCCTCGGCTTGGAGGAGCCAAGGAGGGGTCAGGCAGTGAGGTCAGTCCCCTGGAAGTGCCCAGATCATGGAATGGGTTGGGTTGGAAGGACCTAAAGGATCACCCAGTGCCACCCCTGCCATGGCAGGGACACCTCCCACTGTCACAGGCTGCTCCAAGCCCCAGTGTCCAACCTGGCCTTGGGCACTGCCAGGGATCCAGGGGCAGCCACAGCTGCTCTGGGAATTCTACTCCAGGGCCTGCCCACCCTGCCAGGGAACAATTCCTGCCCAAGATCCCACCCAGCCCTGCCCTCTGGCACTGGGAGCCCATTCCCTNTGTCCCTGCCCATGGCAGAAGAACTGGATGATCCTTAAAATCCCTGCATTTGATAACCAAACTCTGATTATTTGGGTATCAATAAAGCAGAAAGTTTTTTGTGGATTTTTGAAGGAGATTTTACTATTTTTGTGCAATAAATTCCAGGAAGAGCCTCTGGAAATGAATCCTTTCATTCACAGAAGAAAAAAAAAAAGTCATTTTTCTGAACACCATTTATTGCAGAATCCCACTGAATAAGGAAGAGCAACCAGGGCATTAAAGATGAATTGTTTGCAGGGTTAAAGACAGGTTCCTTAAGGAATATGCATTCAGTCCCAAAGGGAATATTCTTACTGGGAGCCTCATGCCCTTAACTCAATTAAATTATTCCTGCTTTACATCCCAAACCAAGACATAAAAGTTCTGGATGTGTTTCCATGAGGTAAAAATGCTCCTGATATAAAAACTGTCTCAAGGATGAAGCCTCGGCTATTCCATGTGACCCAGGCAATATTTAGTAATGACCTCAAACCCAAACAGAGACTACAACAAAGAAATTTAGCACCTCATTCCCTGCAAATGTTTACATTCAAATCCAAAGCTTTTAATGATTTCCTCTACTTCAAACACAGAGTCCCTCTTTGAGCCAAATAAGGCATAATTAGCACAAAAATAAAGGGTTCTGTGAAGATATTTGAGTTGCAAACCACTTATGTCACAAAAAAAAAAATTATTTTCCTTTCACAAATGTATTTTTGTGTCGAAATGTCAGGAAAGAGGTGGAATTTGTGTCAACCTACAGAAAAATAATCAGGAAAGAAGAGGAATTTGTGTCAATCTACACAAAAAATATCAGGAAAGAGGAGGAACTGTTCCTCCCGTTTGCATATTACTAAAACAATTCTTCAAATTCCATGTGGATTTATATATTTGTTTGAAATTTTCGGGAAGGTAGAACTTGTCCAAGCTGGAGCCCCTGGGAAGGGACAACCCCTGTGGAATCCAGGGCTCAATTCCCAACCCTCCCACGTCTCTTTATTGCCCTCTCCAGCTTCTCTTTCCCTCCCTTTTCCCACGTGGGCCTATTAATTTATGGAGTGCTGGGGAGCCATTTAACGATCCTGATGATGGGAAGAGTGCCATAGAAGGATCCAAGTGGGAATTTCCCTGTGGAGAGGTCGGAATGGGGCACTGGGGATGTTTTTGCCTGTGCCAAGGAATGATCCTGGCAAGGTGATGCTCAGGGAGAGCATTTTCCCAGATTCCAGTAGGGAATGCAGATTCCCTTTGGAATGGTAACCTGTCTCCTGACTGGTCCTTTCTGACTGATGCTGTGCACACCAGAGGAAGGGAAAAAATCCAATAATTTCTCCAGGATATCCATCATTTTATCCACCTGATCAAACGGGAAGAGGATTTTTCCATAACGCTGAGCAACAGCTGGTTCCTGGAATATTCACATTAAAGGAATGAAGCATTATCCCAAAGACACTGTGGGACCAAAGGACACTAATCAGTGCTGAGATCACGGCTAATAAATTATTCAGATTTGGGGAGAAACCACCCAGATCTCCAAAAAACCCCCACACCCTCCCGGAGAGCAGCTGGATACAACCACGGCACCGCCTCACCTGGTGGAAATCCAGCTGAATTCCACCTTGGAGCAGCCAGAGGCAGGACAGGCAGGGCCCTTCGATGGATGCTGGGGGATAAATCAGCGAGCTGCTCACTCGCTGTGCATCCTGCCCTCACCACACGTTAATTTTTAATGAAGCCCAGCCCTAATGCGAGCCATAAATCCCCGCAAACCGCCGCGGGTGAGATCGGCGCGGGGCAGAGGAGACTGAACCTCTCTGCCATTAGCAGGGAAGGTGGGAGCCTTCCCCACCCATCCCACATTTCCTCCGCTCCTTCCCCCCGAAACTGTGGGAATGTGGGAAGCAAAGCCAGTTCCAATCAACCCCGAGGTCGCTCTTTATTCTCCTAATTGAATGATGGCTGCTAACGAGGGAGCGTTTTCAGCGCTTTTCTGACAGCTGAGGGGCACCGCCTGTGACTTGGGGTTATCCAGGCAGAGCTCGCCTCAGCCTTCCCATCAGCTTCCCATCAGGGACTTTGGGAACGGGAACCGGAATAACGGGAATGGGAATGGGAATGGGAATGGGAATAACGGGAATGGGAACGGGAATGGGAATAATGGGAATGGGAATGGGAATGGGAACAGGAACGGGAATGAGAATGGGAATAATGGGAATAATGGGAATAATGGGAATGATGGGAATAATGGGAATAATGGGAATAATGGGAATAATGGGAATAATGGGAATGGGAACGGGAATGGGAACAGGAATAATGGGAATGGGAACGGGAATAATGGGAATGGGAATGGGAACAGGAACGGGAACGGGAATGGGAATGGGAATGGGAACGGGAATGGGAATGGGAACGGGAATGGGAATAGGA
>VYXD01016497.1:0-15317 GCA_013397195.1 Hylia prasina | reverse complement strand
CAGCCAAAAAAAACCCCTCCCAAACTGGAAAGGAATGAATCAAACCAATCAACCTAGAACCAAGCAGGGACAATTAAAACAGAGTCCATAAAACTTTACAAGGAACTTCTCCAAAAGAGAAGAAAGTCTTGAAGAGTGATCAAATATAACCCGTGCCAGTAATTACACTGAAAGAAAACAATTATCCTTCTCCAAGTGAACCAGTCCAGGCACCACTGGGGTGTTACAATAATAAGAATGCCCAGCAATTCCAGCAGTCCTGCAGGAAAAGTTAAACAGGGGAAGTGATGTGGAAATGCTGAGTTATTTACCCAAATTCATTTTATTTGAGGGATTTGTTCCCTCTGACCCTTAGCGCCCTTTGCATGAAGAATTAATCTGTTTTTAAATTCCTTTTCACAAATCCTTTGGTTTTCTTTTTGTTCTGAGAAAAAAAAAATCTACAGCTTTTGCAGAGAAGCATTTTTAAAAAATACATAAAGACACCTCTGGTGGTCTCTGGAAATGTTTTTTGTTCATTAATTTTGCATCTTAGATCAGGTTGTCCAAACATGGCATCAAAATTACTCAGGGATTTAAGTGGATGACAGCATAAAAACCCAAAAGAGATACTGGGCTATCAAATGGTTTAAATAAGCACAGAAAGGTTGAGATTGATGATCCCAGAGGTCTTTTCCAACCTAATTAATTCTCTGATAAAGCAGCCCCAAGAAATGGCCAGACTCTGAAACAAATCACACTTTGTGGCCTTCAGAAGGCTTCGGACCCTCTTTTGTCCCTCTTAAATTTCCTGTTTTACCTACATAAATAAATGCAGATAACACATTGATATCTGCATTATTATCTGCATTGATCCAGAACTTAAATCAATAGATCTGCTGTTGGTCTTAGTTCTGGATCAATGTGGATAATCAATGAATCAATCAATCAATCAATTTAGTTGATCACCTAAATCTCTGGAGTGGCTGATCCAATACTTCCTGTGTTTTTAGCAGTCCTGCCACTCCAGCTCCACCTTTGACTTGGATTTAAAAGTGTGGATGTGTAAAATAAACTTCACCAGTTAATTTCTTGATGAACTTACCCAGAAAAGTACCAGAAAGGGTCAGTCCTGCGCTTCTCCCCGAGGCAAATTGAACCATAAATCCCACAAGTTTGGGGGGTTTTTTGACGTTAATTGGGCTCCACTTGTGCAAGGAATTCTCCTTCCTCTGCTCGTTTGTCTGGAGTTTGGGTGTGGTGCCAGACATTTCTGCCGTGCCACCTCTCAGCCATGTGATTTCCCTGAGACACCACGGGCTCGAAGCTCACTGGGGTTTATTGCTCCATTAAAAAAAACCAAAACAAAACAAAAAAAACCTTTCAGATATTTCACCAGACTCTCGGAGGGTCAAAGCCAAACTCCCGTTTCAAGGGAATTTTCTCCCGGCCTCCTCCTTTTTATTTTTTATTTTTTTCTTTTTTTTTTTTTTTAATGAGTTCTTCACATACAAACCCACTGGGCCTTGAACAAAAGGCTCCTTTCAGAGCAGTCACTTCTGCTCAAGATTAGGGGCGGTGATTTATGACATTTATGTTGTGTTAGGCAGTGATCATTCAGATGGGAAATTAATGGACATTTCCTCAGCAGCTCCTTGCCAGTTCCTGGGGTAATGTTAATGTCCCATTTGATCCAGAGGCCATGGAATAAACCCCCCTCAGTAGCTGTGGAAAAATTCTCCTTTGTCACTGCAGTTAATCCACCAGGAAGGTGAATTCCAGGCCCAGAGCTGAGGGAGTTTTGCATCCAAAGCCTGCTCTGGGGAAATTTGAATGCTTCTGGGAGCTGCTGTAGTGCAAAAATACAAAAATAAATTCATGGAAAAGCCCAAGGAACTGGGGATGGAAAGGCTGGAGGAGCAGACTTTGGGCTTGAGTATCCCACTGCTGCTCCAGCTAACACTGCTTGGGATCTACAGATTCCTTCTTCAAGTTGTTGGGAAGGAGTTTCCTGCAGGAAAAGAGCTGCTGGAAGAAAGAATACTTCCCTCCCTAGAGAGCCTGAGGCATTTTAAGGAATAATTGAGAAGAATTCAGAAAGAGCAGTAAATGTCATTTTAGCTGCTGCTCTTGTGAGGGAGATCCTGCTATATGCAGAGCCCAAAATGGGAGTTTTACAAAGTTTTGCTGAGGAAAAGCATGGAAACCTTTTAGGGAGCATCCTGAGAGGATTACCTACGGGAGACAAGTACCCCACAGAGGGGTTTTGCTGGTTTATTTTCCTTTTGATCATCTCCTGTGGCAAAACCACACTCTCCAGACCAACGTGCCCAGACTCATAAATGCGTTTGCTTTTGCCTGGAAAAGCAGTGACATTCTGCCATCCTGAAAAAAAATGTGGCTTTCCCAAACCTCTGTGATCCCTGTGCTTGTCAGGGCAGGGATCCAGGCAGAAGAGTCTGGTCTGAGAAAAGGTGACTGAGTGCCACAACATGACATGAAAGTACTTCACGAGGGCACGGTGATGAGCAAAGCAGGAAAAGCCCCGAGTTTATTTACAAAACTCAATTTTATACATTTCCAAAGGTGCCTGTGGGTTGGAGGATGAAATCCCACCTCCCAAACCACACTGGTCAAGACAACTGTCAATCAACTTTCTCCCCCTACCTAAAAATATGTAAACAACGAAGGACAGTTAAGAAAACAAAGCTGTTGTTTATAGTAAAAGTGTGGGAAAGTAAAAATTCTGACTCCAATATGAAAGACAAATCAGAAGGCCTAGAAAAATCCTCAAAACCAGGGTGACAACTGAGAGGTTTCACCATCCTGTGGGACCTCTGTGTGTGAGATTCCAGCTCAGAAGGGTGTTTGGGAGTCAGCTGGAGCTCAGGAGGGGGGACTTATCCAGGGAGAGACAGAAATCCATGGGCAGACATCCATGTTTCTAATCGGAATTAGAAACAGTCACAGAGTGGTGTCANTGGGGCCTCACCTGAGGGGGCACAGGGACACAATCCCAACCCCTTTCCTGATCCCAACCCCTTTCCTGACCCCAATCCCTCTCCTGATCCCCAGGCTGGGCACGGGGTGCTCTGGGCTGGGGCAGGTCCAGCTCTCACCACAGAACCCCCAGGGGCTGCTCCATCCCCAGCTGGCTCCATCCCAGGGGATCCAGGTTGGTTTCCTGCCGGCAGGACGAGGCGCTGGGCGCGCGCTCAAGTTTAAATGTGTGGTTAAACCCTGCTCATGCCAAAGAAATCTAAGCCTGTGCTTAAAGCTGAGCAGTTGATTGAATCGTGGCAATACTGAGAGGCCTTTGTAGAATTAATTAATGGATCTGAGCTGCTTTTTATGTCTGTGGCCCACAGAGAACTGGGCGGCTTCTGTGCGATTTTGAAACATATTCCCGGTTCAATCCAGGATCCAGACACAAATGGTAGCACACATTATATGGATTTATGGCATTCCCTGGAGGATTCCGGGTCAATAAAACACTGACTGGATTACAAAGAGGCCTCTAAAGTGTTTGCAGGAATTTGCAAGGGATGAATGAATGACTGTTGGGTTTATGACTGGAAAACATTTTTCTGTGGATGCTGCAGCTCAGGCTGACTGACATAACCTCACTTTTGCTGTGTTCTGAACAACTGTATTTATTGTACCCGGGCCAGAAGGCCAAAAATAAAAGGGAGGCAGAATGCTGTAGTGGTGCACTGTTAAAACAGTCTGGAAAATAATACAGGTTTAATGTAAACGATTAATTATTATTCCTCATGGTTGCTTTTCCTGCTGTAAATAAATCACAGGCTTCCAGCAGGACCAGTGCTCTGGAGTTATGCAGCCACGTTGGACACGATGCAAGAAGCCTGGAGCTTATCTAAACCTTATCTAAAAGTGTGGTTTCACTGAATTAATTCAGAAGTGACCTTGAGTTTTCTAAACAAGCAGGAAAGCTCTGGCTGAGCCCCACAAGCTGCAGGAGGTTTCACTCCCAAGGTGCGTGTGGACACAATCTGAAGCAAGACACAACAAACAAGGGTTAAAAAGGTAAAAAATGAAGTTTCTGTGAGGGATGAGAGGACAAAGAGGAAACCTCAGCAGTGCCCAACACTGCCCAAAATCTGAGGGCCATCCTTGGGCAACAAACAAGGGTTAAAATGGTGAAAAATTAAATTTCTGTGAGGGATGAACGGCCAAAGGAAGAAACCTCAGCAGTGCCCAACACTGCCCAGAAGCTGAGGGCCATCCTTGAGCACCTCTGGAGCCCTGGATCAAGTCTGGATAAAGGGATCTTGCTTGCCCATCAGTTTCTGGAGCTGTTTGGGTGCCAGGATGGAGGAGCTCAAGGAGCAGGAGGGTCAAGCTGCTCCCTGGTGAGGAATCTGGTGCCACCCCCGTGTCCCCTCTCTGGCCAGAGCTGTGCTGCTCCCTGGCTTGGCCATCCTGGGGGTGCTAAAAGAAGGAGAGTTCATTCCTCTGGGATTTGCTTTCCTGAGGGATTGCCCATCCCACCAACAAAGGAAGAACATCCAGACCTTGATTCCTGCTTGGATTCAGTTCCAGGTCCTGGCAGCAGGGATTCCTTGCTGTGACTCCACTCTAAATTCTTATTTTCCTACCCAATTTCCACGGGAGGGATTCCAGCAGCCTCAGCCACCCCACGTCTCTCAGAAATCAGGAATGTGCTGAGCCCTGATCACACTCAGCAACCACAAGCTGTGCTCAGGGAATTGCTGCTGTCAGAGCTTGAGATCAGCCCTCAATGGCAGAGCCGTGATAATTAATATATAATGATAACGAGGGGTTAATCAAACCAGCAATGCAACTCCTAATAATATTTCGCAAGCCTGCCTGATCACTTGCACAGCCCCCACTGGGCTGTTTTGGGGGGTTTTAAAGGACATTTCTCCTCCTTCTACAGGAGAATAGAACTTTTGAGGAATTAAGGAAGGAGGGAAAAGGTAACTGGGAGTAGCAACAATAACAAATAGGAGGAAAGAGTTGAAAAATCCATGATTTTGGGTTTATCAACTTATTTTCATCAGCAACAGCAACGAATGCATGTTCTAGGTCACTTGACTGAATGGAAAACATCCCCCAAGGCAGCCAAATTAAATGGGAATCGAGGCTCTACCTTGAGCTCAAATAAAGCACAGACAGTAGCAATGGCCAGTCCATTACATTTTAATTAGCTGGTCATTAAAGTGTGCCATTCATTTGGAATATTGCATGGCAAGGAAGGCCAAGTACAGGAGGGTCTGGCTTGATTTTCTTAATGGTCTCCTCATGCATTTCTCTCCACGATTATGATCAGTTCTTCCTAAATTTATGGAGCAATTTCTTACCTCGGCGGAGTGGAAATGTCAGGGAATGCAATGCAGGGAGAAGTGGGTGCTGTTTTCCAGGGATCAGAGTGTCCTGTGAGAAGAGCTCCGAGAGAGCCCCTAATTAGTGCAGCAATTAAACCCCACAAAAACGAGGCACGGAACCACTTAATCAAAACGGACACACGACCCTCTGCTAATTCCATCAAAAACTCATGGAAATCATCGATTTAGCCCAACGTGATGTGAAGAAACTTCAAACTTCCAGGAAAGGCATCTCCTGGAGCTTATTTGAACCACCGAAAAAAAGAAGAAGGGGGGTTTGTATTTCCAGTTTAATGGCCGAGGGCACAATGCCACGCTGTGTGTTTGGGCTTGGGAGAGCTCAAAGCAGAACTCTCCTAATTGGAGCTGCTCAGATCCCCAGCGTGGAGGTTCATTCCAAGGAATGTACTTGCTGCTGGAAAATAGAGCTGCTCCAATTTAATTAGAGAGCAGGCTACACTCAGGCTTTGTGATTGGGCCCGTGAATTCCTCCCCGGAGCTGAAACACCAATTTTTAGGAGCAAAGGGAAAGGGAACTGCTTTCAATTTCCGTTTTATTATGCGGTAATGGGTCATTTCCAGCCCAGGAAAATGAAAATGCAACCCAAAAAAAATCCAGCCTATACCTGGGGTTAACCCAGTTCCAGCAGGTAATGGAATCTGCTTTCCTTGCTGCAGCTGGAGAATGATTGGGCTCGACGTCTTGATTTTGGGCAAGGCAGCGGAGCAGGAAGAAAGTCAGCTCCAGGAAAGTGGGGGACGCTTTGAAGTGAAAGGGAAATGCACTTTTCTGGGACTCTCAGGATAGGGCAAATTAAAGCCTGGGTGTTTTTACGCGGCACAAAAAATCCTGTGCTCCAACCAAGGATGTCTGAGGAGGGAGAAAACGGCAGGATTTTGGTGCGTCCATGTTTTTGCTGCACTGGGAGCTGAGGATCCGTGAGGATGGATTCGCTGGTGGAGATGTTTGGGAACCAGCACTGGTGTCTCTGACAGGCTTGGGAATGTGGGAACTAATGGACACATCCCTAAAGAGCTGAGAAAGCTCTTTATAAACCTGAACTTTGTCTAGGGAAGTTGTGGATATCCCTGGAAGTGTCCAAGACTAGGCTGGACAGGGCTTGGAGCAACCTGGGATAGTGGAAGGTGTGGCAGGAGCTTTGGAATGAGAAAATCTTTAAGCTAAAAGGTCCTAGAAATGCAGTTGTATTTTACAGATTGTTGAACCCATTTTTTACTCTTTATTTTATTTGACCTGAATGTGTTACATGAGATATTCTCTGCAAAGAGCTTTGATGAGTGTGAGGACTCTTGAGTCAATTATATCATCTGAAAGAACCGAGTTTTAAAACATGAAATAAATGAGAATAGAAGACATTTGTCATTATATCAGATTTTGATTATTTTTGCTAAGCATTTGGTTTTATCCAACACCAGGGTATAAACAAGTGAACCAATTTGTCCAGATAGGGGAGAGATGAGAGTACCCAGCTCAGAGTTCTCATCCTAAGAGTTGTCAGTGGATTTATGAAAACTCTGAATTAGATAAAGCAAATTCACATCAGTAAAAAGAAAACTTGACCGGGTCACGTAAAACAACAATTTGTTCCTGAGTAGGTGATTAGGTCATTTCAGCAAATGAGAAAATGAAATAATTGTCCAGCCATCAAAAGGCTGAAACCAACAGGAAGAACATTCACTCTCATTTTTACTGATGGACCAACACTGAACACTCCCAAATCCATAATAAGGTAACAAATGAACTGCCCTGGTCATCCAGCACCTTTCCCAGAGACGTTTTTAAAGGATAAAAAATTCAGGATTACTTCCTTCTGCACACACAGAGCTTCAGCCTTTCCTCTGCCCCTCTTTCCTTCTCTCCTTCCTGTAAGCAGGGGAAGGCTCAGGTTGGAAAGAGAGGAGGAATTTGCCCATGGAAAGGGAGCTCAGGCCTTGGGAAGAGCTGCCCAGGGAGCTTTGGAGTGCCCATCCCTGGAGGTGTCCCCTGGAGGTGGCACTCAGAGCTCTGGGCTGGGGACAAGGTGGGCACAGCTGGGACTGCCTGGGCTGGGAGGGCTTGTCCAGCCTCAGGGATCCTGGGATTTTGTGTTGCAAAATATTGGATTGAAAATTCTATCAACTCAACCCAGTGTTTGTGTGAAAATTTGGTTCCTGCTGTTCATATTTCCGATTTCTTTAAGTTGCAGTTACTTTTATTCCTAAATTATTCCAAACAACAAAATAGGCCCTGGTTGGCAGAGCCCAAAAAGAAGCTTTAATGTAAATTAATNGTTGCTATGTCTGATAAGGAATCAGCCTCTTGTGGCTGTGGCTTTATCTGCTGTGTTTGTCAGGAGGCTCCCACTGCCTGTTTCCTGTGACCTGAGGAGTTTTTGGGCACCACAGGTGGGATCTCTCCCAGGTTTTTTGTTCCTGTCTCCTCAGCACCACTCAGGAGATGTCCTTGTCCTGCTGTGCTGTGGTCCTGCCCCTGGTTTGGGTGGAGATGGAAGATCCCTCTCCCCATCCACTCTCTGAATGTCCCACCCACTGGAATTCCCCTGGAAGCACAAGGTCCTGGGGTCCTTCTGGCTGCCACCTCTGGAATTTTAGGTTGCATGTTGGATGGGATATTAGGAAGAAATTCTTTACTTAGAAGGTAGTGAGGCCCTGGCACAGGCTGCCCCTGGATCCCTGGCAGTGCCCAAGCTGGGGCTTGGAGCAGCCTGGGACAGTGGGAGGTGTCCCTGTCCATAGCAGGGGTGGCACTGGATGATCTATAAGGTCCCTTCCAACCCAAACCACACTGTGATTCCATAATTCCAAGTCCATTCTGTCTTTTGAATGGTGGCAGGGATCTCTCTGCATCTCCTTGGATCTCATCCCTTTGCATCTCTCTGCATCCCCTTGCAGCTCTTGGATGCTTCAACCATCTCCCTGTGTGGGGCTTTTTGTTTCTTCTCCTGCTTGGAGCAGGAATTTGGCCCACTCAGGCTGTTTGCAGCCCCTCTGAGGGTGTTTAGGTGACAGGGCTGTGGAGGAACTGCAATTCCCTGGTGTGTGGGCTCAGGGAATACCGAGCCTGCTGGGATGGTGCCAGAGTCGTGCACAGGGCAGGGTAAATCAATCCTGTCACTCTGGCCCCTTCCAACTATGGAAAATATCCTCTGGAAATAGCAGGGTCCCCCTTGGGGGGGATTATTTCCATGATCTGAGGGGGCAGTTCCAGCACAGATCCCAGGAACACAGAAATACCTGGAAGTCAGGAGTCCCCAGGTGCAGCTGGGGATGTGCCCTGAACCTCTTGGGCAGCACAAACAGATCTGTGCTGCATTTACAGTGGAAATCCAGGGCCAAGTGCTACCTTGTGATTTGCTCCTGTTTATTTGCTCCTCACAAACTCCCTGGCCAGATCTGGGCCTGTGCCAAGCAGGACATTCCCAGAGCAAAGTTTGGACTTTTTTTGGGAGGAGAGAGTGTGAGGAAGGAGAGGTTTAAACCACAGGGATGCAGCGTGTGGCTCCACCTGCCCCGTGGGCCTTGTCCCTGATTTATGTGATCCCAACCCAGCCAGGCAGGACCATCCCTCCCTTTGGATGCACCCAGGAAAGAATTAGCTGCTGATCTGCTGGCATGGCTGAAAACAATCACCCACCACAAACAAACAAACAAACAAACAAACCAACCCCTCAGTAATTCAAAGATCTTTATTAAGCTTGCAAAGTCAAGGCTCAGAAATCGGGCGTTTTCAGGGGCTTGTGCAACTTTTATTTCTGGCCTTTCTGTGCTGCCTCATGACAGCTTTCAAAGCTGGTTTTTTTCTTATTATTATTTATTTTCCCCCCACCCTGAGCTGCTGTTTCCTCCAGCACAGGATGGGCTGCACACAAATAATGAGGAGTTGGGTTCTGTCCTCAGCCTAAAGTGTGAGGCCCTGTTGCACAACCCAGAGCCTGCTCTGCAGATACAGGCTATCAGTTTCCTCACTGCCTTTCCTGTGGTAAGGTGGCCTCCAAGGGGCTCCAAAAAAATGGGATTTTTAACTCCTTGTGCCCTGCTGGAAGGGGAAGTTGCAACCCCCTTGTTTTAAAACACCTCCAAGAACATCAAGTCCAGCCTTTGGTTGATCTCCACTGCTGCAGCACATTTAGAAATTTCAATTTTCCATTTTAAAGGGCCCTGAGAGTTTTATTTTTCAGCCTTCTTATCACTGATACCAACACCCAAGAACAGACTGAAGCCTGATTGAAATTCTGGATTCCAACATTGTGGCAACCCCGAGGCCTTCGGTTTGGCCTGTGGAAAATGAGGAATTCAGGACTTGGGATAAATCCTCAGAGACACCAGGCAGGGACCCTGTGGCACAGGCAGGAGCAGAATTAAACCAGGCCAAGGCAGCAGTGAGGATTTTCTGCTCCTCTGCTCCCCTCACTCATTGGCTTCATATTTTCCAGACATCTTCAGACTTTGTCCTACCTTACCCCTCTGCCTTGGCCCACTCCCAGATTTGTTCACTTGGTCATTATGGAAAAGACCCAGGAATGAATTTGCCAGGTCTGGACCCCAAATTGAGCTCAAACTTCATTTCAGACCTGGAGAGGGCCCTGTCCTTCCAACCTCTTGGAATTGGGCAACCTGGATTTCTAACCCAATTTCAAAGCCAGACACTCTTGCTCAGAGCGAGACACCTCTTACAAAACCCAAGATAAATCTTCTTAATTACAGCAGATAAATGGTCCTAATTACAGCAGCCCTGTTTTCTCAATGCCTGCATTTGCAATATGGTTATTCCTGGAAGGGGAGGGAAAAAAAAAAGGGATAATTCCCAGAGTTTGGTGGGGCAGAGAGAGGGAGAAAGGGGCTGTTGCAGCAGTGGTTTGAGATGAATCAAGTTCCAAGAGCTGATGAAAAGGGTTCCTCCAGCAGGGTTAATGCAGAAAAAACAGGGAACAACACCTGACAGGACCTGGAGCTGGGAAGGACCAGGAAAAACCCTCCCCTGGGGCACCCATGGATGTTTAGGAGCCACAGGAACTTCCAGCTGAGGCTCTTTGGGAGCTTTCAGGGAAGTGGGATCCTGAACTGGCTGCCCCCAGCCACCACTCCTGCCCTGTCCCCTGCACACTGGGATTTTCAAAGCAATCCCAAATAATCATTGGCTGCTTTGGG
Source organism: Hylia prasina (assembly GCA_013397195.1). Taxonomy (NCBI): domain Eukaryota; kingdom Metazoa; phylum Chordata; class Aves; order Passeriformes; family Sylviidae; genus Hylia; species Hylia prasina. The sequence goes on along the minus strand of VYXD01016497.1, from coordinate 4,800 downwards.
TTGGAAGAGACCTTAGAAATCCCCTAATTCCAACCCCTGCCATGGGAACACAACTGGGCAAAACTGGGACTTTTGGGAAGTATAATCTTCTAAATATGAAGAACAAGCACAGGGAGGTCCAGGGAGTCACTTTTCCCCCTCGGTAAATATTTTTCCGTAGTTCTAAAAATAAAACTGCTTTAGACAGCTACCTAAGCAAGCCAGAGTCAACAAATCTCCTTGTTACATGAAAATAAAGAAAATTTCCCGCCTGTGGTTTGCTTGCAGCCACTGTTATCTCTTTAATAGACACTGAGCTAAGCAAGAAAAGCAGAATATAAAAAAGCAGATTTTTGTTCTTTTTGCATAACACAGGACAGGCATTTTCTCTTCTCCAGTGACCTTAGAAGTCCTTGTGTTTTATTAATTGCTGCTTTGCTATTTCTCTGAGGAGAAATAAGTGGAAAATAAGTTTTTGGTGTTTAATAGAAGAAAGGAAAATTAGTGCTTCAGATTGAAACCAGGGATTCAGCCCAGAGTGACTGAATTTGCTCTCCCAAAATCAGGAGTTACAGGATGGACCTCACGTCCCATCTGTGGCCCAAGGTCATCTGTCCCACTCCAGCTCTTCCTGGTGGCCACTGGAATTTGCTCCTGAACTTTTCAGAGCTCTTGGTGGGACCAAGGACAATCCTTTTCCAGCAGGAGCAGAATCCCAAACAGGATTTAAATCAGGAATTAGAGAGGATGGACCTCACATCCTATTTGTGGCCCAAGGTCATCTGCTCTCCAGCTCTTCCTCGTGGCCACTGGAATTTGCTCCTGAGCCTTGCAGAGCTCCTGGTGGGACTAAGGCAATCCCATTCCAGCAGGAGCAGAATCCCAAGCAGGACTAAATTTGGGAATTAAAAGATGCACCTCACATCCCTTTTGTGGCCCAGGCCAGACTCCACAAGGTCAGCTGCTCTCCAGCTCTTCCTGGTGGCCACTAGAATTTGCTCCTGAACTTTTCAGAGCTCTTGACGGGACCAAGGCAATCCCTTTTCAGCAGAAGCAGAAACCCAAACAGGATTAAATTTGGGAATTAGAGGACATCCCTTTTGTGGCCCAACGTCAGCTGGTCCACTCCAGCTCTTCCTCGTGGCCACTGGAATTTGCTCCTGAACTTTTCAGAGCTCCTGGTGGAACCAAGGACAATCCTTTTCCAGCAGGAGCAGATTCCCAAACAGGATTAAATTCGGGAATTAAAAGATGCACCTCACATCCCATTTGTGGCCCAAGGTCAGCTGGCCCAATCCAACTCTTCCTGGTGGCCACTGGAATTTGCTCCTGAGCCTTGCAGAGCTCTTGGTGGGACCAAGGCAATCCCATTCCAGCAGGAGCAGAATCCCGAGCGCCGCGAGCGCTCGGCTCCGTCAGTCTAAATATGGAGCAGGGCAGTTTGCTGGGAATCATTTCCAGTAAGGGAGGATGTTTCCTCAGCAGTTTTCGAGCTGGCTCTGACTCAGGCCCCCTCCCGGGAGCTCAGTGAAGTGGTCATTAGGGAGGCAGCAAAGAGGCAGCGAGGAATTTCGGAACAAAGATGCTCATCCTGGATAAAAGAGCTCCGGAGAATCCTCCTGGCCACCGGCTCTGGGCACGCTTGAGGGGTTTTTATTGATGCTGCTGCAAGAGCAGAGCTGGAACCATCCCGTTATTTGTTCACAGCCTGAAAGATGCTGCATTGTGCTCGTTCCAGCAGCGGGGTGAAGCTTGTAAAATGCTGGGCTCAGACCAGCCCTAATTAAATGCTTGGAGTCGATTAACACCCTCCATTGCAAGGCAGGGATCGATGGGGGAAGGCTGGGGATGCCACAGGGGTTAACGGGAAGGCACAGCCAGGATTTGCTAAGCAAGGTCTTCTCCCAAGCTGGGAGCAGAGGGAATGCGTCCAGCAAAGTCTGGGGAATGAAACTGAAGGGATAAAAGAAATATTTCTCCATCTCTGGTTTTCACCTTTTTGTGAACACAGGTTTTCACCTTGAAAAAAAGCACTATTTTCCTTTCTTATATTATTTTTTTTTCTGGGTTAGTTCTGGTGGAAAGCTTAAAAATAAAACCAGGTTTTAATCATGTTCTGAACTCACAGATTCCTTGAGGAGTCACGGCTGGACACAGTGACTTTAGTGGGATTGTGAATACAGCTAAACCTGAGTCACAGCTTAAGAGCAGGGTTGGACTGAGCCTAGAACTGGCACAGGGTGTCCCAGGCAGGTGGGCTTTGGGTTTCCAGTTCAATTCATCCAAACTGTGGCTGCTCCTGACCACAAAATGCTCTGGCACGAAGGGCACAGCCCAGGTGACAGATCTGCTTCCACGGGGCTGGGCTGTCCCAAAGCCTCTCCTCGTCTCTGCAAGTCTCAGGTGGTGCAGAGAGATGAGGATGATGGAAAAATAGAGTTAAATAGGGAGGAATTGTTCCCTGGGAGGGTGGGGAGGGACTGGGATGGAATTCCCAGAGAAGCTGTGGATCCCTGGAAGTGTCCAAGGTCAGGCTGGAGCACCCTGGGATGGTGGAAGGTGTCCCTGCCCATGGCAGGGCGTGGAATGGGATCTTTAGGATCCTTCCCAACCCAAACCATTCTGGAATTTGGTGATTTCAAAGGCCTCCCTCACTGACCCCTGTGTGCAAGGCTCGGGCTCCAAGCAGGAATTTTCTTCCTTTGGAGACTGATCCTTATCATGAATTTTCAGCCTCTTTGTTGAGTGTTTACTGCCCAGCCCGACTGAATCACAAGTGCTCCCTGTTTTCCTGGATAAACAGAGACCTGTCACGCCTGAACTCGTGTCTGAGGGTTGGATCAAATGCTTTTGGCATTGCAAATCCAACTCCTGGTGCTCTGTGAGGAGGAAAAAAAGGGCTGGAAAAGTGGCAGGAAGACACAGGGGGAGAAATCCCACATGGAACAGAGAAAGGCTGGGTGGATGTTGAATGAATTTCATAAAGAGATGCTGTTCATGTGCTCTGTGCTGAAAAATCAATCAGCTCCCCAGGCTGGTTTTTGGAGAGTCTCAGAATTCTGGAATTCCAGAAAAAAAAATGACATCAGGCAGGTAAGGCAGAGTTTTCCCTGCCCTCAAAACTGACTTTCCTTGGGAAGCTGAATGTTCCCTGCAGGCCATTATTCCAAAACCTCCTCTCTGATGATGCTCCCTGCAGTTGTTGTTGCTGGAACTCCACATTTTCTTGTTCTTCACATCCTTCCTCCTCCAAGTTTGACCCCAAAAACTTCTCCTGGCCAGGGCATCCTTACCAAATACACACTAAAAAGGAATTTTTAAGCTGATCTAACTCTCTAAACTCCTATTTTAAGCCATTAAACCCAGCCCAGCCTTCCCAATAACCAAGTTTTTAGGCCAACCTACCCAGTTTGCACCTGAAATTATCCCTGCTGGTACTTGTTTGGGGAAAAAAAAAAATATCCTGCAATGAATTACACACAATTATTGACCCTGGAGTATAAATAATGAAGGTAGGAAGCTTTTAAAATGTGCATTATTAAACTGGTAGAATGTTTAGTGCTAGACAGACATCGGTGGTTTAGCAATTAAATGCACGTTTATGAATCCCTTCTAAATAGAGATGATGAAAAAAATTCAGTTTAAAGGTAATTTTAAAAATAACACATTCAGAGAACTAAATTGCCTTTGAGCTGTACAACTTTTAATTTAAAATTCTATATTACATAAAATTATATAAAAGAAAAATTAAGTAATAAAAAATACTTTAAAAAGTAAAAATAAAGCATGAACTTAAATGATAAAAATAATTTAAAATAAAAGAGCACACACACACACAGCAGCTTCTTTCAGGGCCTGTTCCAAGGGAATGGAAAGTCTTTCCATTTAATCTCCTGCTGGAATTTTCAGCCAGGTAAGTTCAGCTGAAAAATGAAAGGATGGGGATGAGAGAAAAGCCTTGCAATTGCAGGGACTCTTTGGCTCCAAACCAAGAAACTTTGGATATCTCTGGAAAAGTTTGGGTAAATTTCCCAGGTTTTGTGAAGACTGTGATTCCCTCTGGGTTTCCCTGGGGAAGATGACGATGGGAAGGAACAGAAACTGTTTAAATCTGAGCAGAGGCTTGAGCTCAACATTGGGACAACCTGGAAAATCCCATGGGAAGTGTCGGCAGCGGGGGCACCCAGGGGTTTGGGGTTTAGATGGATCCACATTTGAGGTCTTCAAATAAGGCAGGAGACGTTGCCAGGGTGCAGAAAAAAGGAGCTGGAGGTTTCTGGGGTGTCCTGGCAGCTTTTTCCCTTGGTGCCATGGAGGGACCTGCTGGGGCCTCTGGATCTGAGAGAGGGGCAGGATTTAGGGCTGGCTCTGACCCACACGCTGCTCCGATCCACGTGGGCTTGGACAAGATCTAAATTCCTCTGGATTGTGCAAAACTTCTCACAGAGCCTGGAAAATCAGTCCCTTGGCAGAGGAGATCATTTCACTGGGGATCAAACGGAGTATTGAGAATCGTGGAATGGTTTGGGTTGGAAGGGAACTCAAAGATCCTTTAGATCCAACACCCTGCCATGGACAGGAGAACTTTTCACTGCTCCAGGTTCCATCCAGCCTGGCCTTGGGCACTGCCAGGGATCCAGGGGCAGCCACAGCTGCTCTGGGCACCCTGTGCCAGCCCTGCCCACCCTGCCAGGGAACAATTCCTGCTCAAGGTCCCACCCAGCCCTGCCCTCTGGCAGTTTAAATTCTCTCTCCCCATTCAATCACTCCATGCCTGTATAAAGTTCCATCTCACTTTTTATTTCATTTTGTCTTAATTTT
>VYXD01016447.1:4146-17833 GCA_013397195.1 Hylia prasina | reverse complement strand
CCCCACCGGGCCGGGCCGGCAGTGATTCCTGGGAGAGATATCTCACCGGGAATGAATGGCAGGAGGCGGACAAAGAGCTGGCTTTGTGCGCTGATGAATTCGGAGAGCATGTGGGTGGCTGCTGAGCGGCGCTCCCTTCCCTCAGCCTCCTGCCACCCAGCTCTGCTCCGGAAAAAACCCGGGAACTGAGAGCAAATCGGGGGCTCGGGGAGAAAATGCTCCCTCAATAAACGAGGGTGACTCAGGTGGTGTTAAAGGCACCAGGATCTGGGCTGGAGATAATTTAATTGATGTCACTGTGATCATCTCACGGCTTCCTCTGCTTTTGCTCGTTGTTATATCCATAGAACCCCCTGGAGCTGTGTGTTTGGTGCAGGGAATGACAGACGAGGCGCTGGGTGGGAGATTCCCACCCTGTGACATCCACAGAACCCCCTGGAGTTGTGTGTTCGGTGCAGGGAATGACAGAAGTGATGCTGGGTGGGAGATTCCCACCCTGTTACATCCATAGAACCCCCCGAGTTGTGTGTTCGGTGCAGGGAATGACAGAAGCGGCGCTGGGTGAGAGATTCCCACCCTGTTACATCCATAGAACCCCCTGGAGGTGTGTGTTTGGTGCAGGGAATGACAGAAGCGGTGCTGGATGGGAGATTCCCACCCTGTTACATCCATAGAACCCCCTGGAGTTGTGTGTTTGGTGCAGGGAATGACAGAGGAGGCGCTGGGTGGGAGATTCCCACCCTGTTACATCCATAGAACCCCCTGGAGTTGTGTGTTTGGTGCAGGGAATGACAGGAGCGGTGCTGGGTCGGAGATTCCCACCCGTCCCCGCCGTGCCTGGGCTCCTCCCCGGGCTGCTCCAGGTGTTCCCTGCTGCACCTCCCGGGCAGGGACCCGCCGCCGAGCTGCCTCCTGCCAGGACAGGCAACAAACCCCGCTCCTTTTCCAGGGATGGGCAGCGTTTACACGGGGTGGTGTGTCTGTGCTCCTCTCTTGGTGTGCAGATTTCCCCCTTTCCCTCTGGCTGCCTCCCTCCCTGCCGGGCTGAACCCCCTCCGCCAAGGATTTCTGGGGGCAGAAGGTGGGAAAGGTTAAACCTGCCCTAAAACCCGGCAAAGCCTCACTTTTCCCCCGTGTGCTGCTTTGAGCAGGGTTTTCCCGGGGGCTGCAGCCCAAACTTGGCTCTGCTCTTGCCCTTCCTGAGGATTTTTCCTGCTGTTTTCTGTGGGATAACTCTGAATCCCTGCTCCTCCTTGCCATGGAAATCCCTCGTGGCCTCCTCGCTGTCCTGCTTTGCTCCCTGGGCTGATTTTGGGCAGAGCCTGGGGGGAAGCTGCCCCTGGGGATTTAATTTTTGGAGGCCAGGCACCTCCTGCTTTCCCTGGGCTGTTTCTTTATCTTTGCTGTGTCCTGCAGCACCGTGGGATGGGCTGGGACAGGCACAGAGCCCCAGGAGGGATCCTGTGGGCATCTCCCCATTCCAGGGCTGTTATTCCTCACTCTGAGCCAGGAAAGGAGCATCTGATTCCAGGAGGAGCCCTGGGAGATGTCACAGCCTGGCCTGAGCACAGGCTCTCTGCTCACTCCTGTTTTCCCTCCAGCTTTTCCAACAGCTGCTCTCATTCAGCCACAAGCTCTGCACATCCAATCCCAAATTCCAGAGTTTTTGGCCTCTCAGTCTCCCAGTCACTTCCAGACTGGGAATCCTCCCAGGGATTGTGTGGTGTGTGAGAACTGGGGCCCTGGGTTTGGAGCTGCTGCTGGAATTGCAGCCCTTGGTGCCAAAAAGAGGCAGCAGAGCACCTTCAGCCAAAGGGGATTTTAACCCACGAGTCCCGGCCAGGGCACTTTACCTGATTTTGGGGTATTTTGGGGTATTATTTTGGGGTTTTTTTTGAGGCTACTTCGAGTCCTGGGTATTGCAGCCTGTGTGATAAAAGCTTAGAAATGGCTGAGAAGTTATAATCCAGTAAATAAATCAGTTAAATATTTATTTAATAACACATTTAACGAGCATTTAATCATCAGGAGCACGTGCTTGGAGGAGTTATCCCTGCTTCCCTCCTGAGAATGGTCCAAGCAAGGAAATCCCTCCTTGCAACCCGTGCATGGAGCATCCAGATGTTCACACAGACAAATTCCTCTCATTTTTATCCCCCAAAATTCCACCTACAGGTGCACATTGTGCAGTCAGAGCTCAGCAGCCTCATTTCCCACCCTGGGAGTGCATTCCCAGAGCAGATCCCGCTGTAGGAGAGCTCCAACCTGTGGGGAAAGAGTTTAAACCTGGCTTAAAACCCAGCAAAACCTCACTTTTCTCCCGTGCACTGCTTTGAGCAGGATCTTCCTGCAGCCCAAACTTGGCTCTGCTCTTGCCCTTCCTGAGGATTTTTCCTGCTGTTTTCGGCGGGATAATTCCAAATCCCTGCTCCTCTCTGCCATGGAAATCCCTCGTGGCCTCCTCGCTGCAGAACCAGCATCAAAAGGAAGAGAAAAGGAAAATGCTTTGCTCCCCTGGGATAATCTCCTGCCCCACTCCTTACAAGCAAGGGAGGGAACTCAGCCAAAATCAACGAGCTTGGAAGGAGGGAACCAACCTGGGTGCTCATTTCACCCTTCCCTCCTGTGACCTCTGGAGCGATTTGATTGATGGTTGATGCAGATCCAAACCGATCTGTGGGAGCCCTTTTGCATAATTTCACCAGAAAAAAGAGAAATAAAAACCCGCTGGCATGAACATTGGGTCAAGTCAGAGAACACTGAGCAGTTAACTCAGTTGTTATCTCAGGTTTTTTATTGCTGGGGGGAAACATTTCGTTCTGAAAATTCAGCTGGAGCTTCGCTGATGAAAATGCAGCTCAGGGGAGTTAAGGGCAACAAGGGAAATTCAGAATTTGTGTGGTGAGAGTGGAAACTGAGCCCAGCCAACCCCCAGATTTCCACCAGCAGCTGTGTGACACCGGGAAAATCTCCTTTTATTGGGATGGGGTGATGGGTTTCAAGGATCCCTGAAATCCCTTGGGGTCTCAGCCCCCTCCTCCTGCAAAGGGACCTCGGGGCAGTGAGGGATGGAGGGGCTGGAATGCTCAAGGCAGGGTCAAAATCAGGGAATCATGGAATTCCTGAGCTGGAAGGGATCCCCAGGGATCATCTGTGGTTTTACACGGAATTACTCCCACTTTTCCCCTGACAGATTCTGCAGGAAAGGGAAAATGAATGAAGTAGGAGGACAAAACTTCTGCTGCACCTGCCTAGATCTGAATAAATTCTGGTTGCGTTTTGCTGATAAGGGTGGAGTTGGAAAGGTGATAAAAGGGTTTCATAGAAAAGTTGTCTTTGGGGTTGGACACGGCTTGGAAATGCTCAGTGCAGAACTCAGCTCCAAACAATTCCCTAAAAAAGCAACATGGGGCTGAGATGAGGGAGAGGGCACGAGGAGATGCCTGGAAAAGTCCAGATTTCACTGCAGATTCCTGGGGGGCTCAGTGTAAATTGTGATTTTTGGTTCTCAGCTCTCTGGTTTTCCCCTCAGTGCTCTGCCCCTGTGGTTCCCACTCTGACAAAGGCAGGAATTCCTCAGCTCTGCTGCCACTCTGCCTTCATTGCTTCATCCTGCAGCAGACATAATTAACAGCAATTCTGTGCCCGAGGTGACACATTTCTCTCTGCTTTTGGCACGAGGGGAAACATTTAAACCCCAGATTTCAATCCCAGACTGGTGCCCTTCCTCTCCAGGGCCCGGCTGCTCTCGGAGCTCTGTTGTGTTTTCCTGGATGCTCCTTCCCTGAGCACTCCAGTGATAAATTAAAAATCCCTTGGATAAGGCCTCGTGTCCGAGGGTGCAGCAGCAGCACCCTGGAAAGGCTGGGATTCCCACGGGATGGGTGGGAAGGAGCTGCTCCCTGTCCTGGGAGTGGGAGGTGTCCCCAAATCCTGTCCCAGCCCACGTGGCCAAGGGCCAGGATGAAGAGGTGATCCTGAGCGTGGACAGAGCAGATTTTGGGAAGGGAGATCACGGAATTGTGGTTTGGGCCCTCAAAGCCCTTTCCAAGCCAAAGCTGGAGATTCCCACCCCCTGCCATGATGGGGGCACTGGGACACTGCAGGGCCAGGGCCAGTGCCAGCACGGGGGTGTGACACAGGGGTGTGACACAGGGGAGCTGAGGGGACATTCTGGCACAAACCCTGCCAGCTGTCGGCTCTCTGAGGAGGATTCCGGGCAGCAGGAAAGGTGGGAATCACGGAGTGAGCCTGTCCTCCCCACGGGGCACAGCTCTGGGGTGAGCCTGGCTGAGGGAGAGCTCTGCACAGCAGCTGCAGATGCTCAGGGCTGGGCTGCTGCTCTGCCTCTGCCACTCACCTGCCTCAGGTGTCCCTGAGCTCAGAAATCCAGGGATGGCCCCAGCTGTGGCCGCTGGAGCCTCTGGAGGACCCCAGGACCCCCCACTGACCTGAGTCAGGTGTCCTTGAGGTCAGAATTCCATGGGGGAGCAGGGAAAAGCTGGATGAGCCCAGCCCCTGGAGAGCCTCTGGAGCCTCTGGAGAGCCTGAGGCTGCTCTGCCTCTGCCACTCACCTGCCTCAGGTGTCCCTGAGCTCAGAAATCCAGGGATGGCCCCAGCTGTGGCCACGGGAGCCTCTGGAGGACCCCAGGACCCCCCACTGACCTGAGTCAGGTGTCCTTGAGCTCAGAATTCCATGTGGGAGCAGGGAAAAGCTGGAGGAGCCCAGCTGTGATCACTGGAGCCTCTGGAGAGCCTGAGGCTGCTCTGCCTCTCCCTCTCACCTGCCTCAGGTGTCTCTGAGCTCAGAAATCCAGGGATGGCCCCAGCTCTGGAGGCCCCAGGAGAGGTCACAACCTCCCAGGTGTTCTCAGCCCGTCGTCTGTCCCTGGCTCTGCCAGGTGTCCCCAGGTTTTGCGGGACAGGGGAGGGATGTGGATGGTTGGTGGAACCTGTGAAGCCCATCAGGAACAGGAAAAGCCTTTTTTGTTCCCTGGCCTCCCTGCTGGAGTGGTGGGTGGGGAGCTCAGCTGGGACACTGTGGGTGAGGGAAGCAGCTCCAGGAGAGGAGAAGGAGCTGGGCAGGAGGAGAACCCGGCCAGACAAAATCCTCTTTCTTCACTTTACATCATTCTTGGGGAAAATATCCAATTTCCTGAGGTGAACCTTACGTTGTGCCAATCCATTTTATTCCCCTTGATCATTACTCACTTGAGAAACTTTCCAATAAAAGTAATCAAAAATTTTGAGAGGATCTAGTAGAAACTGAAGAAGTCGTTCTGTGGGGGGTTTTTTTAATTGATTCAATCAACTTCCCTAAAAAACTTTATAATTTCTGGGGCATCTTTAGCCTGTTAGCTTTCCTTCTCCACTGTCTTGATTTTTTTTTTTTAATAGTAAACTGTCTGGGGTTTTTTTGCTTATATTCAGAACATAAATTCTGTCTGCTCAGAATTCTGGGACTCTGGGAGGGATCTGCTGGATCTGCTGCTGGAGGTGCAGCAGGGTTTGGTGGCTGGGACAAAGAGGAGACCCAGCAAATGCTGAGAAAATTCCTTCTGGCTCGGAATGAATCTGGGACTGAGAGCAGAGCTCCTCAGGCCCTGAAGTGGTTCTGCAGAGCAGGCAGGGCCAGGTTTCATTGCCTCTGGAAGAGCACACGGATACTTGGCAGGAGAGTCCAGAAAATCAGGAGGTAAATGCAAACTGCAGGTCCCGTGGTCAAACCCTGGGTTCTCTCCTTCTCCCAAACTCCAGGAAAAGTCTTTTAGTGCAGGAAAAAAAAACATCCCAAATGAGTTTTTGATCTTCTGTCCCAGTCAAGGGCCTTCTGCAAGGATTTTGGTGCAGGAAATGTTTCCTTTCGTGCTGGTTGGATTGACCTGTAATTTTTGGAGTGCTGGAGGTTACAGAGGGGAAGGAGACCCAGAGCCCTCTCCTGGCACAGGCCGAAAGGACAGCTGGAAAAATGGAACAGCTGGAAAAATAAAACAGCTGGAAAAATAGCACTGGGATGGGATGGGCAGGGCAGGAGGAGGGAAGGCACAGGCACCGTGGTGGGACTGCAGGCAAAGCCCCACAGCTGGTTTATAACCTGAATTTCAGTGGTGAGAGGGCTGTGGGTGATGCAGGGGGGCACAGAGTGGGTTGGGGTGGTGGCTGCCCTGCAGGGTGCCCCTGCCCACCTCGGGGGGCAGGTGGGAGATGGGGATTGGCCTGAGCAGCTCAGCAAGGGCTGCAGGAGGGCAGGACGTGCCCCTGGAGTTTTCTGGGATTTCCTTCCCGCTGTGAGCAGCAGCTCTGGGGGCACACCAGGGGTGATGTTGTCCCCACACCACGACCCCCAGCACTCCCAGCTCGTTCCCACCTCAGGGGCAGCAGAAACTGCACTGCAGGGGTGTGGGACTGGGCCCTGCTCTTCTCTCAAGCCTTTTTTAGTGTTCTCCTGGAAATCTCCCAAGGGATGGGTGTTGGAGTCCAGGGCACGTGGAAAATCCCTGGAGCTGCCCTGGGGGGTCCGAGACCCCGGCCGGGACCCCGGGAGAGCATTGCCTTTGACCTTAGTCCAGGGGAAAAACTCCCATGGAGTTTTTAGGGATGAATTAAAAGCAACAAAGATTTGAATTAAATAGTAGTTTAGTTTGTCACAGGGTGAAAATTTGTAGTTTTGGGGTTTTAGGATGGCGGTAGATGAGAGCAAAATAGAGAATTTGGGGTGGTGTCTCATCATCTTCCTCTTTTCTGCTCCATTTCCTGCTGTGACCTGGCACAGAGACATTGGCAGAATGGGTTTGATACAGAAATTGTGTGTCTAGAATGGGTAGTGATCACTGGCACAGAACTGTAAATACAGCACGTTTCAAGAGTTAATTGGACTAGAAACCTTTAAAAGGCCTTGGAATCTTCTGTCCTGTGACTTGTTGAGCTGTTTTCCAGCACCTTTAGCCAGGTGTAGGGGCAGAACTTGAGATAAGGAATAGAATAAACATCTCTAAAGACGGAAGCTGCAAGTTCCACTCATCTTCTTAACCCTGGTACAGGACTTTGGAAGGAAAGAGAACACCCCTCAGCAGAGGCTGCTGAAAAGGGGGATCCCACAGGTGGGGACGGCTCCAGGGCTCCAGGAGCATTTCTCACCTTGCTGCTTACACAGCCTGGTGTGATCCAGCTGTCCCTGGGATGTGCCTCCTCCCTGCCCTGCTTTCCACCCGTGGGTGTGTCTCTCCTGGTGCCCTGGGCTCCTCTGGTCCCCGTGGGGTGGCCGTGCTCTGTCCCCAGGATGTCCCAGCCTGGGTGCTGTCACCGAGCCATTGGGGGTCACTGGGGAACATCCCTGAGCTGGCCCAGAGCAGGTTCTGTGTTCTGCACACACCCCCGAGCTGCAGGCTGTTGTGTCATGGCTGAAATTCCAGTTTTGGCTGCGTTTATGCCTTGCCTACAAATCCAGGGTTTATGGGTAAAGCCAAGGTTTAGCTCTGACCCCTGTAGTGAGAACTCCTCCATGCCACCAGGGCGTAAATCTCCTTAAAAGTGAAAAATATGGAATTACTGAGGTTGGCAGAGACCTCCAAGATCATCCAATCCAACCTGCAACTGAAGCCCAGCTAAACCCTGTCCTCAAGTGCCACAGAATCTGCTTGGTTTTTGACACTCCAGGGATGGGCACTCCAAACCTCCCTGGGCACTTCCAAGGCCTGAGCTCCCTTTCCATGGGGAAATTCCTGCTGCTGCCCACCCTGAGCTCCCCTGGCCCAGCCTGAGGCCGTTCCCTCTGCTCCTGTCCCTGTTCCCTGGGAGCAGAGCCCGACCCCCCCGGCTGTCCCCTCCTGGCAGGGGGTTGTGCAGAGCCACAAGGGCCCCCTGAGCCTCCTTTTCTCCAGGCTGAGCCCCTTTCCAGCTCCCTCAGGAATTCTCCAGCCCCTTCCCAGCTCCATTCCCTGCCCTGGACTCGCTCCAGCCCCTCAGAGGCACCAAGGTGTTCCTGAATGAAACTTTCCCACTCTGAGAACACCCCAGAGGATTTTCCTGTCCCCATTTCCTCGGGTTTTGAGCCCTTCCAGCATTCCTGTGCCCGTGCAGAGCTGCAGAAACTTGTCCAGCACCGAGGTGGAAGCAGTTGGGAACAGAAGGATTTGGGGCAGAAGGGGTCAGTCCTTCCCCAACCCTCCCATCCCTTTCCATGCAGAGGGAGGCAGGGAGGGGTGAATGGTAGAATTTGTACAGAGGTGACGGCCTCAGCTGCTCCCCAAAGAGATAAAACCCTTCCCCTCGTGCTCTGCCCACCTCCAGCATCCCAAACTCCTCCTGGTTCCACTGCCCAGCTCTGAGCCAGGTCATGTCCAAGGCCAGAAGTCCTGGAAAATGTGTGGTAAATGAATGTGTTGTCACAAATGAAGGAGCAGGGGGAGAGGGATCCTCTCCCGGGGCTGGGAGCGCTCCCTCCCTGCCCCGGGCACTCTCTGCAGAGGAATTTGGCTTTTGCTGGTGGTGGAAGCAGTTGGAGGCTTTAGGTGGAAGTGGAAAGGCTGAGCCCAGCATCAAAACGAGGAAAATCATGGTCGGGATGAAGGAAAATTCATCCTGAGAGCACAGGAGGGTGACATCTGACACGGGGCAGGGGATTTAGGTCTCAGGGAGTCAAACTCTCAGCCAGAGCTGCCCTGGGGCACCACGGTGCACATTTTGGGTGTGATGTGGTGCCCGGGCACACCCTGTGCTTTACAGCCTAATCCAGGTGAAATCCTGCCCCTTACAGACATTTCTGTGACATTTTTATCCCCCCAGATCCTACAGACGCCGCTCAGTGCTCCTCTGGGGCATCATCTGTGCTGCCAGTTCCCATAACAACTTGTGAATTCAGCAGCGCAAAGCTGCCTTTTTTTTCCCCTTTAATTATTATTTAAAAAAAAAAAAGGACAAAAAAAATAAACCCAGCCCAAATTCTCTTGTCTTTTGTCAGCTTCTGAAGCACTCGGATCCCTGGCAGGCTGCCTCTTCTTTTCTCCTCCTCTTTTCCTTGTTCTCCCTGAAAAGGAGCCCGGGCTTACACTGAGAAGGGCCATTAGCATTATTTATGAAGAAAAAAGGAATATTGCCCATCCAGCTTCACAGATAGCGGGCCTTGGCAAACACTGAGAGGGGAAAGAAGGAGAGATGAAAAGGTTTGGGTGTGCTGGGCGCTGATTCGGGTGATGGATTGGGCTCTCCAGCATCTCCCTGACAGGTTTATTTAGAGCCTCTCTTTGCTCCGTCCTTCCCCAGGCGCTGCCACTCATTCCTGGCACTCCCGAGGAGTTAAACCCGAGTTTAAGCGCGGCTCCTGACAGGCAGGGAAGGAGGGATAAACAGCACAGGTAAAACTCCCACCCAGCAGCACCCCCGGGGCTGGGAGCGCTCCCTCCCTGCCCCGGGCACGCTCTGCAGAGGAATTTGGGTTTTCCTGGTGATGGGAGCAGTTGGAGGCTTTAGGTGGATGTGGAAAGGCTGAGCCCAGCACCGAGACAAGGAAAATCATGGAAAATCATGACCTAAGATTCCAGTTTTGTGTCCTGAGCACGGGAAGATGAAAACAGGCAGGAGACATGGGGAGGGGATTTTAGGGTGTGTAAAACACCCCAGAATCCCTGGGGAAAACGCCCAAATATTTTATAACTCGACATTTTCTGTGTGGACATTTATAGCCCACACTGACCACTACCAAGGAATAAAAATGATCATTTTAAAATGATGATAAAAATGATGATAAAATCCTCCTTGACTGGTTTGAGATGAACCCACCCCTGTTCTTATCAGTTCTTTGCCCTCACTGAGGTCTCCTTGCCCAGGTTAAAAAAGTTATTTTTAATTCATCATCTTGAATGGAAGGCACTAAAGGATGGGCAACACTTTGTGCCAACTTCTTTTCTCCTCCTTTCAGAGAATCCCAGGATGGTTTGGGTTGGGAGGGACCTTAAATCCCACCCAGTGCCACCCCTGCCATGGCAGGGACACCTCCCACTGTCCCAGGCTGCTCCAACCTGGCCTGGGACACCACCAGGGATCAAAATTTTCATTTTTTTCCCCTTAAAAACACAAAAAAAAGAAAAGTGAAAAGTGTTCTGAATTCAGCCATACAGATGCTGAGGGCCATCAGATGTGCCTCTGAAGCTGCAGACAGAGAAATTCTGCAAATGTTGGCACCCAAGGGATTGGAGTTGTGTTGGGATGGAGCCACGTGGCACCGCCTGAGCTGGGAATGGGAAACACAAGGGGCTGTGGGCACAGCCTGTGCTCTGGCACTTAATTGCTGGGGTTTATAATTAGGAGCCACACCGGATTTTAATGCAGTGCTCAGTCTGTGCAGTGGAAGGGCTAAAATCCTCAATTTATCCAAGGACCATCCATCCACCCCGTGCCAGTCATGAATTCCTCTTTGGTGCTTTTAAGGACAATGCACTGCTGCTGCTGAGGAGGAGGAGGAGGAGTTTTCCCATTTGAACTCGATTATCTGACACTTTCGATGCAATTGCACGAAAACAATGTTAAAGTTACATTAAGGTATTGCAGATAATGGGTCGACCTTGCTGACATCACAGCACTGGCCTGAGTTTCTTGGCTTGTTCACCCAGGGGCAGAACGAGACAGAAAAATGACACAAAAAAGAAGGAAAAGAACCTTTCCATGGATGCAAATCCCAAGTTTTGAACATAATGGGATAAATCAAGGTCGTGGGGCCAGCCATGATCTTGGCACTCCTCAGCTTTGCAAATAAACCTCCTTTAATTAAAGCTTCCTGTGATTTTTAGGAAAAGCAAACAGAGGCAGAGCTGTGTTGGCTGCAGCACCAGGAACATTCCCATTTTTCCTTGGGGATGTTCCTGCCCTGCTGCTGTGGGAGGGAACTGAGCTGTCCCCTGGTGACAGGAGAGACACTGAGGGGTTGGAGCGAATCCAGGGCAGGGTCTGGAGCCCCAGGAGAGGCTGAGGGAGCTGGAAAGGGGCTGAGCCTGGAGAAAAGGAGGCTCAGGGGGCCCTTGTGGCTCTGCACAACTCCCTGCCAGGAGGGGACAGCCGGGGGGGTCGGGCTCTGCTCCCAGGGAACAGGGACAGGAGCAGAGGGAACGGCCTCAGGCTGGGCCAGAAGTTTAGGTTGGATTTTAGGAAAAATTTTGTCCTGGGAAGGGTGATCCAGCCTTGGATGGTGGAATCCCCACCCTTGGAGTGTTAAAAAACCCATGGATGAGATACCTGAGCTCATGGCTCAGTGGTGACCATGGTGTGGTGCTGGGCTCATGGTTGGACTCGCAGATCTCAGGTGTTCATCCCAAAAACCTCAACGATTCCATGATTCCCTGGCTCCAGGGCCAGTTTCTGGGCGTCCAGAACTCAGTTTGCTAATTAGCCCCACCAGCTCATTCCCAGCCCGCACAGCCCTGGGGCAGTCCAGGAGTCCTGAGGGGAGCTGGGCCAGCAGCAGGGCCTGGCACAGCCCGGGGACATTTGCCAGCTTTAACCCGAGCCCTGGAGCCCCAGCTGGGCCAGGGTCTTGTGCAACTTCCCCTCTGTCTTGTTTGTCCTGGATTTTGTTTGCCTCCCTCTCCAGATCAATGGGAGAAGTTGCTCAATCCTGGAAATGGTGGCACTCCCAGGGCTTGCTCCGGGAGCACCTGGAAGGTGTTCCTGATGTCCCTTCTCAAGGGGCTGTGGCATTTCCTCCTTCCTTCAGAGAATCCCAGGATGGTTTGGGTTGGGAGGGACCTTAAATCCCACCCAGTGCCACCCCTGCCATGGGAGGGACTCCTCCCACTGTCCCAGGCTGCTCCAAGCCCCGTCCAGCCTGGCCTTGGGCACTGCCAGGGACAGGAATTTTGTATTCTCACCATAAAAACGCAGTAAAAAGTGGTCTAAATTCAGCCACACAGATGCGTTTTTTGCATTTTTGGGAAGCAAGGCACCACCCTGGTGCCTCCCTGGAATCGTGTCCCAAATCCAGGTGTAGGAGAGCCGGAGGGAGCCGAGCCCGGAGCCCCAAGTGCAGGTGAGGATTTTCAGGCCAGTTTTCATGGGAGCTGTAAAGATCCCCTTCCCCAAATCCAGGACTTCTGCCATGACAAATTTCCAGCTGGAGTGTGGAGCTGAGAGGGTTCTGTAGGGGAATTTTTACTTGGGGTGAGGCATTGATTTTGCATTTGCTTTTCTGACTCTGCTGCTAAAATTATTATTCCAGTCGGACTGAGCTGATCCTTGCTAATTTAAGTGTCCAAAATAAAGTCATGAACGAGCTGTGTTTTCCATGAGTAACGTTCCCATTCATCCCTTACTTCATGGCAGTGAAATCATTCCCAAGAGTGGCCTTGGAGAACACTGGGATCGTTTAGAGATGCTAATTTAGTTCATCACACCGAAAGTTTTGCATTTATTTACATTTTGCCAGGGGAAGGTGAAAGCCCATCAGGATCAGCCTTTAGGGAGTCTTTTCCCTCTCATTCCTTTGATTTTTGTGGCCAAATTCCGGAGGCTCCAATGCAAACCTACCAGAGCCATCTGTGACTTTTCCCTGCATCTTTTTTCCCCACTTAAATAGGAAAACTGGGCTTCCACCCCACTTCTACTTCCTAAGCTCTAAATCAGCCTCAAATATTACCCCTGGGAAGTGGCAGGTATAGGTTTTCCGGATGTCTGGAGTGATTGGATTAACCTGGATTTGGGGAGCAGCGGGATCCATGGCCTGGGGAGTTTTCCCAGTGCATCCTCCCAGGGAATAACAACCTCAGAGCTCTTGGCACGGGGAGGAGTTGGGGGAGCTCAGCCTCTCGGAGCAGGATGTGAACTCTCTCCCTGGTTGATTATCGAGGCTGCAGCAAAACCCTTCCCGAGGCTGGGCTCTGGATGGGGCTGCTCCCAGAGAGAGCCGGGCACCGACAGCGCTCTCCTCTCCTGGAAGATCCCAAATCCCTGGCTCCTCTCCCGTTCCCTCCTCACGGCCTTTTGGGGTTGTTGATGGTTTGAGGTGCTGCTGGCAGCAGGAGGCACCGCCAGGAAACGCGCTCGGGCATTTGGATCCCCCTGGAAATGAATCCCTTTGCTGAGTGCCCGAGGTCTGCATTCCTGACACAGAGGGGTTAAAAGTGTCCCCGAGGGGGACAAAACCTGCACCCGGGGCAGGGCTGTGTGGGAGAGGCTCCCGAGGTGTCCCCAGGGAGGGACAAAATCCACTTTTAGGGCAGGTTTGGTGAGGAGACCTTTCCAAAGTGTCCCCGAGGGGTGACAAGATCTGCCCTCGGGGCAGGGCTGTGTGACGAGAGGCTCCCAAAATGTCCCTGAGGGGGGACAAAATCTGCACTTGGGGCAGGGCTGTGAGTTGAGAGCTTTCCAAAGTGTCCCTGAGGGGACAAAATCCCTGATACAGCAGGTTTGGTGTGCAGAGGCCCCCAGGAGGGGACAAAATCCCTGTTACAGCAGGTTTGGTGTGCAGAGCCCCCCAGGTGTCCCTGAGGGGTGACAAAATCCCTGTTACAGCAGGTTTGGTGTGCAGAGACCCCCAGGAGGTGACAAAATCCCCATTACAGCAATTTTGGCGTGCAGAGGCCCCCAGGTGTCTCTGAGGGGTGACAAAATCCCCTGTTACAGCAGGTTTGGTGTGCAGAGCCCCCCAGGTGTCCCTGAGGGGTGACAAAATCCCTGTTACAGCAGGTTTGGTGTGCAGAG
>VYXD01016445.1:761687-781472 GCA_013397195.1 Hylia prasina | reverse complement strand
TATTTTTTTATTTTTTCTCTTTAGTTGAAGAATTTCCATTTTCCACCACAAACCCCACATTGGTCCAAGGCCCAGCACAAGCCACAATTTGTCCTGTGGTGTGACAGTACCAAGTTTTCTCTGTCATACAACCAGGAAGGAC
Source organism: Hylia prasina (assembly GCA_013397195.1). NCBI lineage: Eukaryota > Metazoa > Chordata > Aves > Passeriformes > Sylviidae > Hylia > Hylia prasina. Next base: position 781,330 of record VYXD01016445.1, on the reverse strand, counting down.
TAGAGAGAACTATTAAAATTGTTTTAGAGAAAATTACTTGCTTCACAATGGAACATGTCAGGATCTCAATTCTTCTAGTGGAAGGTGTCCCTGTCCCTGGCAGGAAGGTTGGAAATAGATGACTTTTAAGGTCCCTTGCCACCCAGGCCATTACATGATTCCATGCTGATTCCATGATTCTTTAATTTTGGCCTTTTGAAGCACAAAAAAAAGCTATTTCAGAACATTTTAAACAAGTTTTTATTACTCCCCTTGAGCTGAATAATGTTGGGCTCATGGTAGCTAAAGTGCTTGGCAGCTTTACAAAACCAGCCCTAATATAAAAAATATCCAGTCTTTAAAACATATGTAAAATAGCTTTTCTGCAACATTTGTGGCACATAAAGTACCAAATACATGTTGGTGAGTGTGATATAAAGCTTTTATTGCCATTCATTTGGGATGACCCACATAACTCACTCAGGATACGTTAATAAAACTGTTCACTCTGTCTCCTTATAAAAACACACATATAAAGATCACTAAAACTGTGGTGTAGCTTTGTGCTAACTTGTTAAGAAGTTCGGCAAGTTGCATTTATCATCTCTCCCAAATTGCTTTATCTGCTTTCTGCCCAGTGTTCAAAGACTAAAATGCCCAGGAACAGCAGTTTGCAAAATAAGTTTTCTTGAGAAATAACTTTTTGAAAGTTCTCAAAATCCTGCTGGCTGGAGGCCCAGAGCCATCAATATTCTGTCTGGTACCAGTGACAGCATTAAGGACCAATATCTTTCTACCCACCAAAACTGAGAACTGAAATGTTGTGCCATTAAAAGGAAGAGGTTTTCAGTTTTATAAAATGATAATGCACCATCACCTTAATCTGAGAAATATGTACCTTACAAGACGATATTTCTGAACTTTCCATCTTGTAAGACCTTGCTAATTGAGGAACGAAGATTTCCTCATGGAAATGTTAAAAACTCTGTTTGAAAACAACACAAAAGGAACATTTCCTACAAGTCCAGATGTGATCAGACTGCAGGTTCTCCAAGGCAGGGACTTGGTAGGCATGGTTAACAGTCTTAGATGCATTCTGGGAACAGTAAATACTTGCAGTAAATTTACTAACAGACACAATTTTCTGACACATCTGTGCTGAAGCAACTTTGAAGACATGGAATACCATAGGGAGGAAGAGGGAGAGAGGAAAAAAAAAGAAATATACGTATTTATGTAATTTAAAGTTATAGAACGTGCTGAAGTCCGCAAGGTTAATGACATGATGAAATTAAGGCACTTTCTCAAGCCTTTGCTGAGTCAGGGCCTATATGCATGGCCAGGCCTAGAGTAAAACAATTGCAATGGGAATAGTAGTTGGCAGACACTCTCTTTTAAGAGGGAATTATTTCCCCTGAGTGTTTGAATATTCCTCCAAGTGCTGCTGGCTTTACTGGGATGCTTTGTTCTGTTTCCCAGCCGAGCTCCCATGCTTGCAGACAGGAGCAGTAGCACAGCTGGAAGTGGATTAGAGCAATCTGGCAGCAGCAGTCCTGGGAGGAATTAAGCGCCTTGGTGCTGGAATGGGAGGCCTAAATTACATTATTATTTAGAATTGAGTTTTAACTTCGTTCCTCTATGGTTTTGCCCTGGAGGGTAACTCCCTTCGTCGTGATGGAGTTGGTGTATCTTAAGTGTGTTCCCCACAGCAAGGATTTAGATGAAGTTATGGCCTTGCCCAGTTCAGTGTCCAAATTTTATATAACCAAATGTTGGAGTTTAACCACCCAACTGGTCTTGATGTCCTGACAGGATTGTTCACAGGCTTATATAAAGCCATTTCAAGCTATCAATGGTAGAAAGCCCAGTGACTGGCTCCTGGAAGTCAGTTTGAAAAACTGTTGATGACTTCAAAGGGAAAAGAATTGGCTCAGGATCTTTTCTACCTGAACAGTTTTTGTGGTTTTTTTTTTAATGTATGCAAATGTTCTTCATAAAATAACAGGGAAAAGAAGAATGAGATATAAATTAAAATCAATGTTGCTAAGTTTCTTTATTATATATACCTTCAGTCATTGACTTTCAGCTTGAAATCCATGCTAGAAATGAGGTGACAAAATGGGAATCAGAGAAATAGATCTTGTAAAAATGTCCTGGTTTTTGTTTGCAGAAAAAAGTAATCCAAATTTCATAACTTTGAGGGCAGAAGGATCTTTGTGTTATTTACTATCATCTCCTACAAATCACATCCCAGTGAGTTTTCCCCATTGAACAAACCTTGTTAATGTTCCATCCTTAAAAGGATTTGGTTTGATTGAGCAGAGAGCAGGAGAAACTGAAGTGTCCTTGGTGCACTGAAGTGTCTTTGAGGCTTTTTTCCAGTCCTTGAGCAGTGTCTTACTGTTTTCCTTTGACATCTTGCTGGAATTCCCAATGCCTTTTTCCTTTTTTTTAGCTGGGGACACCAGAACTGGGAAAAAAGTTTTTAATACTTGCCACTACAGCTCAGTTGCAACAGAGGCAATGTGACATCCCTACTAATTCTTGGATTATTTTCATACATCCAGACTTAATTATAACTGATTTTGCTTCTGCTCCTTTCAGGGAGGTTGAGGCATAATCATGATGATCCCTAAGTCATTTCAAGGGGCTTGAAACAAAAAAAATCTCAAAAGCAGAGAACAATGGGAAAGAATTAAGATGTGACTCATTTGAAAATCTCATAGTCTCATGACTATTTGTATCTCAGTAACAATTTTTGAACACAAAAGACAGAAAATTCTGGAAATATAAAATAAATCTATTTGAGACAGAGTTTCCAAGTGAACTGAGGGATTTGAGAACTTAATAGCTTTAAAATTTCATCCTCAGGTGCTGCTATCTAGGCATTGCTCTGTCTCCTTCATGTGTCTTCACCAATACTGGAATTAAATAACATAGTTGAAAGCAGTGGAATGCAATTGGGATTATCCTGGTGTAAACAGAAGCAGACTTTATTCTTCTGCATGACTGGAATTGGAAGAAATTGATATTAACGATTTGAGCAACAACAGCCTGTACAGGAACAAATTTCTTTGCTTAAATCTTGGAACACAAGGGGTCCCCACAGCACTGCTGCTAAAGCCCAGCTGCACTCGCTACCAGATTCTCACTTTACTCTTATTTGAATGCAGATACATGAAGTTAGTTTTCCTTTGTTAGTACCAGAATCATTTTATTTGTTCTTTAGTAGTAAAATAAAAGTTTAAACTCTGAGTGAGCACACTTAAAAATCGAGATAGTGGAGCGATAACCTCATACTGTAAATAATGTGTGTTTATAATCTGCAGGGCTTGATTTTAATGATTTGATTTTTTTTTCCAAGTTCCTGATGCAAATCAGCTGCTGCTTGTCTGCAGTTGCTTTAGGGACACCTGCACAAGACTAACATGGCAGAGGTCAGGATTAGGCCCTAGGGATGTGCCCTAGAAATGATGCTTGTCACTTATGTGCTGCTCCAGGGTCATGATGATTTGTGAAATGCAAGTTCAGTGCTGTTCTTCCTGGGGCACTTGCAGACCAGTAGTTTTACATTCACTTGCTTCCTGCCCTCAGGGTCACTTGGGCTCTTGAGAGACTTGGGAATGAAGCTTTCCTTTGGTGTCATTTGAACTCCTGGTTTTCTTCTTGAAAAAGGCATTTGAACGTGCTCTGACCACATTCTTAATGATAATGTTACAAGTATTGCATTTATTTCTTGCCTCCATTGTAAAAATGAATAAGAAAAGGGAAGGAGGAAACCTGAGTTTTCAGTAAAAAAATATAAACAAGTCAAAACAGTCTTTCTAGATGCTTGAAAAACATGTCTAATTTACTTTTTAAGGCATTTTTGATTCACCTGCTTCGCTAGGTTTAATTTGGGAGTAGAACAGATGATATCACAAAAATAGATGCCAAGATGCCTCTTCTTTTTGTTATATTTACTGTTTATCATGTCTAATCTGAAACATATTTCCACAGCTAGTGCATTACTGCTTTACTAATGTAAAGTTTGTGGCCAAAGAGTACATTTTTATTATTTTGTGTATAGGAGGCAAGGCAAATGATTTAAATTATTTTTACAAGACCATGTAGAAAAGCTTGAGAAGAAGAGACTCAAGTCTCCTAAATCCTAACCTAAATGTAACCTCTTAATCCTTGGATTATTGTCCTCTGTCTTAAGAAAAGGTAGCTGGGAATTGAGCTTTCAGTTGTTCTCATTCCTTCTATGGAGGTTTTGAGACACATTTGTCAAAATATCCCAAACTTTTTGGGTGAAGCTCTAATCAATCAATCAATCAGTCAATCCACATCATCAATCTGTAGATGGGGTGAGAAGGCAAGGGAAGAGAGATGATTAGCCTGGGATCATTTCACCTAAATCTGTCTAAATGTTATATATTAATAATTCAAAAGTCCTGGTTTATTTCTGATCAATGGAGAGAGACATCAATCCATTTCTAAAGGGTATTTTGATTTTTCTTAAAATATGAGTCTAAAGTTGGGAGAATTTCCTTTGGATGTATCTTTCTTTCATTGCTACCTATAAGGGATACTTGAACAATTAGGTCGGACTAATCACCTAACAATTAGATGGTTGAAGTTAGGCAAGGGGAATTTTACCCATAAGCAAATCAACAGATTTTTGATGTGTCCAGGGTTCTGAGGGTGCTTGAGGTATTCCCCAGCTGTGTCAGCTCCGTGTTCCTCTGAGTTCTGGATGAAGTGTTGTTGGGGCTTAGCACCTCCATTTCTCTTACTGCACATACACAGAACAACATATATGTGCCTACATATATGGAAAATATGTCCCTGTTTATGCCTGGTCTGAAAGCTGATTTATGCCCAGAGTTGTGTGGCAGTTTCCATGTGTGCCCCTGTGTTTTTGTGACTCGCCCCATTCCTGGTGTTTGCTCACCCCAACACTGACTGGGAGTAAAAAATCCCTTTTCAAGTCCCAGCTCTGACTTGTCTGGAGGATGAACATGAACCCCTGTCCCCTAAAACAACCCCAAACCAGGAAAAAGTGGATCTGAGGAGTAAGAGACACTAATTTATTTCTCTTCTGTGTACACAAGCAGGTATTTGTTGATTCATTAAGTGGGCAGAGACAGACACATCACAACTTTTCCACATGGCTGTGTGGGCATTCACCTTTATTGTGGGAACATGCATAAGTCTCTTTTCCAGTGAATATTGAATTATTTATCTGGACTGGAACATCTTTAATAGGAGAGCTGAATCACCCCAGAAACTCCCTTTGGCCCAGACTTAGGTATCTAAATGCCTTGGATTCATGGGAGCACACAACCTTTATTCTCCTCTGCTTTTCCAATGGCTCACTCAGTGACCTCCCATTCACTTGCTGCTCAGACCTGGGGATTTTTTGAGGCAGAAACATGCCTGGAAAGGATGCTGCAATGCTCAAATGGGGAATGTATTTGCCCTGTGGGGAGTAAACCTTGATATTTAAGTAACTTAAAAAAAAATTGGAGGTATTATCCTAGATCACTTGGGTGAACTGTGAAATTATATTCAAAGGGTAGGATTCATCTCGCCTGACTTCACCTCCCTGAAAGTGAGGTGTCTAGTCTGAGCTAGTCCTTTAGGTTTCATCTGTAATTCACACAGCAAGGAGGGCATGTGTGCAGTGAGTCACGCTGGTCTGAAGCAGGTGTCTCAGGCAGTTGGATGGAATTACCCTCTGGAGATGCTCAGTCCCTCTGAGCAGAGAGGGAACCTACAGAACCAGCTTAGACAAGGCACCCAACTCTTAAATGGCTGAAAAGAAGAAATCAAGGCAGCACTCAGATCTCAGGGGTTTTATTGAAATCCTGGGGGGGAGAAGATAAACTGTTCAGTATGGAGTGCAGAGTCACATCTATTGCAGTCATGGCTCCTCCATGGAGAAGAATTAATCTATACATATTAAAGTTACAATACTCTGTTCACCCAGCCTGGAAAAAAACAAAAAGAAAAAAAAAAGGAGAAAAAAAAAGGCAGGATGGAGAAAAAGTGAGTGAAAATATGAATCCTTGGTTTTTAATCAGACTGTCAGACTAGTGGAATGATATTATTTTCTTACCTTAAATTGCTTGTTCTTCTCTCCTACCAGAAAACAGTATTGGGTCTCATATAATATCAAACTGTGAATCTGGAAGTGATCAGGAAAGGTGGTTTGTTTTTTTAAAGGAAAAATAAATCTCAGATGGTTTGATTGAGACTGTGAATATTTATGTACTGTTCCTCCTTTTCCCTCATTGTGTATTTCACCAAGTTCATTTGTGTGTGTTACAGGATAAATTTTACAGGAGGGCAGTGGAAGAAAGCAGTAAAAAGGGAAAACATCAATCAGTGATCCAGGGTAGCAGCAGGAATCATTCATTTTTGTACATGGATCATGGTTTGTTGTACTTGCCTAGGCTTGACAATTAGGAACGTTGCAGTTGTGCCGAGATCAGCCTCAGGTAATTTCAGATGTTGGCTACAAAAGACAAGATGTTGCTGGGCTTCAGTCACTCTGAAGCCTTGTTGTCACAGGGATAATCACTTAGAAAGAAGGCCGCATATACTTGTCCTTGACTTGGAGAAAATGTTTTATGTAAAAAGGTTTACTTAATAAAAATGCCATGGGTGGTGTGAGTAACATGATTTATTGGCAAATGTTGGTGGAATTTTGTGAATAATAACTTGCTTTGGAAAGTAAAAGTATTTTCTGTCAAACTGAAACAGAAGGTTATTCTCCTCTTAATTTGGAAATGATATGTTAATTTTGAAGATTACCAACATTTAGAAAGTGATGTAAAAATGATTGGATGTCTAGGCAAGGCTTAACCAACCATCCCCAAACATGACTTTCTTGTTTTCATGTTTGCTTAGAAATCTTGCATTATTTTCCTTAAAGTTTGTTTTAGAAATTAACTATTTTTGCCCTCTTTTCACATAAATCAAATAGTTTTTATGTTCCATTTGCTTAAGAATCTATTGTTGTTAGTATTCTGATTGTGCCCTCTATACTTTGAATTTCTTTCCATAATAACTATCAGGTGAAATCCTTATCCTGCCAGAGGTTCTACATAAGCACACGAAAAAGGAGTCATCTCACCTCATTTTAGCTATTTTAAATTTAGGTAGCCAGTCTGCCTCTGAGAGAGTGAGAGAGATAGAGAAAGTGAGATTGAGGCTTCTCTGGTGGTAATTCAGCTTTTCCTAGGCTACTATTTTAGGATGGAATGATTTGCCTTCCAGTGGCTCGTTCAGGCCACAGAGATTGGTGTTTATGTGCTTTGTCTGCTTTGCTATTTCTCCTTGTCCCAACATTAAACAAGGAAGGAAATATTTGGAGTTCAAGGAAGGGGAAAAAGAGTCCTCGCCTGACCTCTGCAAATGCTGTGGGTGTGGGCAGTCTGAATCAGTTTTACTTTTTCCAAACCGTTTTTCTTTTACTACTTTCTAGTTACTTTCCATTTTGCTTCAGCCTTATTTGACCCACAGAAAACAGAGATGGAAACGACCAATGACGCTGGAATTTTTATGGCCAGTATTATTTCAGGGGTCAGATTAACTGATTAAAATAGTCTCTTTTGGCTTTAAAAGCTTCTGGAGAAACCCTGATCCCACTGAAGTCAACAGCAAAACTTCCATGAGCTTCAGGATGGCCAAAATATCACCCTGAGTACCTATTAATGAATCTTTGTCGTCTGGCCCTCTGCTTGACTTGCAGGATTGCTCCATGCATTACATTTTCCAATGTTTTGTTCAGATGTGGTATAAGTACTTCAAGGCACAAGGGTTTCTCTCCATCCCCTGGAAATAGTTGCACAGATTAATAGTTTAAGGAAGTTTTTGCTTGAAGAGTTGATTAACAGAGCCAAAGTCTGCTCTTGGTTGAACTGGAGTAAATATGGAATAGCTTGTTGACAATGACTCCTCTTTTATGTCAGTGTAACCGAGAGCACAGTTTTGCCAATTATTAACTTTTGTTACATTATTTGTATTTCTGTGCATGTCAGAATTTGTTAATCTCATTGTTCAACGTCAAGTAACCTTCTGCTGAAAACAGAACATCATTGTGAATCAGGTGTCATCAGCTGCATTGAACCTCACCCTGTGCATTTGACAGATGGTAATACATTCATTAAGTGTTCTGTGGTTGCTTTGAGGTTGGAAATTGCTATTTTTCTGGCTTCTAACTCAGAATTCTTAAGTAAAGCTGTTTAAAATCCTAGTTTTGAAGGGAGAAGAAAAATCACAAAAAGCTCATGAGGTTTTTTATTAATATTATTGTTTACTATTGGTGGGATGACAGGACACGACTGTGATTGCTAGAAGTTGTCTTTGGCTGCATAAGTAGCCCAGAATGAAGTAGAGAAGTCTGAGAGTGATGGTTCCACCACAGATTTTGTCTATACATGGGTAGAATTTCTTGGAATTCAAATATATCCCAGTGAAGGCAATATGACTCTGGTGCCTTCATGCATGGTGATTCCACTGTCCAGAAAAATGGTTTCCAGGAGTTCAGACATTTCAGCTGTTGCATGGATGAGCTGATGACAGGGCTCCTCTCTCAGAGCTGGTCACATTTGGGATCTCTAAGTTCCTACTGAAAGTCTGCAGGGTGGGTAAGCAGTTAGAGGTAGAAATTTCAAAAGCAGAACAGAGCCACATACTCAGGCCTGGCTCTACTTGGTGCTGTAATATTGAATCCTCCACCCTGACATTACCAAGACAATGCGAGGGTGTGATTAGATAGTTCAGGAAAAGTTCTCCCCACAGCTCATTCAGGGGTCATCAAAACCAAGTGTAGAAGAGAAAACTCCACTGAACAGACAGGAAACTCTCAGGGTGTTTAATTCAAACCTATTCTTTTCATTTTACTCACTTCAGGGAAGGTTTAATCCCGCCCATTTGCTGTTATCAGCAAAGATATTTAGTTATTTGATGCTAATGATAATGATGTTTCCCATTTTAATGATGTTTCCCAGAAGACAAGTTGCCAAGGGGATTAGGTGCTTAGCTACTTCTGAAATTCACTATGGGTGGTACTCTCACAAATGGGAAATCAGTAGCTTTTTAGATCTTCACATCTTTTTAAATGTCTTCATCTAGTCTGGTGCTGACTGGTGTTCACATGGCCCCTGCCTTGGTGAGTGCATCCTCTCCCCTATGATCTCAGTGGAGACAATGTAGCGAGTCAGCCAGATTTACATGAAATAGCCAAAGTAGGGGAAGTTTGGAATCAAGTCCAAATTTAAGGAATTAATCCAAGCTGAGTTTGGTCAGTAATATGAACCCAGACAGTTCTTTCTTCAGGAAGAGTCCCAGAACATTCAGAGCTGTAGGCTATTCTGAAGAGGTCATTTCCTGGTCTCCATTCACAATTTTTCATCTTTCACATAATGCTTAAATATCTACCAAGTAAGAGAGAAAATTAGATTCTTTTAAACATCCTCCTACTTTGAGTTGGGATTTCCCTGAGTGCCTTCTCAAGAAGCATAAGATTTCAAATCATATAGCTAAATCTGAATGTGTTAGGGCACCTAGAAAGTAGGATTTGCAACATGGATATTTGCATATGGATTTCAAAAAATGCCTTGAAAACCATTGACAGGCTTTAAAAATCTGACCCTGTGCACCTAAAAATCCATTTGATGTGGCAATTTTTGGATTTTAATTCTCTTAGCTTTTCAAATTTTTTTTTTCACTAGTTAATTGGAAGGAGAGCTGTTCTCTCTTATTTACTGTTTTTCTATTTACCAGGCTGTTCTGAGAAGTTTACTAGGATCTAAGATCTAGTTTACTAAGAAGAGCATTGACTAAAAAAATGGAGTCACTGGTGTCACGAGTAGTTGGTCAGTTTGTGCCTATCAGGATATAAGATGGTCCTGACTGTGTGGTGATTTGATTGTGAGATGTCAGCATCCTGTGGGCTCCAGCAGAGCCTGTGAATTAGGTCACAGATGTATTGAACTCTGAACATACGCTTATTTCTGGCCTAAAGCTGCTGTAGGCAAGCGCCAAGTATGAATTCAGATAGTTGTTTTTCTTGCAGTCACAAACAGGCTTCACTCCAGGCATTGTTTTTGGGGCAGCCATGACGCACTTTGATAGAACATTGAGAGCAAAAAAAAAAAACCCAAAACCTAATAAGTTCCAGAAAAGTTACATAAATGCACCTCACCTGCTGCTGCTGTCTCCGTGCACACACCTGACTGATCCCATGGGCTAGCACATAGCACCAAACACCCTCCTTACACTGGAATATTGCTCAGATGACTTGGAGAACCAGCAGTCCTACTGGGTGAAGGGAATACTGGAATGTGGTCATTGTTGAGCCAGTTTTCTAACACCCGGAAGAACAAGACTGAATGAAATCACAGTAATTCAAGTCCATTGTCTCTACATGAACACACTGTAAGAGGACACAGTATGAGGCTGACCAAGAGATGCAAAGCTGTCTGTTCAACAGGTGTTACAGGTCAAACCAGAAAGAGATTGCTAAACCCTTTGAGTGCTGCCACACTCCTTAGTTCCTACCCTCCCGTGGAAGTTGTGAGGCAGAACAGCTGCAGGCAATTAAAGGCACCACTGCCAGCATCTGACAGCAGAATGTCAGTGTCAAAATTCAGTTTGAATTGATTAAATGAGGGATGGCAACACTTTTGTTTTATGGATGGCAGCACTTCAGTCGCTTTAGATGCTCTGCTTTCAGAAATAAAATTCCTTCCCTCCCCGCTATGTTTGTGGGGGTGTTTTCAGTTGGATCACAGTCATTTCTCCAGTCAATCAATTAAGCCAGGGTTTGCCACTGTGTCTCAGACTCAGCCACAAAAGAGCTGGTATGGTTCCCTGGTGCTGGGCCAAGAGACTTCAGTGGGAGCAAGGCATCAAGCGGCTTAATCTGACTTCCATTTCTGGCACAGGTTTAAGGGATGTTAGGGCAGCAGAGAAATCATGTTCTGTGGTCTTCAGCTCCTGCTCTCAATGGCCCTGGATGTGCTGCCTTTCTCCCTGTGCCAAAAGCACAGGAGCAGTTGACAACAGAGCCTGTGGAGTTACCTGTGCCAGCAAGGCCTCTGTGAAGGGTGATGGCTGCAGCACTTCTGAGCGCCTGTTGTGGTCCATAAATATATTTAGGACCATAGAATCATAGTATGGTTTGGGTTTGAAAAGGCCTTAAAGACCATCTAGATGCAAACCCCCAGCCAGGGACACCTCCCACTATCCCAGATTGCTCCAAGCTTTGTCCACCCAGGCCTTGAACACTGCCAGGGATGGGGCCACAGCTTCTCTAAGCAACCTGTTACAGTGAATGCTTCACTATTTCACAGTAAAGAATTTCTTGCATATAATTAACCAAATTTCCCCTGTTTCAGTTTGAACCCATTGGTCCCTGTTACTTTATCTCCATAGGCCTTGTAGTGCTATACCACCTGAGTAACTCTCCCATAAGTTCAGTGGCAGTAAGTTACTCGAGATGTAAGATTTTACAGTATTAGGCAATTAATACTGACTCCAGGCCACATCTGCAGCAGGTATAAATCACTGCAGGTAATTTTCACCAGCTGAAATTCTGGCCTTAAGCCCATGAGTCATGTTGTTATTTTTTCACATTGTAAATTCTTGCTGTTTCTTATTTATGTTGCTTTAGCACTTTGGGGCACTTGTGGGGGATCAGGACTCCATCACGCTTTTCACCCTTCAAACAGAAACACTAAAGATCTTTTCCCCAAGTGTTTGCAGTTTAAGTAATGCACAAACCTGCATGGAGTTATCCAGCTTTTATAAGTGCAGTATTGCAAGCAAGCTTTTCTGTTGTCCTTACAGTGAAGCAAAAGAACACAAATTCGTTGCCTGGGTGAAAAATTTGCACTCTGCTGTAGAGATCTAGGTGGCATTTGAAGACTGGAATTTGTTGGAGCCAGCAGCAGTGTGGGACATGATCTTCAGTAACTGAACTAAGAGGTCTGGAGTCTCCTCTCCATTGTGAGGCTATTTGAGATCTCTCAAAAAGAGCACTTGCACCCAAGTTGAACCTGAGTTAAATGGGAATTTTAACACTGGCTAATGTCTCATCTCATTTATAGCATATCTTTCAGCTCTATGGAGCTCTGGTTAGCATCTTTGGAATTACTGCTATTGCCTTTAATTACTCTGCAAGGGTGTTGAAAGAAGTAAAACTAAGACTTGATAGAGCTGAAGTAATGCTAGAAAATTCTGCTTCATTGCAGTCCTACTGTGGCTGGTTAGAAAAATGAAGGAGCCGTGTAGAGGGTTCCAGTTCCTGTGTGATAGCTTTCAAAATACCAGAAAAATATCATAGGCAATATGTGGTTTTTTTGGTGTATCATCTTGACAAGCTCTTTTTTCCTTCTGTGATCTCTTTCACTGATTTTTGTTGTTTGTCAGGAGAAGACATGGTACAGCAATGTCCCTGTGTCCCTTTTCCCACTGCAGGATGAGCTTTATCCTCAGGCAGATGTACTTTGCTGGGCTACTTTGCCATTGGCTTGTGTTGGCTTTGGAGCACAAATTAACAACAAAGAAATTGGTTCTTGGCTTTTTTTCTAGACACTACCATAGCCATTGCCAATGAGCATTTATAAACAATTTTTATCCTGCCCTAATAGTTTTTTCTTTGGGTTTTTTGGCAAAGCTCTTGAAAGGGGGTTGGTGAAGGCTCTGAAGAAGCTGGATGACTACCTGAGAACCCCCCTGCCAGAGGAGATTGATGCAGACAGCACTGAAGAGGAGAAAGTGTCTAAACGCAAGTTTCTGGATGGAGATGACCTGACGCTTGCTGACTGCAACCTTCTGCCCAAACTTCATGTTGTCAAGGTAAAAGATGTCATGAAATGGTCAAAGAAGCATTATCTGACATGATGTGCCTTGCTCTGACAGCTGAGTGCCAAAGCCAATGTATATTTCAGCAGAGAGTTCTTAAGGCCTGTAAGGGCAGTTTGAAACACACTCTTGCTCTTCAGTGTTTCCTACAGGTTAAATAAAGGAGCTTTATACTTAGTTCATGGGAAAACTGTCCCATCACTTATTAGTGGTGAAGACAGTACTAAGTTCTAGATGTCTTTTCTCTTTATTTTTACCTTGCTGCAAGTAGCAGCAGTCTTTCATATTAATTAGTTCCTAATGCCCTTAAGAAACATGTCAAAACTTTAGTCAGTTCCCACCCATTTGTAACTTAAGAGCAGCAGTCCATCTCTTTGGGGAATATTTATTCCATCTGGTATTTCATGCAGAGAAGTTAACAAATCAAAGTCATTGCCGAAGTCCAGGATTTAAGATGTACTATGGTTGCTGGTATAGTGCAAATCATCTACATCATCTTGACTTCTAAATGTTGCATTTATTTAATTTATCAAATGACATGTTGCTTTAGAATAACGCAAGTACCTGGCAGACCTTGGCAAGCGAGTGAGCTAGGAATTAATGCCAAGTCATGCATCTAATTTGGCTCTGCGAGCCAAAACACAAACTGAGCCTGGGAGCTGACTGCACACATGCAAAAAGAAAAAAGTGCATAAGTCACCAGGTAGGAAATGTGATAATATCCTCACAGGTTTAGCACTTATTCTGGCTCGTCTTCATTGGCGACGTGAGAGTCAGACAATGCAAAATGAATGTGTGGCCCCTCACTGGTTCTTGTCTCCCAGGGATGAAATGAAAGATGTAAAAGGAGAATTAAATTTTTTCTTAGACAAGCATAGCCATAGGATATTGCCTGAAAAGCATTTAACAGATAGAAGGAAAGGGTAAATTATTTTTTCATTTGATGGAAGATGTGTGCTGGAAATTTTGAAAATGTTGATTTAAGTTGCCCAGCAGGTTTTATCTTCCCCATATGCGTGTGAAGCATTATGGAAGGAAAGAATGCTTAATTAAATACAGTTTAGGACAGGATCTGAACTTGCATATACCAAGTGGATCCTGGTAATAAAAACAAATCACAGTCATTTCTGAGAGCATGACTGTCCTAAGAAATCTGAGATGGAAAAGAGCTCTACCATGTGCTTTAAAAATAAAGGGGAACTCTATGACACATATGTATGTAATTTATGCCCAGGAACAATTTTATACTGTCAGAAAAATTAGAGATTGGAAGCACTCATTAAATTAGCTAATCCATCCCTTCCTATCAGATAGTTCACTCTGTCACCACAGGCTTATTCTAGATGGTATATTCCTACAGGGAATCTGAAATATCCCAATCCAGCAAGGTACTTAAACAACCAACTAGCTTTAAGTACAGATTAATCCCATTGACTTCAATGAGAATGTACAGGTGCTTAAAATTAAGTATGCACTTAACTATTTTCCTGAATAAGGGCCTGAGTGTTTTTAGAAATCGAAAATTTGCCTTGATAGACAATTTCCTAGTCTAACAAGTCTTGAAATAGCCATTTTCTCTCTCAGTTTACCCCAGTGCTCCTGTTTCTAATATATGCTAAATCATCTTGGTTTCCTAATCATGGTACCCATACCACCCTGAATTTTTCCTTTTCATGAACATGGATACAGCCTTACAACAGCTGTAGGTGGTTATATCCACTGACACCATTTGCCAGGCAAAATATATTACATATATTAAAAATATAATACCATAAATATATAAAATAATGTTAAATATAATAGCTAATATGAAAATATATTGCAATCATTACTAATGCCTTTCTCTTAAATCTGTTCTGCTTCTTATGATTCAGCCCCTTCTTATGTGGTGTCTCAGCTTTAAGTGATGTACTCAAGACTAGTAAAAAGAAAACCCAAAACCCCAATATGGTAAAATCTTCAAGAACCATAAAAGTTGAAATTTGGTGACAGTAGCCAGGTCATAGTTTTACAGCGTCCTTAGGCCAAACAGGAGCCTTGCAAGATAAGGGACAACCAGCAGTCACTTCTCATGCTTTTCTATGATAAATCCCTGATTCTCCAAACATTCCTCTCATTTGCTATTAAATACATGACAGAAGAGAGCAAGAAGCTCCCTAAGAAGGAGATACATCCCCTCTAAGATGCTTTTCACACCTGTTTTATCTTTGCTTTAGATTGTTGCAAAGAAATACCGCAACTTCGAGTTCCCGGCGGAGATGACAGGGCTGTGGCGGTACCTGAAGAACGCGTACACCAGGGATGAGTTCACCAACACCTGTGCAGCAGACAAAGAAATCGAACAAGCCTATGCAGATGTGGCCAAGAGGCTCAGCAAGTCCTAACTGCCCCCAGCCATGGCTCAGTATCCCCTTTTACAGACTCTGCTCCTTGTTGCCTTAAGATGTACTTCATCCTTATGCTGTCTGGTTGGCATCTTTATGACTTCACCTGTTCCAAGTGTATTGGGCAGGGACAAATCTGCCTCTCCCTGGAGAAAAGAGAAGGCAGCTGTAGTGGGGGGAGGGGGGTGGACACCCTTTGAAGTCTAACCCAAGATCTGGCTCAACTAGTATTATTTGCAATCAGTATTGGAAATGAGTCCACTTGAATAGTTTCTTGTTCTGTGTTAGGGGTACACCATGACCTATATTCTTTAGAGTTTTAAAAATAACTGAAATTTCATGTAAGAGAGTTAGGAACACACAGAACTGGTTCCTTTCTAGGTTATTTCAAGGACACTTTTTCCCTCAGTTCTATTAAGATCCTTGAGGCATGAACAAAATTCAGGAGAGAGAGGGGAAAAACAGGAGTTTGACCCTAAAGCAGAAATGCTCTTAGCAGTTATATTGAAGTAAACTCTCTGAATGCATCTTCTGTCTTAGCAGGCCCAGGAGTTTACAGGGTATTTATTTTTAACTTGGCGCAAGAGGGGGAAGCCTGAATGAATATGTCAGACTTGCAGATGCTACTCTGCATAAAATTTGCATGGTGTTGTTGGATCCGAATGTTTAAAGCAAAAGAGAGTGAAAGAGCAATTGAGCAGGCAGCCCTTGGAAGAGCAGGGCCTGTGCCAAAATGCCCAGTGGATCTGCTGATCGGTAGAGACAGACAGACACAGCAATAACAGGGGCAGCAGATTGACTCCAGCACCCACAGAGGGAATTGGCACAGCAAACCAAACCACGTAGGATATTGTCATCTTGACTGTATGGCTGCCGCTTCCTTTATAATTGCTATCTTGGGAAACTTGGATCAGCAGTGGGAAGCTGTTGCTGCACACGGATTCCAGGCAGGGGAAGCGCTTTCGTTGCCTTGGGCTCCAGATGGGTCATTTTCAAGCACTCATCATCTCACCCCAGGAGGAGTTTGCTGTGAGAGACTCAAAGAGGGCAGGCTGGCACAGTGAGAGGCAAGTTTCCAGCCAGGAATTCAGCAAGTGTGCTAGCAGAAATCCATGCATGGTGCCTCAATCCCACTCATCCAGGCTTTACCTGTCCAGGTTCCACAATTCTGAATTAGGCTTTTTTTATGTCTAAAAGAGATTATTTTGTTCTGTCTGCAGTGCCTACCTGGCACATCTGCTTTACAGTGGTGATTATTTACACGTTTCTTCAGCAAATTCAGAATGACAGCTCTTTCACTTGACACTCGTGCTCCAGTACGTACAGGAGAGCAGGATTTATTGCTGTTTTAAGAGATAGAATGAGGCTGAACTGTAACCTGATATGGTTCCCCTTCTGATCAGAGCTGCTAAAGCTGCACTGATTTGAGGGGAACCCCAAGCTGGTGAGCTGTGACCAAGGGGAACCTCACAGTAGACTTGTTTGCAGCCAGAGAGCTGGGAAAGTGGAACAACATCGAAAGCCAGGCTCTGCCGTGTGATGCTGATGACAATCTGAAACCATCCTTTTGCTTTAGTGGGATAATTCCACTTTTCACACTAACCCAGCTGAACATTGCTCATTGACTGAAGAGAGTTTGTGGTTGACTATCATTTCACATGCAATGGTCAATTTGTTCTGAACTTTCAAAACCTTGGAAGAAAATCTATGAACTCCCAAGTCTTCATCTTCTCCTAGAATGGGCTATTTTAGCAGCAGCTAGACTGGAGGGCAAAGGCTTGCCCTCTTTAAAATATTGCTGAGAAATCAGCTGGCTCAGAGAACACTAATGGCAGCCAGAAAAATCTGATGAGATTAGAAGTATCTGCACAAGCACATGTGGCTTGTTAAAAACATTTCTTCATGAACTTGGAATAATTGTGATAATATTTTCTCTTTTTTTCTTTTTAAAAATTCTGCCATTTATTTATTTATTTATTTATTTATCCCAATTGACTCAATCCTTTCTTTCTGTGTTTCTGGTTATTGTTTGCAATCAACACTTGGGTCAGGATGGCTTGGTCAGTTTAGAAAAGTGTTATTAGCAAAGCTCTGCAAGTTTATTCCGAGAGAAAAGTCTTCCATTTGATCAATGGTCCTGGGAGTTTTTTTACTCTCAGTATGATCCTGTCAATCAACAGAAACTACATTTTTCTCAGTTGCCTTTCCCTAGGTATGCACTTCAGCCAGTAGCTTTCCTTAGTCACAGTTGCTGTATTTGAATAAAAGACACAGAAGCAGATGCAGATTCTTGCTCTCTGCTTATTATATTTATGTCCTAAAAGAAGACTGTCCAAACATGCAGCAGATCTCAGGCAGGTGAACCAGTGTCTGCCCTGATTTCCACCTCAGAATCTTCACCATTTTGCTGAATCTCATAGTTCTGAAATTCTCTGATATGTTTGTCTATTTTTCATAAAGGTGGGCCAAATCACAATCAGTTGATTTCAGTGACCTCAAATTGCATCTGTTTTAAAAATGGTTAGGCTTATATTGAAAACAAAATGGTCTATAAATGCAATGAGCTTTTTCTAAGATGATTTGCATGTTTTTAAAAAGTTTTAAGATTTCATAATAAAATCTAAATGTCCTCAGGCTAATTTCCTTTCAATTAATTGCAAAAAAAAACCACAAACCCAAAAAAACCAAAAACAAACAAAAAAGCCACCCCACCTTAAATATCTTAATTTTTCATACAGTATTCCAAACTATCTAGATAAAATATAATGATGCATATGAGAAATTAGAGAAAATGGAGCAGTTTTCAGCTATGATGCCAGTTCTGCCTGAATTCAAGTCTCACTCTGCATACTAACTTTGCATTTTACTCATAACTCTATTATAGGCTGATCCAAGATCATGGACAGGTTCAGGCATTCCCTGACCTTTGTTTGGGTTTGAAATCCAAGCTCGTGTTTTCAGATCTGTAACTTTCACTCACCTTTGTGCTTCTTGGCTTTATCCATTGCCAGAAGCAGGAAATACTGGAAATCCTACATAGAAAAGTGTTTTGCTAAGATTTTGAGCTCAGTTCTCAAGGCTCAGGATCCATCACCAATGAGATTTTAAAGGGCTCCAGACTCTTTTAGGCAAAGTATTTTTGGTGACCTTCCATTGTATTTAGAATTATAAGTAATAAATATTAATCAGGATTGTATATCTACATTGGCAAGGCAGCATTTCTGAAAAGAATCTAAGTGACAAGACAGACATTGCAGATTTACAATAACTTTGTTCATAAATTTTTTTGCAAGATGTAAAGAAAGACATAGTGCAGAGAAGGAAGAAGCCAACAATGTGGATTTAATCATCTACATTTCAGAAATGCAGACCAAATGTCTGTGAAGATGTCCATTTCATCCAAACATTTCTTAGATATTTATTTCAAAGCTCCCTGCTCAGTCAATCCAACACTCCATTCATATTGGAATGAATATTGATTTTTCTTCTATTAGCAGTGTTATGGGAGCTCTTGAGGATCCCATAGATTAGTTACCCTTATTCTCTGTTAGAGCTGTTTGAATTGCCAAGAGGTCATTCTGCAGCACAGGTAGGACTAAGGAGTATCTGTTTAAAGTCTATTTAAACCAGGTCTTCTGAGAAACATTTTTTCCTATAGAAATCATATAATGATATTGCTTTATCAGGTCTAGTGTGGAATATAGAACTACAGGTTACTCCTCTGGTTGCATCAGCTGAAAAGCCACTGCCAGGGCAAATGACAGTCTATAGCACAAAGAAAAGAGACTACTTTGTTTCCTACAAGAAAGTTCAGTTGAATTTATTTAAAATATATATTGATTTTATTTTTACCCCTAAACACCTTTCTCCCTCTCTTGTCTGTGCTCAAATTCAGCTCCAAGTTAGCCATAACCATTTCTTCCCTGATAAGTAGCAGGATTCTCATGGATGGGCACAGGGGAAACTGTGTTTTAGCGTAGCCCTTCCATCTGGTGGGATGGAGCCCCTGTCTGATCACCTAGGTTTGGCTAATTAGCTGAGTTGAAAGTATTGCAAGAATTTAGCCAGTGGAAATCACACCCCTGTACAACCAGAAGCACATGGAAGCATTATTTTTAAAAAAAATTAATTGGTGTTTTAAAGGAAAAAAACCCCTAAGTCTTGTGTCCTCCTTCATGTGTATTCTTTTAAGCATCAGGAATTTTGTTTTTGTTTATTAATTTTCTAAAGGTATTAATTTTCAATTGGTTTTGATATTAAGAAATATTTTTCCAGTAAGATTTTGCCGCCTCTCTGCTGAATCTTTCATCTCTTCATTAATTTTGATGTCTGCAATGACTTACTAATTCCAGAGGAGGCAGGAAAGCTGTGAGGTTTATACTTGTTGAGAAGTTGAAGGAGGTAATGACTTTTTTTTTT
>VYXD01016445.1:744407-761668 GCA_013397195.1 Hylia prasina | reverse complement strand
TTTTTTTTTTTTTGAGAAAAAAGCATTGAAATAATTTTTTAAATTGTGTCTTTTCATCTGGGAAACTTTAACCAAGAGCGATAGACTGTTTAGTCTGGACTGTGAATTTCAGCACAGACATGAGCAAGGCAGCATGCTGAAGGTGGCTTTGCCTAGGGGTTTCTCTCAGGTAGTAGACATGTTCCCTCTGAGTCACAAATTTCCCATTTCCTCCTTTCAGGAGGCCTGTGGTGGTTTGGACACTGAACTACGACAGGCCACGTAGTGCTCAGCAGTGAAAAGAGGAGTCCTGTTCCCTCTTTCCTTCCAGCTCACATGTGGGGAAAACAGAGCGTTAAGCTGCTTTATTTCCTTGTCCCACATTCCAAACAACACCCGGCCCCAGAAAAGCTCAGAAACCCCATCGAGCGTTGTTTTCCAACGCTTGATATGTCCATTTTCTAACGCGTGACATAAAAGCCCGAAGAATCCCCTGTAACTCCCTAGGCAGGACTCAGCAGCCTCTCAGAGACCGCAGCAATCATCTTATTCCCCTGTTGCCCCAAATCATTCCGCTTTCACCATTCACTGGAGAGATGCTAATCCTGAAAACACTCCCAAGGATGCATTTGAATGTGGTGTATTTGAGCTGTGCTCATCAGCTAAGCAGCTCTGAATGGTGGCATTGTCACAGCTCAGCGGGTCATGCCTCTGCTGCCAAGGGGACCCACCACACGCTGGAGGAGCCAAAGCTGCTCCACCGGTGATGGTGCAACCACGATGAAAGGTTTGAGGGCCACCTTTCCTCCTGCCTGGCTCCCTGGCTGAAGTGTTAGAGCTCAGCTGGAGCCATGATCCAGCGCTAATGAGCATTTCTAGCTTGCAGCACGTGAATAGGGACTACTGATGTGTTTAATGTTAAACATGTGCTTGCTTGCCCGCCTGCCTGGAGAGGGGCCTAAAAGCCATGACAGAAAAGCCTACATTAATGAAGGGCATTATTATTCTCTTCCCTTTGAAATCTGGTGGCAGAACTCCCAGTGGGGGAATTCCCAATAGGAATTCCAAGTAAAGCCGAAGGTGGCATAAGCATGAAGATGTTTTGAGCACTGAGAGAACAGAGATCACTCAGGGAGCAGAGGAGGCAGCAGTGCTATAGAGGTTCTTAGTGCAGAAGAAGGACACCAGGAGTAACTGCAGGGACACGAGCAGTGCTGCCAGGCTCTGTTCTGGTCCCAAGGGGGTGTTCAGACTGCAGCAGGGACCAGGCTGTGCTGGCAGTGTAATGCCAAGGCATGTTCCACTGTATCTCCAACCACACTCCCTATGGTGGTATCCCACAGCACAACGATGCCTCCATTGTGACTGCCTCACTCTTATTATGAAGTGGCTTGTCTTAAGAAAACTAAGAAGGGTGGGGGATTTTTATTTTTTTATGTGTACATGGAGTAGAAGCAATCCAAATATGCTTTAATGGTTCTCAACATGATACTGTCAATTCTCACCACGGGGTGGAATTTGTTGGTGGAAATTAAATTAAATTAAATTAAAACAGAAAAGCTTGGCTATTGCTAATGGGTACTACTGGGAGCCCTAAAAGCAGTTTGCAGTGTAGAACCATAACAGGAGTGAACATCTTTTAATTCCCAGAATTGCTTGGGTTTCACAGGGTCATTTTAGCTTATTCTGCTACACTGCTGAGAAGTTGCTCTTTCCCTGTCTCTCTAGGTCTATAAACTCTGAAGAATTTGGGAAATGGCTATGGGCATCAAATTAGTCTTTTTCTTTTTCACTCCTTTTTTTTCCCCCTCCATTAAATTAACTACTTTAGTTTGGAAGTAAGCAATAAGTAAGTAGAATTTGCAAACAGCAGATTTCTCTACTCTTTCATTAAGAAAGTTTTTAAGAGCTGTCAGGAAATGAGAGGTTATCCCCAGCTTTGGGAATAAACTGTGGTATAAAATACATATGTAAGTGGGATTCTGAATAAATTATCGAAGCAGAAAGATTTCAGTTTGTTTTAAGGAGCATGCTTAGGAGTAAATGAACAGAATATCCCAGATATTGCAATAGGGGCTTCAGTTCTAGTTTCTGGTTTGGGTTTTTGTGGCTTGTGGGGGGTTTTTTGTTTGTTTGTTTTTTCCTTTTTTTTTGTTTGCTTGGGGTTTTAAAATTACCTGTTGTACAACATAAAAACTATATATACATATATATATTCAGAGTATTGCTCTGCATTATTTAATTCAATAATGCTGTGAAGTTTGTTGGGATGGAAAGTGGCATAAGGAGGAAAACTTACACTTCTGAAACAGCACTATTATTTCTGTGTCTTTGATTTGGTTCCCACTGGAATAAACAAGAACCACACCATTAGCTGTGTGGAAGCAGGATCTCAACTTCACAGACCCCGAAAGTTTGGCAGTCCCTTGGAGGGCAAGGTAATTTGCTGTTTAGCAATCCGAGCCTTGCAGTGGGCACAGCACATTTTGAAGGCGTTCAGAGCCGTTCTTGGGTGAGGGAGTGATGCTTGCAAAGGACCCCAGTGAATTCCCTGCTGTTTTAAAATGAGATTAAGCCATCATGAGATGTGGACTGGCTAACCCCAAACCAGACACATTCGCCTGCAGCGCAGCCGCTAAATTGGTCTGACATCAGGAACCGCAGCGAAGGAGCTTGGCCTCAGAAGTGAGTCAAAGCAGCATCTTTGTCACCAGTCATTTTCTATTTATAATGACACAGATCTATTTTATAATCACGGGGAGGCACAACAGGAGTGTGCTTTGTTCTGCCTAAATCGCATTTCTCGTGCGGGTGCGTTTAAACACAGCCCTTGGCCCCCTGCCCCACACCACACACACCCAGGGCGGGCAGTTCTGGCACAACAATGCACACCCTGTCGTGCTTGAATGCTCAAAGCCTACAGTGCTGGAGCAATAAACTCCTGCTAAATGGCTTAAAAATGTTCCCTCAAGTGCACCGAGCTGCCTTGCTGCTGCCTCACTTCTCATTTCCAATGTTGTTCTGTTCCTAAGCCTTGTGTATCAAAGAAAACGGGAGTATGTTGTGTTGTTTAGTGATGGAAATGCTAGACATTATTAACTGTAAGAATTTGGGGTGAAAAACCCCACTCCCCAACCCAGCCCTCTTTCCTGGTGCAAACCTGTCAGCTTTAACTCCTGACTGTGTTTTCAGAGGCTATGAACAAATTCCCAAGAGCTGTTTGGTTTGGTTCCTGGAGAACGGTCTTCATCTGTGCAGACCCTCAAAGCTATGATGGCAACCCCCTTTTGCTCCCTTTTGTCCTTTCATTTTTTTTTTTTTAAATGAAGGGTCCTGCTGGGTATTTCTCAGAAAATTATGATCTTGTGATCAGTAGATTTATTTTTGTAACCTGTTTTCAGTTCTAAAGCCTGAAGATCAAAACCAAGTTGCATAGTAAGATTTGGGGGTGAGCAGAAGTGCTTTTTTCCCCTCCCAAACCTACTTGTTTTCAAATCCTGACTCATTTGGAGCCCAGTTCTGGTTACTTTGAGGAGATCTGAAGTTGAAAGAGAGGAAGGGGAGCCCACTGAGAGAGGATAGCAGGAACCAGTTTGGAAGTCTGAAGAGATATGTGGACAACTTTCCTTTCAATGTGTGAGCAACCTGTCCTTTCACCTGCATGGCCCCAGTGGACCCGTGTTGGTTAAAACCTGCACTGATATTCAAAGGCAAAGTTTGGGCAGTGAACCACAACATGATGATCAGACACGGTATCTTTTCAGGGCCAAAAAAGAGCTCATTTGAACGGACACTCAAATTTTTAGCTACTGGTCATGACCTGAGTTCACATGACTGGATTTTCTCCTCCAAAATGTCATTTATCCCAGAAATAGCTAATGGCTTCAGGGCTCCCACCTGAAGTACTGGGCTAAAAGCAAGATCAGAAACTCATATGGAGAAATCAGGAATTCCTTTAAACTCAGACCTGGTAAGCTTCAAAGAAAAGTAATTTATTTGTAAACAACTATTTTATAGTGTCTGACAGTGAAAAGTAACTGTGTATCCAGAGGTTTCCATCAGATAAGAAAGCAAGCCAGGATCCTTTGCATACTTGGGTTTTTCAGTCAAGGAACATCCTCTCTTACTGTGCAATTTTAGGTTAGACTGCAACCTTTGGGGGTAGGAGCTATGTATTTGTTCTGTGCATGTGCAGCTCTTTACATGACAGGGCCTTGATTAGGACCTTTGTGTGCTGCTCTAACCCTCATAACCTGTAATAATAGAAAAAATATAATTAAAATGTCATTGCAGTTCACCTTTAATATTATGATTGTGAGATTGTACTCTATCAACTGTGAATAAAATAATGTCCTTTTTGTATAATAGCTAGTATATTTTATTATTGAAGAAAGAGTTAAATTTAATTTTTAAACATAAAAAAGTATCTGCTCTTTGTTTCATTTTAAGCTTTTGAATATGTAAGCAAATATTTCTTTTGTATCCTTCAAATGAGTATGTGTTAAATGAAGAAACCCACCTTCCTGAAATGGAGCTGTTTATAATTATATTCCAAGAGTGATTAACACCTTATAATTTGAATAAAAGTGGTTTATTTTCGCATTGGGTTATTACTGAACTTTTGTTTAATTTTTTTATTATTATTATTATTTTTTTAAACAGGCAACTTTTCTTTGCCTGCAAAAAACCAAAAGTGTGCTCAGAGCTTCAATACAGCTGTAGTCATCTCTTACTCTAAGACTGGGATATGAGAACTGGTGGGGTTATAATACATATCTACAAAATAATGGAGGGGTGAAATGGGGTGTGACCATTCACTATTTCTCATATCAGAGGTTATGTGTTCCTAATGAAATAATCAAGCAGCCAGTTTAAAGCAATCAGAAAGAAAAGCCTTTTTACACAGTGTGTAATTAAACTTTGGAGCCCTTTACTGGATGATGCTGTGCAGATCAAAACGAGTATGGGGTTCAACTTTCTGAAGAACAGATCCATAAGTGTTGTTAAACATGAAACTTCGGAAGCAGTGTCCAAGCCAAGAAGTCGTGAAATAGCAGGGCTGAGACAAAGTCCATGAGGAAGTAGTCTTCCCTTTGCCTCATTTCTTACATTGTTTCTGCTGTGAGAGATTAGCCACAGCCACAGGAGGGCTGGGTGCCTTGGCTCCAGGATGTCCTTTCTGGGATTACAATACATAAATGTGAAGTACTGTAAATCGAATTCCATCAGAGAACTTTGCATTTAGCTTCCCCAGAGCAAACCAGTTCCAGGGGTACTTTAGATACAGAAGCTCAGAATCCCTCTCATAGCAAATGACAGGGAATCACATTCCATCTAAAACAACAAGAGTTCTTTGTCCAACAGCTGCAGCTGGAGAGGAACAAGCAGGATTTCTCTGAATTTACATACCATCTTCTCTTCTGGTCTCAAAGATTGTACCCAGTGGGTCACATCTCTCTAGTTCTGCATTGCCCTGGTACCACATCTCTTGATGTTATGTATGATAGCAAAATGGGCATCTATTTCAAAATCTCCAGACCCAAGGTGCTAAGTGCCAGCCTAATGTTTCTGCTCAAACTAGTGCTGAAATCCCATTTCACTTGTCCAGCACTGTACAAATCCAGGGCCTTGGTTGATTGCTTTTGGACTAAGCCCTGAATGTGCAAACACCCAGGTGCACCTTCATAGCAGATGCAATCTTTCCCTTTCTCTCCAGTCGTGGAAGCATGAAAGAGAACCAGGGAATCTGAAAAACTTGCCGTCAGTCATATAACAAAATTAATAAATACCTTTTTTTTTGCTTAATTTTTAGCCAGTCCTGAATGGAAGTTCAGCTTTGCTGTTCAGTCACTCAGCTGCTGAAGGTTGCTGTGCACTTCTACGGCTGATGGGGGACACTGCTGTGCATTTTCTCACAGATACACACACCTTGCACAGCTCCATCATGTCACTGTCATGCCAGAACCACAGCTGTGAGACTGCTCCATCCTGATGAGCATCTCTGACAGTGGTCAGTACCTAATAATTCACAGAGGGCTGCCAGGACCCCTAACCCTTGAGGTTTGATCTACTGACCATACACAAAAAATGTTTGAGGCTGGTGGGTTTTTTAGTGTTTATTTAATTAAAAATTATTCCCTATAGCTCTGTCCCCTCTCATTGTACAAACAAATCTAACACTGGTCTCAGGCTCTCTGGACACTGGTCTGGGTGATGTTTGACAGTAGTAAAACTGAGTGCATCAGCTCCATCCGGCGCTGTGTAAAATAAGTGGTTTCTGTGCATAAATGATTGTGATTGCAGATCTAAATGATGAAAAATGGGGTGAGTAACAACCTGGATCACTTATCACTTTTCCTGTCTTTATTTTATCATTCCTTATGCATTTGCTCTGAGCAAAGCCAAAGCTTTCCCCTTTCCACAGCAATGTCTCACTGCTGCTGGTCATTTTTTTGGTCATTCAGTCTCTGAAAATTCACTTCTACCCAGGTAATCGCTCTCTCTGATGGGGATTTGTACTGCTATCTCTCCCTGTTTGCCATGGAAAAAATAGAGCCCTTGATGGGCTTCTCAAAGCTACTGGCACCTCTTCCTTCAGCAATGGAGTGGGGGGAAGCTTTGTCAAGGAGGGTTTAGTTTGGGTTTTCTTTTTTATCTGAATACCTGACGTAACACTCCACATGTCCTGCTCGACATGCTGCAATCAGTCCAGTCTGCACCAGGCAAGAGTTTAGATATTTCAGGTGTCATCCATCCTTCATTTTTCATGCATGCCTTTCCTTTCATGAGCCCAGCAGATGCCTTTAATTGCCAGCCTTCACTTCTTGGCTTTCCAAGGAGCAGCAGAGGAACTATGGAGTCCCTCTGGCAAAGGATGAAACGAAGGGGCCCAGCAGTGTTATGACATTTTCTTGCACTGAATTGGCTTTGGGAAGAATGGTCTCTTTCCTCCTGTTAGATAAGCACAGAAATCTTAAGCAGATGCTTGCAAAACATCAAACAAATATATACTTTAAAAAAAAATAAATATAGGCTATACCCACATGCCCCATAATCTGGCCAATATTCAGCCACTGCTGACAGGATCTAGCCTTTCTCTGGAGGAGCCTGGAGGAAAAGGAAAACCTGCAGTCTGGTCACTCCTCAGCAGGACTGGAACTGGCTCCTCCACCATCTCAGAGCCCAGCATGGCCATGCCAGTGGCTGATAGCCAATTTCCAACCCGCCCTGTTGTTCAGCAGCCAGAGGGAAACACAACCCCTCTCTCTTGGGTGTTGTGTGTACACCCCAGGGACTTTATCTGTTTGAGTTTCCCCTTAACTCAGCATTGCAGAATGCAAAGGGGAATTTAATGCCATAGGGAAGAAGGTGCAGCAGTTTGAAAAGTCTAAACTGCCAAAAACAAGAAGAAAGAGTGTTTTCTTTAGTGCATATGTAAGCCTTGTAACCCTTACGCTCCTGAATTTTAGAGCAGAAATAATAGAGGGGATTTCTTCTGGTTCCCTTGCACTGAAAGCCACAGATTTTGGGGAAAGCTCGATGGAAGTACATTCATTGGGAAGTGTGAGAAAGAATTTATTGCAACAAGTCCCCCTTCCCTCAACCCTTTGTTAAAACAATGTTAAAGAACATTATTGGTGCCAAGGGAAGGACTTTGAAGAACCTGCTGGAGTTCAGGTCGCCTGTGTAATCCTCATCCAAGTCCTGGTGTGGACGGGTTGTGGCACCAGCTTTCATCAGCTCATGCACCACATCCTGCACAGCTCCTGCCCCGTCGGTGCCCTGAACGGGTGATGCAATTTGTTTTCTTGGCATAGAGTTGTGCTGGGCCTTCTTTATTCCTCATTGCTCGGCCTGTTAGGAAACTCTTTTAAACAGTCACGGTATCATGTGCTTTCAGCAGCAATGTTGTTTGTGACTGCTTCATAAACATCCATCAGATCACTTCTTGTGTCCCCAAGGGGCACAGGATGGTGTTTCACAGCGTGGGAACCAAGACTGAAAACTTCAGAGATGGGTTTTCACTTCAGATACTCCGTTTCACCTGTTAAAGGTGTGACTTTTGCACAGTGTTGTAATTTCAGGGGACTGCTGTACCAATAAAATCAATGTACTGGGGTCACTCCCCACCTCTAGGACAAACTGGTACCAACTGGCTCTTGTCCATACTGACTTACCCTCCTCAACTGAATAGCTGCCTGCAAATGGCTTGTTAGAAACACCCCCTGGATAAATGAGCTTCCAGCTGGTTTCAAAGGTTAGTTTGGGAGGGTACTGTATGACCTGAGCCAAGACACACATGCATATTAATACATTTATATATAAAAATGTATAAATTTATATATGTATATTCACTAAGTAGTAAAGGCAGGTATTTGGGTTATGGTTCCAAGTGCAGCTGTGAGTGCTCAGAAGCTCCTGCCCCTCAGCTATTTCCTCAGTCCCAGTGCCACCATGAAGCTTGCATATAAACAGTAGCAAATTTGGGGCAAGTGAGCAGTATTTGATCTTTCCTAACTTTGCAGTAACTTTGCAATTATAGTGATGTTTTACTGTAGCTTTGCTTCCTATAATGTTTTGTACACATATTCAAACCTATCTATACATGCACATGCACACATATAGAGTGACATCCTTCCGTTTGAGCAGCATTTTGGTCCTGGGTTTTCCCTTAATGATGGCAGAAAATCAGTGCAACTGGGATTTGAACCACCACAGGATCAGCTGCCCTTGGCATCATGTCTCTGCTGAATCCCAAGTCCTCAGAAGATTATTTATCACACCACAGCCAGAGCTCTGCTGCCTGCCTGCTCTGCTGGGAATATTCCCCATCCTTTGCCACTGGCATGATTCCCCAGGGAGAGGCCCACAGATGTTGGAGCCAGTTGCATGCCTTGCTCTGCAACCAGCACTCATATTTATGGTGTATAGGGTAAAATCTTTATTAATAAAGCAGCAGCCTTAGCTTTTCATTGTCAGCGTGGATGTTGAACTAATGAGAAAGGGGAGCAGGGGAAGGGTGGGGACAGGAAAAGAGGAGTTTGTGGGAACATAACAATGTTAAAGAAAAAATCTCTGCTTGCTGTCAGTTAAGTCTCTCCATTAGTTACCTCTACTATTATGGATTCATTTTAAGATCCAGACTTCAATATACATAACTTTAAATCACTAACATCCTTCATGGCTCTGTGATTTGCTGGTTCCATATGTAGCCTCTTGGCCCATTGTGTTGGCACAGGTTCAACTCTTGTTCTTCCTTTGGGTTACGGTTTCCTTGTTTTGATGGGGGGGTCGGGAGGGGAAGAAGAGGGAGAGAGCAAGAAAGGGATGGTGAGACGGAAGGCAAGTGATGGTAGAGAGGGGAGGAAAGGAGAGCAGCAAAAGGAAAAGTAAAAATAAAACAGAGAGAAACAGCTTAAAATAAATCAGAAGAAGTAAAGCAGAGTGGAAACAGCAGAAAGAGGAAAACAATGAGAGATGTTGTCATGAGCAGCTATCCCCACCCTGCTGCTTGTGGCAGTGCTGGGATGTTGTGGAGTGGGAGGAGAGGGCTGGATGCAGCCTATCCCAAGCTCCTGGAGTGGCAATGCCACCCTGCCCCTCATCCCAGTGCCAGGCTGCCCCTTGTCCCCTCACAGGCAGGCCCACTCTCCACCTAAACTTTATAATTAAGCTCGCTGAGATTTTGGTTAGGGTCTAGGCTGACAGCTGTATTGAATTTTGGTTTATTGTGTGATTTATCAGGGCCGTCGAAGGGCGTTTGGATGATTTAGTGCTGCAAAAATACCTTGGAATGCAACGCACAGCAATATCTGCATTATTAATAACAATAATAATAAAGATAAATGTCCCTCCTCAGAGCTTTCGATGGCTGTGCCACTCAATTTAACATTTTAACAGTGGCATGTGGCCTCTCCATGGCACCTGGTAGCGTCTGATGGATTTGAGCAGGCAAAGAAAAGGTTATTTGTCAAACACTCAGCCTCAACTGTACAGTATTTTGAAAGCTCCAGGTCAGAGCAGCCTGAGCTGCATTCCTGTCCCTGACATCCAGCGAGACTGAACTTTGTCATGTTATTAAGCTGTCAGCAGTGCTGGGGCGTTATTTGGATTTCTGGTGGGAACTCCTTGCACATGCTTGGGGTGCTCTAGTGGGATTATATCAACACCATTGTAAAACACACACAAATGAGCTGTGCTGTAATTACCACATGAAGACCTCACTTGGCTGGGTTAATCAGCAGAGAATGGAAATACCAGATAAACACAAATGGCCCACCAGGATGTTTATTCCAGTGGCAACAATGCCATTGTTTCCTAGGAGACCAGCCTGATTCTGGGGCTCCTCTGGCAGCCAAACCACTGACTGCTCATCTGTGCCATGGAGGAGCAACATGGAGCTCTGCTCCATCCTCTCCACCAGCTCCTGGCAGATCAGCAGGACCAAGGCTGGGAAGAGTAGAGGAACCACAATATTTACAGGCATTATAAATATACGTGATACTTGTTGATTAAAATACAAGTTTTCTCTACACCCTTGCACCAGTTCCACCCAAAGATCTGCTTTGCATGAGAGTCCTGTGCCCACCAGGTAGAACAGAGGCTGCTTTCTCTCCACCCCTCTCCATGATGCTCTCTGAAGTGGAAGGGGCAATTATGGCTTTATCAGTTCCAGCTGCCTGTCAGGAAAGGGAAGGCTTGGGAAAAGCAGCTGTCTGGGGTGGGTTGTTATGTTGGTCACCATTCAACAAATCACATTTTAATGTACTTTTATGATTTGATTTTTGGGAGAGACACAACCTGAATTAAATTGACTGCATTTCCCAGTGCCACAAGTCACAGTGGCCAGGTGGGACCTTGGTGGCACCAACCACCCTGGGCAGCGCAGAGGGCAGAGATCCTCCTTCACAAACCCTCCTTTCTCTGCCCAGTGCATTGGTCTTGTTTTACCTACAGAGCCCCTGGGGGCTGTGGCCAACACCATGGAGGTTGGTTTGCTAAGCAAATACTGAACTGCTGGAAAATGTCCTTATCTCAAGTATTTGCTACAACTTCCACAACTCTCTCCATGGGTAAGGGGTTGCCTGAGCACTCCTTAATTCAGTGGTGGTGTTTATCTAGAGTAGTTTGAATGAGCAGTGAGAACCTGCCTGGCTCTGTCAGGAGGTGATGGAAGAGCATTTAGTTAATCCCTTCCTCTGAAAAAACTACAGGGAAGCATAAGGGATGGTGACAAATCATCAATCGGTAACACCAGCAAGCCTTGAAAGAGGTTTTCCACACAGCCCAACATCCTGTCATAGTAACAGCAATAAAATAATGAAAATATATGACACTACAGGCAAATAATATAGCAAGTTCTTGAAGCCATTGTGCTATTCCCATGAATTTACAATCCAAATGAAATGAAGATTTCATACTGGAGCCGGCATTTGCAGACAGAAGGTTGTCCAGAGATGTTCACTCATCACTAGGTCAGGTTAATTGTTCATCTCCCCGACACCATATGAAGAACAGGACCATCAGTCCCTTCCAGTTCTTGGCTCACAGGAGGGTTTTCTCCTCCACAGAAAGGAAAAGGAGAGGAGAGGAAGAAGTGGTGGCTGTGGCAAGGCAAACCCAGGGACAGTGGGTTAGGGAGACATAGTCAGTGCCAAAGAGAATGATGTTTCCTTAGGGCCTTTTTGACATCTGCTGGTTCTACAGGAAAAAAGACCAGACCACACTCTGAAAACCTCCTCTCTGAGTCCCCAGGTGCTCCATTATTTCTGGGAACATTGTAGGGCACCAGACACCGAAAAAACATGAAAATCTCATTACCATTTCTTCCTTCCTGCTGTTTGCCACATCTCCCTGTGCCATGTTCCCTTTTAGCTCTTGACCTCCCAGCTCATGCAGAGGGTTGAGGTCCACCATGCATTGTGGCTAGATAATGCAATTACTAAATAATACTGACCAAGAAGCCCTTATCCCTTCAGTGCCACCACCACTGCAGCAGCCTGTGGTGATTTAGCTCCAGCCAGCCACTGAGCACCATGCAGGCATTTGCTCAATCCCTCAGTGGGGTGGGGAGAGAATCAGAAGGGCAAAAGTGAGAAAACTTGTGGGTTAAGAAAAAGACAGTTTAATTGCTATAGCTAAACCCATGCACACAAGCAAAACAAGCCAAGGAATTCATTAACCACTTCCCATGGGCAGGCAGGTGTTCAGCCATACCAGGAAAGCAGGCCTCCATCACATGTAACAGTGGCTTGAGAAGACAAATGCCAAACATCCCCCCTTCCTTCTTTCTTCTGAAACAAGATGCCTTATGATCTGGGATATCCCTTGGGTCAGCTGGGGTCAGCTGTGTCCCCTCACAATTCCTTGTGCACCCCCAGTCTCCTCACTGGTGGGATGGGGTGAGGAGCAGAAAAGGCCTCGGTGTTGTGTAAGCCCTGCCCAGCAATAACAAAAACAAAACCAAAAACAACCTGGTGTTTTCAGTACTGTTTCCAGCACAAACCCAAAACACAGCCCCATCCCAGCAATGGTAAAGAAAATTAACTCTATCCCAGCCCAAACCAACATACAGCCAAAGGGATGGACATCACAGGTCTGCTCCTCCTGCTTTTATCCACTGTGTAACAAAGCCAGGGAAATCCTGATATCTTCCCTGAGCGTGGTTCATCACCTGCACAGACCTAGTCAGGAGCCTCTTGCTGCACAGGTGACTTGAGCTCCCAGGGGATCAGCTAAAATGTTATCATCGCTTTCCAAAAAATTGAATGCACAGCTCATAGATCTTCTGTGTGTGGCTTTCAGTTAAAGGCTCTTCTGAGCAATGTGTATCCCAGATGAAAAATATTTTTCAGCCCAGAGGAAATTCTCACTAAAAAATGTAATCCTGTCAAAATTTTCCAAATAAAATTTCTGGTTTGGACGCACAAGCAAAACCCCACCAAAACAGTTAATCTTCATTTACTAACCAGGATACCAAAGTTAAATATCTCATTCAAATTCAGCATTTGGAAATTAAATTAGATTTTCAAGTGAAATCTCAAAAACATCTCAAAAGGAAATTGTTCCTCCCAGGGCACCAAAATGGGCTTTGTTTGGTTGATAGTCATTGTCACTTGCTTGCTTTACTCATTTGCTGTTCTCTGGCATGTGGACTAGGTGAACATCTTCATTTGTGTCTCAGTAATAATGTGTCCAACATGACCAGGAAAGTAACTGTTCCTCTGTGCTGAGCTGTGTGTGAACCTCAAATCCTGGGTTCAGTTTTGGGTCCCTCATGACAAGAAAGACATTAAAGGGGCTGGGGTGTGTCCAGAGAAGGGAACAGAGCTGGGGAAGAATCCGGACCACAAGTCTGAGGAAGAGCAGCTGAGGGAGCTGGGAAAGGGGCTCAGCCTGGGGAAAAGTAGGCTCAGGGGGAACCTTCTATGGCTCTCTATAGCCATGTGAAAAGAGGTTGTGGAGAGGTGGGTGTTGGTCTCTTCACCCAAATAACAGGCAAGAAGATAAGGGGAAATGGAAAGTTGTTTCAGGGGCAGTTTAGATTGGATGTTATGAAAATTTCCTTCACAGAAAGGGTTGTAAAATGTTGGAACAAGCTGCCCAGTGCAGTGGGGGATAACCATTCCTGGAGGTATTTAAAAGTTGTATAGATGTGGCACCTGGGGACACGGTTTAGTGGTGGCCTTGGCAGCGTTGGATTAATGGTTGGACTGAATGACCTGAGAGGTCTTTTCCAACACAAACACTTATTCTATGACTCTGTGGTAAATGATCACTGTTTTGGTCTCAGAGGGGTGGGCACAGGTAGCCCATAGCTTTGTTTTGCAGGTGATCAAAGCTGGCCAAATGCAGCTTGGATCACATCCTTTGTTTCTTTGACTCCCACCTGAAAAAATGCTTGAGCACATACTTATCCTTAAATCCATAATTGAAGTCAAGGGGTTACATGGTCTGTTGAGCTGGGATAGAGTTTAACATGGGCTTGAAGAGGTGCTTATTTGGTTAACAGAGCATTAATAGGAGCATTTTCACAGAATTTAAAGAGACCGTCATATAAATGAAGAAAAAAAAGACAAGATCATGTAAAATGTCACTGTCACTGGACAGGAGTGTCAAAGCAAGAGAAGCACCTTCAGATAACTTCTTCCTCTGAACAGCACTGACCAGCATCTTCGAAAGTAGTTTCTTTAAAATGCCCGCAGCTGGGTGCTAAAAATTAGTGCAAAATAAATCATTTGGGATATTTGGAACATAAAGATATGTAGACAACAGAATTTTGAATAATGAGGAGTCATGTAGTGATAAATTGTTTGCTATGTAGCCCATGTTTTCCTTGTGGTTTTATGAAATGTCTTAAGCAGGAAAATAAGAAACTAAACACCTCTTCTCCCAGTATGGTTGAGAGTTGCATGTTTCATATCCTGCAGTACCAAGATTTCTTGTTTGGTACGTGCTTTCTCTTCGCAGTCAGTCAAGACCTTCTGCAGCTTCAGAAGGAAAGTTGTCACATATTGTTTTCCTCATAGCTGCAAAACCAAAGGATTTCAGAGAAAATGTGGAGCTCACTTGTAAAAGAGGGTTAGAAGTGTTCCCCCACAAAAGAGAAAGTATTGTGACATTTGAAAGATTATTCTTCCTGGGACTCAAAGTTTTTACCAATGATCTACATCTGTAGTGTTTCCCAAAATACTCTGTCATCAAATGATTCAATGTCATCATCAAAGAATTTTTGGCTACTGACTTTCCTTTAATAATGGTTGAGAAGTTTAATGAAAGGTCTGCATAGATTTCTTCCTAAATTGGATGAAATCCTGCCATTTTTCTTTTTTCTTTTTCTTTTTGGTAATATTTCTGCTCAGAGAAAATTATAGCCTCTGGTGCCAGTGATGTGCTCTGTATGTTTTGTTTATTACAGTGGTTTTAACTGGAACCATGGGTGAGGGAGTATCATTATAAAATTCTTGATACCCCTCATATATTTGTGCAAACATAGTTGTGGGCACCGAAGGCAGTGGTGGAGATGCCAGTTTCAAAGCATTTTCTCCTTGTTTTAAAAATGTGGTGCATGCCCACATGCTCTCTAGGCAGGGAGAAACCCAGGTCCTGGTTCAGGCCGGACGTCTGACCCCGCGTGTCCAGCCCCACCTGGGTGAAGCTGGGTTCCTGCAGCTGCCTCTCAGCTGAGCCATGGCTTGGTGGTGGTACCCAGTGGTCAACCCCTTCCTGCTGTTTGCCATCAGGAGCCTCCTGAGGAGCTGTGTGGCTTCTCACAGAAGGGCAGCCTGGAGTGGTACAAACCAGGAGCTGCTGCATTTTGTAGTAAAAACCTCTTGGCTGTGTAGGTTACAACACAAAGTGGTTGAGAGGAGCAGGTGGCTACCCAGCTTTGTGAATAGCAAGTGTTGGGTCTCAGACAGTTGCAAATTCATGCCATGTCTGTGGTATCAATGAAGATGAGCTCTGAAAATTAGATCTGCTGGTCCTTTCTCTGTAGTTCTCTGCTCATCCTTTGCAATTCTCTGTATTTCTTTATTTACTTCTTTGTAGCACTGAATTGCTTCTGACTCCCTGTAGGACTGAAGGACGTAAACAAGAAACTGTTTGAAATGCAAGGGCCTGGGCTTTCTAAAGATCAAGGAGCTGAATTTCTTGCCATTTGGTGTCTACAGGCTGGGACAGATTTTCCAATTAATTCAGCCAGTAGCACTGGATGTGTCCCACCAGAACAGCGGCATCCCACTCTGCAAAAAACTTCAATCAGAAAGGTGAGAAGCTGCCTTAGAAACTTTGCACCTGTGAATCACACCAGTCTGCTAATTTGTTTGTATTACTTTGTTATCAAGCCCTGGAAAGGCCTGGCTAGGGAAGTGGTGGAGTCACCAGCCCTGTAGGGGTTTAAAAGACATGTAGGTGTGGTGCTGATAGACGTGGTTTGGCCGTGCTGGTTAATGGTTGGATTTAATGATCTTAGAGGGCTTTTCCAACCCGAATGATTCTATGATTCTATGCATCACAGAGAATAATTTAGCTAAGGGAGACATGGAACAGGAAGGGAATCGAGATTTTTATTTATCTTTAGGAACTACCATATCAGTAAGGGCTGTATGTGGCCTCTGCAGAGCCCAGTGCACCTTGGTGTGACCCTGTCGAGATGAGGGCTCACACCAAAACCCTGGGATGGGCTTGTCCTCATCTAGCATTGGCTACCTCAGACCAAAGTGTATCTGTCATCAGTGATGTGAGCTGAGCACCCCCACAAAGCTGTTTGCCTTTTTTGTTGTAGACACATCCCCCTAGGACTGTTCCTTTCCAGAGGACCATCTCAGACTACACATTTATCTTTATGATGGATGAAGTCAAGTGAGAATTTTCTCATGTGCACACCAATGGGGGTAGGGGTGACCTGAAGCTCTGGGCTTGCACACTTTGCTGGATTGGGCAGTTGGCAGCTGTTACAGCCAACCCCCAGGAATATCTGTGTTTCCACTGACTGACACACCCCTCTGAAAGGCATAAATTCTGCTCCAGCCTCCCAAAAGCTCCTCTTTTCAGTGCCATAGGCCAGTGATTAGGAGATAACTGAGAACACGTTTGTCCCTCCAGTGGCAGAGGCGGCTGCCAGCAAAATGGGAAGAGTAGGAAGCAAACCAAGCAAGATCTGTAGACGTCCCCCACTGGAGCTTGGAGAAAAGCTCTTACTGATAACTCTGCAAATCAGGGCTGAGCCAGATGAAAAGAGAGAGCTCTGTGTTCTGTGAGGCTGTGTTGGTCTACAAACAAGGAGGGAATACTCTGTAGTCTACAAGAGCCTCCTGGGCAGCACCAAGACAATTTTTTCTTTCAACAGCACGACTGGAATGAATATGGACTAGTTCTAGTGCAAAAAAAGAAATCAATGCACTCTGTACATTTTCCCTTTTCTCTCCTTCCCACACACCCTGAATGTGCATTAAAATAAGTCCTGAGCTCTGTACTCAAGAAAGGACAACTTAGGGTGCACATACTGGGAGTGTTTGGGAAATGTTTATATGGCAGAGTTGTCTGATACAAAGAGGAGATGGGGAGATGGAACAAAACTCTAATGAAGGGCAGGAAATCAATAAGAGAATGGTCACTCAACCCTGGGATAAATATAGAACAATTAGTAAGTAAATATCTTGTTGACTCAAGGCATCCTGTTAAGAGGGGTTCTGGAAGCAAAATGTGGATGGAGGCCACAGTGTCTTGGGAAGCAGTAGTGAGTTTGGTTGATCCACATTTTTATGCTGCTAATGTGATTG
>VYXD01016445.1:675601-744375 GCA_013397195.1 Hylia prasina | reverse complement strand
TTTTTTTTGGGTTTTTTTTTTTTGGGGGGGGGGTTTTTTTTTTTTTTTTTTTTTTTTTTTTTAATGTGAGACAAAATGTCTTCACCTATTTTGACAGATTAAGCAGTGCCAAAGAGCATTTCATGTGCAGCCCCTTTGTTATCTCTGCTCTTGAATTGCCTGAATTTTCCCCAACCTGCTTCTGGCCTGATCCCAGCAGGGCCCAATTGTGAGCTGGGAGCTAACAGAGAGCTCAGACTGTTCCCAGCAGCTGTTCAGATGTAGCTTCCTACTTTTGTGGAGAATTTAGCAGTGTGGACATGGATATCAAGGGAAGCATTGCTCCCATATTCATGTAGTGGTACAGGTGCCATTGGTGTGTTTGTGTTCAAAATAAAGTAAAATATTTAACCATATATCCATCACAAAAAGCTGTTGGCAGATTTTTTTGTAGGTAGTGGGCTGGGAATCCATGGGACAGCTACCCATCAGCATCCTGCAGTCCTGCACCTTCCCTTGGGTGGCTCCACTGCATATCCAATGTCTGTGTGAGCTGAGCTGCCGCCATAAAATGGCAGGAAATGGCAAATTTCCACACTTTTTTTGTTGGATATATCTTTTGTTACTTTAATGAGCTGAATCAGCTGAGCAAAAAGTCAGCAAAGAAGGCCTGGTACAAGAGCTACAAGGGTGAGGGTGCAGGAGAGAGGGCAGGGATCCAGCACAGGAAGGATTTCCAGGGCTCTCAGTGGGCCTTGAGCTTGGGCCATCAATATCCTGTTGGTGCTGGTGAGATCCCTCACAGGCTTACACACCTTCCCCACCTGGGACTCGCCATCCAGGAGGTTTCTTTTGTTGTGTTTTGGCTCTTCTCTTCCCTCTCACAGCTTAGATCATATTCCCATCCCCCTTCTGTTCTCTGTTGTGCCTTTGCCTGTGTTTTCACAGGGAACATGTGTATTCCATGAGTGTTCAGTCTTGCACATGTGTTGCTCATGCCAAGTATGAGCCATTCTGTGTCAGGAACAGTCATTTATGGGACAGGGAGTAGTCAAAATATATTAATAGTAAATCCTGGTATTTGGCAGTGCATGTTAAAAATTTTTGGTTGCTGGGAGCATATAATTCATAGCAACAGCCTCAGAGTCACCCCCATGAAGAAACTAAGTTTTCATAAAATAAAAAAGCCCTATTCTGAGGTTGCATCCTATGTATTTTAAGGGATTTTCTTTTCAAAAAGTCCAGTTATATAAAAAAAGCAAAGGTAGGAAAAATGCGTGTTGTCTGCTGTCATGTGGCCATTTCTTATCACAATAAGGATAGGGAAAGATAAGAAGTTTCCATGACAAGTGACCAATTTGGTGAAAAAATACTGGAATGGGTAAGCCAAAATAAGTCAACCCAACACATAGACCTTATTCATCACAAAAAAATAGGAATGAAGAAAACCAGGGAAATTATTAGAAACCTACAAAAGCCTGTAAAAAGATGGTTTAAAATCAAAGGGAGAAGAAAAAAAAATTTGTTAATTCCCTTTCAAACAACACCCAATCCACCATTTTGCAGTGTTTTAGTCCTTTAAGGCATTCTTGAAAATTCAAATTAGACTTACATGCACATTTACTAATGTTGAATATAATTTCTATTTTAGAATTTGCTAAATAAACAGAGCTGGTTAATTTTACTGTACTACCTTGTGATGATAATCCTTCAGGATATATTAATGCTTAAGAATAAGGGATCTGAGGCTCAGAGAAACATTAATAAAACAAATATTTAAATACAGAATATCTAGAATATATCTCCAGCTTCTTCACTGATATCCGTGGGACAGTACCACCTACTTAAATTTACATGTTTAAGGAAACATAAATGGAGATAGTTGGAAAGTCACTGTTCTCTTTTGCACTCAAGGTAAGTATTTGACTGGCAGAAGCTGAACAAGTTTAAGTTAATGAACACAACTGTGCACAGGGGGAACAGCATGACAATTATTTCATTTCTGTAGTGCATGTGGTGTTGTTACTTATGCATTCAGCTGAAAAAGAGGTATTTTTCTTTGCCCAAGATTTAATGGAAAATGAATATTCTCCTAGAAATTAAAAAAAAAAAAAAAATGAAAGGCAGACAATGTCAGTCCAAATGTGGACTTGGGGGGATTTGGTCACTTAGGGGAATTTGGTTACTTAGGAAGGTCAAAATATCATTCAGAATCTTTTATTGTCTCTTCATTAGGTAGATCTTGCTCTACCCAGGAGGTCCTACCTTTTTCCTATCCTTCTTGATAGTTTCTTCCACACCAGGCACTAGCCTGTTATTTTTATAAAATAAGTGCTTTTAATGGGCTTAGTGCCTTTGCACTACAGATTCTCCAATGGAATGTTGTGCATCCTGATTTTCTGTGTGTGTTAGGGAAAAAAGAACCATGAACTGATGTTCAGCATGAACATCAACAGATATTACAGATAAGGCAGCATTGGCACCTTCCACTATCCCAGGTTGCTCCAAGCCCTGTCCAACCTGGCCTTGAACTCTTCCAGGGATGGTGCAGCCACAGCTTCTCTGGGCAACCTGTGCCAGGGCCTCACCAGTCTCCCTGGTTTTTTTAGGCTCCCTTTAAGGATGGAAAAGCTCCAATGGGATCTCCCCATAGCCTTTGCTTCTGCATGTTGAATGCACACAGCAGGGAAGAGTATGGTCCATCCCCAGCCAACCTACTTTCAGTGGCCTGGTGTTCACACATCCCAAAGAAGTGTGGAATTAAAAGTTTTGGGAAGCGCGTTGTCTGCAGAGAGCGCGCGGTGCTCGGCGATGCCCAGTGCCTGTGGTTCTGGCACCAGAGGAGCTGACTGCTGCACTTTCACCAGCAGATCACTTAAGGCAATGGAGAATTCAGTTCAGGGAGAATTCAGGGAAATTGCTTTTTTAATAACAGGGCAGGAGTTTTCACCCACCTCTTTCACCCTAGCCTGAGTGCTGCAGAGTAGTTATCTGTATGAATTGGCTTCCTCAGCCAGTCTGAGTCATTTTTCTGAGTCTTAAGTTTTAAGGGATTCTTTGTGGCTACACATTGACTCTGGTTTCATCCCTGGCATCCCTACAGGAAACTCAGTTGCACAGTTTTGGTGTCAGACTCAGCAAAACAGCCCTAGACTGAGTGGGAAGAGTTGGACCCTCTGGGGGAACAGAGACAGTGTGAAGAGGCAGGGTGAGGAGAGGTTGCCCCGCTGCCCTTGTTATTCTAGTTCTGTGGATAACCAGAAGGTTACAGCCTTCAGTGCTTCTGCCAGTCAGAGCTATTTTTGATTAAATATAAAGCCAGGAAGTTTTTAATACAGGCAAACCAATAATGGGTTATGTCACTGGCAAATTCTAAAAATTATTATGCTGAGTCTTTGTTAAAAGACAGAACAATTTGTCTATAGTTTTTTTCTTTCTTATTTTTTTTTCTAATCTTGTATTTGTTTTTTAGATTCATTCATGGGCTCAAATATTAAAAAATATCTTCCTTGATAACACATTACTTGTGTAGAAGCTGACAACCTGGTCTGGGACACTAATATAACTCAGAGTTTTATGCATAAACTGAGTATGGTCAGCAATATGTTCCACACTAAATGACATTGTCCTGTTATCACAATGTGTTGATATCTTGCTGTGCACTCCAAAAACTCCACAAGAAATCAGAATATATGTGGTGGCTCATCAGTGATCAAATATGAATTAGCTGGAAGATCTGTAAGGAATCAGCTCCACAGAAATAAATATTGGATGCTGTGGGAAAAGTTATGGTTTTGGATGGAAGGAGATTACTGAATCAGATGTTTTTCAAGAATTATGCTTGTCACTAACCATTTCTTAAGAATGAACACATTTAATATGGCCACTGGTCATTTTAGCATAAAAGCCTGTTGATCTCCCAGTATGCTCTTTTGAGACTCCACCTGGAGTCCTGCATCCAGTTCTGGAGCCCTCGACCCAAGGAGAATGGGGATCTCTTGGAATGAGTCCAGAAGAAGCCATTGAGCTGACCACAGGGCTGGAGCACCTCTTCCGTGAAGACAAGCCGGAAAAGCTTGGGGCTATTCAGCCTGGAGAAGGGAAAGCTCGACAGAGATATTAGAGCATCTTCCAGTATCTAAAGGAGCCTGCAAGAGAGCTGGAGAGGAACTTTTCACAAGAGCCTGAAGTGACAGGACAAGGGGAAATGACTTTAAGCTGAAGAAGGGTATGTTTAGATTAGATATTAGGAAGAAATTATGAGTGTGGTGAGGCTCTGGAAGAGGTTCCCAGGGAGGCTGTAAATGCCCCATCCCTGGAAGGATTCAAGGCCAGGTTGGATGGGGCTTGGAGCAACCTGGTCTAGTGGAAGGTGTCCCTGCCCATAACAGAGTCTCAGAACTGAATGGTCTCTAAGTTCCCTTCCAGCCCACATCCTTTCATGATTCTCTATTTTTCTGATGTCACAAAGAGAAGGGTTATCTGATGTCCTGAGGGTGAGAAAAGCAGAAATAGTATGATTTTCAGCAGAGTAAAATACAAGGATTTCACTTCAGAATTATTGACAATTTTTGCTTTAATATCAGAACCATCACCTGGAAGCAACTGAGATGTGAAAGGCATTAGTTTATCAGCTGACAGCATATTTATTCAGAGCCACCAATGCAATGGAATCAGAATAGCATAAAAGTCTTCCCAAAATGGAAGATGTCCCCAGCAAGGAGGATGTTTTCCAGTGTTGCAAAAGAGCTGCAATATTGCCTAATGCCTGGGTCCCTGCTGTTGTGTGGTCAAGCCTGAGCAAACCAACCCTGTGAGATCAAACTCAGGGATTTCACTAAATGGACCTGGTTGGGGTGCAAACAAAGCCTCACCACATTTGCACAAAAATCTTCTCCAAGCCAAATTAGTTTTCACCTGGCACATGATGGGATTTGAACTACCTCCTGCAGAGCTGTGAAAACAAATCTCCTTGTAGGCTCCTCTCCATTAACACCTGGAGATAGGTCAGCACATTCCTGGTTCTGCTGCCCTGCAGCTGCCCAGGTCCATGTGCCAGCAGCCTCTTCTGAAACATCTGATACCAGTCACACTCTGGTAAGATGAGCAGCTATTTCCAGTTTGGCAGCCTGGCAATTCTTGTTTCCCTGGGAACTGGCAACCGCCCACATGAGCTGAGCCACTGTGTAAAAATCCATAATTAATGTCACATTTGCTCTACCATCAGTCTAGACACATTTGTCTAAACTATTGTTTTTAGAAAAGGAACAAAAATATAAAAAATGTCAATCCTCAACAGATAGAGAGTAGAGAGTAAATAAAGCCTGGCAGGCTGTTCTGCCTTTGATCACTTTTGCTACATTCCTAGTTGTCTTTTGAAAGAGTCTGGCACAGATTTGAAAAAGTGATTTCCTTTATCCTCTTTGACTTTATAGTTGCCCTGCATTAGTTGGCATAACATAACAGAAATGCTGTTAAATAAAGTAGACACCATGTTCAAGGTTTAACAGAGCTATGTTGCATATTATTTAGGCACCTTTTGCTGTTGTGTTTCCACATTTTTGTCAGCCTTAAAATGTCCAGAAATGCTCAGAAATAGCTTCAGTTATCTCTGAAGTTCAATCACTTGTGAAGTGTTATACTGAAGAAGTAATATCACAGAGGTTTTTGGTTCAGAAGTATATAATTAAACATCCAGAAGAAAACACGAGAAAAAATTCAGTTTATAGGATTCTGATTTGATATCTTTCTTTATAGCACATTATGATTTGTTCTCTAAAATGCCAGTAAAGATCACCATATACTTTGTTAATACATGATGCAATTTTTTTAATTAAAAAAGAGAAATCGATTTTCTTTCCCTTCCCTTCCCTCCTTCCTTTTTTTTCCTTCTCTCTCCCCCCATCCCTTTTCCCCATTCCCTCTCTCTCATTTCATTGAATTTGAGTCCTCTAAAGCTGTATGGATAGTTTAGATCTCTCAGGTAAGTTTCCTTAGAATTTAGTGGAGTATGACCTGTTTACTTTACAGTTGCCTCTTAGGGTGGAATGAGGAACATTCCTCTGCATCTCTTACACAGGGAACATAGGGGAGTTACTTAGATACCACCTTAACTCATAATTTCAGGTACTTACATGTGTCACTATCCACCAGTGAACTATTTGTCCTGACTCCCACTATAGTCAAAACCTTATTGCTCTGGTTAGTGGGACCTTGGGCAAAGAACTTCTGATCAGACGTGGGTGTCTACAGCCAGATGAACCTCACTGACTGTTGGGATGAAATCTCCAATGACTAAAACACAGGTCAGATGCCCAGCACAGGTGCAACTGTCTCCTGAAAGCACTTTGGAAGTGATTCATCCCACCCTTCAGGCCTAACTGTGGAACTGATCTGTCACTGGAGCAGTGACCCCTCTTACTGTTTTAGCTATTTGCCAAATGTTATGTGATCTGCAAAATTTGCCTGCAGTGAATTTTTTTTCCTGAGATAGATGAGTTAGAATGACCTCAAACACATTCTTTAGAGATCCTATCTACCTATTTATAGCATTTCAGAGTTCTTATCAACATGATATCACCGCAAAAACCTTTTAACTGGAGACAGAGAAGAGCTGCATTTTGGGTTTAATGCATCCAAGCATTTATGCCACCCTCATCCACATAGTTTCTGAGCATTTAACAGAAGGATGCAAACAGTCTGTATATTTACTGTCTCCAAGTTTTGTCTCTTCTGACAAGAAATACAGCTCTAGATAGCTGCCCACACAGCTCTCATAGCTATACTCTTGTGAATACGTGGTAGAATTATTATTGGATTAAAGAAAAGGGTACACCAACACCAAGTGTCTTGTAAAAACCTGTCTTGAAGTGACAATAAGGCAAATAATGTTAAATTAGGGCTAAGTCTATCATAAACAAAGGTTGTGCCTGTTTTTCATGGCGAATTATTTTTATTTTACTGTGTGATGACAGCCTTTCTATATTCCTGTCAACGTGAAGGGAGTTTAGAAAATAAACTATTATAATAGAAATTTTAGTAACTGGTGAGGTGAATGAAGAAAAGTCAGAAGAATGATTGTGCAGAGGTAACATCTTTGTGATTCAAA
Organism: Hylia prasina; assembly: GCA_013397195.1. Taxonomy (NCBI): domain Eukaryota; kingdom Metazoa; phylum Chordata; class Aves; order Passeriformes; family Sylviidae; genus Hylia; species Hylia prasina. The sequence continues at coordinate 737,288 of VYXD01016445.1, read as the reverse complement.
TAGTGTAGACCACACCTAAAGAGAGGGTCAGCTGGGATAAATTGTTTTCCCTATTAAAATAGATCTTTTAATAAAAGCAATGCTTCAGTTCTGTTCAAAATTTATATTTTGACTGAAGAGCTCAGATTTCTTTAGACTCAAAGTCTCTTTGTAGATTTTTGAGGCATTTTTTGGGGTAAAACACCCAATGTGGGTGCAGTATCACATAACTGTTGCAAGCATTTGACATCGCTTTTACACCATCTTTCCAAAAGCAGAGCTCAGAGAGTGTGCTGAAAGGCTGAGGCCTATCTTCTAAAGCTCAGTACAACAAAAACTTACAGCTGTACACAACTTTCATCCAGGAATTTAAACACCTCCCCACTCTTCTACCTCATGCACACACACGTACTCTGGACTCCTGTTCCCTTTCCCTGAGTGAACATCAACAATCAAACAATGACCTGCAAGGAATGAGACACACAGTTAGCAATGAAATGCAAAACAGCTGGTGCAGCTGAATAGCTGTTATTCTGAGCACATGAACCTGAAAAGATACTGTTTAGCTTATAAGACAAACAAAATTTCCCTTCTGCTTGATCTCTGAGACCATCCACCATCAGGAGCTGTCCATTTTCATTTAGTCTTTCTGATGCCAGGGCCAACTGTGCAGGGTTATAAACAAAGAGCAGAAAGTATCACTTTCCTTGTTAATTTGACAGTAAACAGTACTAATTTGACCATGCAGCTGTTTATTGATACCAACCCCCCAACAATTTAGTATTAAAAAACAGTAGCCAGTGTGCTGAGACTGCACTGTTTATAAAATTCAAGGGGCCAGAATGGGCACAGTCTCTTGCTGTAAAGCAGACATCAGGAGGGATTCCCATTTGTGCACTTCACCTTGTGCCAGGGAAGGCTGTGGAAATCATAGAATCATGGAATCACAGAATGGTTTGGGTTGGAGAGGACTTTAAAGATCATCTTGTTCCAATCCTCTGCCAAGGGCAGGCCATTTTCCACTAGACCAGGTTGCTCCACGCCCCATCCAACCTGCCTTGTACTCTTTCATGGATGGGGCAGCCACAGCTTCTCTGGGCAACAGATGTAAAAAATGCATTACTCTGAACAAGATAAGCAATTTTTTTCTTCATGGATGTCTTCAAGATGGTGTTTCCGGAAGCATTTCTTATTAGTCTCTGATTTCTGTTTAATGGGAACACATTTACTGCCGTAGTGTCTGCTCAACCTGCTCACAGTGTGATGACACTGAAAATAGGTCTTAAATATTTGTTTCTAAGTCATTCTTAGTACTAAGAGATGAAATGCTGTATTACATGAAATAGTAACTGGTGATATCTACAAACAGTAATATCTTCATGCCTTTTTTGTTTCCCCAGCCAAACTTACCTCCCAGATTTTTTCATTTTTCCTTGTGGTTTTGACCTGCAGCTGCCAGATGCTGAGACAGATCATCAACTTCTCCAGAGTCAGAAAGGGAGAAATTTGACAGCAATGCCGTCTTACTGGTTTTATTTCTGAAGAATTGTCTAGACATGGCCTTTATTTGTGTGGCCAGGGCCCTGTGACATACTGCCAGGATGTAAAGTGTCCTGATGAAAAGCTGATGTCCCCATCCAGAGAATACTGAACCTACACAAGCCTAAATAAACAACATCAGTGGTCATATTTGAAAAGCAAGTATAGTGAAAACAAACTTAAGATTTTTCTTGCCGCATTTGCATAATTTTTAATAAGAGCTTCTTGCTTTTGCCTTTTCTTATACCTCTTTTGTTAACGCTTCCTGGGAGTGATGACTGATGCTGTATCAGTTTTTTGGATGAAGGATTGTTTTGAAGATTGTAATGAATGTTTGGAAGAATTCATACCACTTGATTATGCCAAGTTTTGATTGGACCACTCTGACTTGGCAGAGATGTTGATATCAGCTTTGATTTTTATTTTTAAATCAGTTACCCAATTTTCAAATTCAACAGTGTATTAATTAAAAATGCGTGTATGTTTTTAATGGGCTGAAAGGGAATTTAAGTATGTAGATAATACACCTATGAGCATTGGTAATTCCAGGTGTAGCAGAGAGAGAGAGATGAAAACTGCTTGCCACAAAATACACAGAAATCAGAAGAAAAATATGGGTGTACCAGCAGAAATGCTGTGGCTCCATTTGTTTTCAGATTTCACAAAGAAATTGAATAAAATAAAAGGTGTTCAATGCCCACATTTCCTCCTAAAATATAAATAAAGACCTAGGTACTTTAAAATACATCCTGACACTCTTTTTGATTCACACTGCATGCAAAATCAGGAACTGCATATGTCTGTGGTGCTCACATCTGTCTCATGACAGGTAGCTGCTGAGATGTTCCTGGGTTCTGTTGTGTCAGGATATTAAAATGCCACCTCCTGTGACATAGCTGGGGGGAACTGCCAGTTCTCAGGGTGTTGGAATGTTTGCAAACAAGTGGCGATGAACCTTGCACTATACACACCCTGGGCATGGTTTCCATTGTGGTGTAAAATCTACAAGTGCTGCTGGGAATTGTTCTCCCATGTGGGCCTGAAAACTGTCTTTTCATTCAGCTCAGGCAAGTTTAGCTTTTCTGGGAAATGTGCTTCTTTCCTCTTCTGGGGTTTGTATTTGAGTGGTACCAACAGCAGCCAAACTTAGTGAAGAATCCTATGTCCAACATACCCTGAACTGGCGTGGAATCAGAATCACAGAATCACAGAATGGTTCGGGTCAAAAGGGACCTTAAAGATCATCTCATTCCAACCCTCCTGCCATGGATAGGGACAACTTCCACTAGACCAGGCTGCTCCAAGCTACATCCAACCCAGCCTTGAACACTTCCAGGGATGGGACAGCCACAGGGCAACCTGTGCCAGGGCCCCACCACCCCCATGTAAAGAATTTCTTCTTAATATCCAATCTAACCCTGCCCTCCTACAGTTTGAAGCCATTCTCCCTTGTCCTATCACTCCCTATCCTTGTAAAAAGTTCCTCTCTGACTTTCACTTGGCACCACCAAGTGAATTTAGTGGTTTTGTGTTTTCCCTATATGATACCACAACTTCAACAAGGGAGCTGTGTCTGAAAGGCAGAAGGTTGCCTACAGCCACAAGCTTGCTCCAGCACTGCTGACTTGCTCTTTCATATCACTTTGTGTGTCATTTTGCCTCTGCTGGGCTGAGGTAAGGGGCAGTACCAGAAAAGCCAAAAAGTGGCTGTAGGTGGTCTGGTAGTGCATCTAAATAAATCACTTGTGGATCACAATTAATAAAAGCCAGCCTGAAAGAGTGGTACAGAACTTCTCTGACGCAGCTGCAGAGCAGCACTGCACATCCCTTTCCCCTCATTTTTTGTCTGTGTAGGTTGGCCCATCTGTTGGCTCCAGGCACGAAGACCAGTGCTTGCACTTGGTGAACCTGGCTTGGGTTTGCTCTGTCTCCAAGTCTTCACAGAAGCCAAGGCCTCTTGAAGGTCTTACAGATCTTTGCAAATGCTAAATGACATGCTTTGTTTCAGTACTTTGTTGTCATCAGCCCAGAACACAGTTTGCAGGTTTCTTGAATTCCTGTAGATGGTAACTGCAGGACAGTTGTCCCTGGCTCAAAAATAACATCTCAGGGAGCCAGGAACAGGAAGGGTCCTCCCAATTGAAACTAATTGGATCCATGCTCCGATATCCGTGCCTGTTTCCAGAAGGGTATAATGATTCCAGCCAGACTGTTTGCTCAGTGTCAGTCTGAATTTAACTTCATGCTACTTCACTTTATTTTAATTTGACATTATTTTCGTGTTTATTTTACCTAATAAGTGAATCATTTAACTATAAAAGACTTGTTTTGGAGGGTTAAGGGTGGAATCTGGAATGGGTGAAGCTTGGAATAACCACTGACCTGCTCGATTATGCTGGAGTAGGGCATGAGCAATGATGTCACATCAGGGAGGCAAGCCAGACACGTAAGGGTGAGCAGGCCTGTCATTCTCCCTCCCTCGTCATTGGAAATGTCAGTAGCCTTGCTTGAAGGACAGATGTAGTTGAGTTTTTGATAAAAACACATTGAACTCTCCACCAATCAGAAAACATCGATGTTATTGTTGAAATTTATTTTGACGAATGGATTCTAAGAGAGGACTAATGGCATTACTACCACAAAAACACCGTTTCACTCAATCTGCAATATCATGATGCAAATGAAATATGAGTGGTACACAGTCTGTGATTCAAAAAGCTCACTGTGAAACTGGGAAACTGTTTTTGAGAGCTGGACTTTCTCATAATTTCTCAGACTATCTTCCAATATATGTTGACTTTTTTTTAACAGTGAATTGAGCTGTTCCTGATTTATGCTGTTCTGAAGATATAAGTTAATAAATGATATGTTAATGTCTCATGACTTAGAGGGAATTGTTTCCTTTGTTCTCACTTGAGGTGGGATTTATCTTGTATAAATTTAGAAAGCTACATTTAGGATGTACTATATATACCCAGGCATCTACTATAAGCAAAGGAAAGAAATAGGATCCCTTGGGGATTGCTTAACCTACTCTGGTTTTCTTATCTACGTTTGGAAGAGATACATCATGGGTTTAAAAAATCTCCTCCTGAGAGAGCTGGGGTGGTTCAGCTGGGAGAAGAGAAGGCTCCAACTCATTGTGGCCTTTCAGGGGCTAATAAGAATAGTGGAGAAAGACTTATTACCAGTACCTGTAGTGTGTCTACAAGGGTCAGTGGTTTTAAACCAAAAGATGGGAGATATAGATTGGACATAAGGAAGAACATTTCTGTGATTAAGGTGGTGAGACCCTGAAATGACTGCCCAGAGAAGCTGTGGATGTTCTGTCATTGGAGGTATTCAAGGCCAGGCTGGATGGGGTTTTGAGAAATCTATTCTGGTGGAAGATATCCCAGCCCATGGAAAGGGTGTTGGTCTGGATGATCTTTGAAGGCCTTTTCCAACCCAAACCACTCCACGGTGCTATGACTGTGATTTTAGAGTTCAGAGTAAATACTTCTATGAAGAAGTGTATACCTGTGGTCAGATTAACTTGGTTCTTGTGATCTAAAACTGAAAATTTAGAAATAATGTGATCTGACCCACATCTTGCCTGCACAAATCATAACCTTATTGTAACTATCTGTATTTTCTGGAAAAGCATCCATTGTTGTTCATTGTTTGAACCACTTGTTTCTTGAGCTATACTTCCATTTGTACCTGCCAAAACATCTCTTGTTTGATTGAGATGAGGTTACTGACTGATCCAATTCATTCAGTATTGAGGCATAGTCTTCATTTGTTATTTAGCCACCTGGAAAACTTTGTGCAGTCTTAAAACTTTATGAACAGCAATATTTATTCTTGTTCTCAGAACAATGATCAAAGCACTGGATGACATGACACAATACCAATCCCTGTAGGAGCCTGGGGGGTGTACCATATTAAAAACTAATTTCCTGTTGACATTCCTATTTCTGACATCTCTTAGCTAATAATTTCTTAATTCATTTTACTTCTGTGCTATTGAGACTGTGCAAAGTTCATGGTTGCAGGAGAATGACGACACACCCTACTGACCTTGCAAAAGCTTATGTACCTCATATATCTCAGAAAATATTTTTACAGACCAAATGTGTTGGTTCAAAAGAGAATCAGGTTAATTTGAACTTGCTGAGTGGTCCCAATTACATGTTATTTCTAAATTCTTTGCTTATTGAATCACCTTACTACATTCCTTTAATTTTGTCATGAATTAAGTCACCTCAGTCAGCTAGCTGCATCATCTCACTTTTCTGTCTTGGAAAACTTGCACATGAATTGTGATCTTCAGGAATTCTGAGCTTCTATAGTTATTAAAAATAAGTATGAACCCACCAAAATCTTTCTCAGGTAGTTTTTAGGTGCAAATTGCCAGGATCTGTTGAATTAAAAATTGTTAATTGCTCAGATTGCCAGAACATGTGTCTTGAAGGCAGTTAGGCTGGAATCCAAACTCTCTCCCCACCCACAAACCACAGGCACCTGAGCTCAAGGAGAACCTTTGTACATGTGTCTCATCCAGAAACATGACTCTTAGCATGAGACACATGAGTTACTCTTAACAACATGCAACACTCCTTATAGTAGTGAAGGTGATGTGAGATCAGTATGTTTGAGGAATGACTGACCATGAGATCACACTCCCAGAGAAAGAGCTGCACAAAAAGACCAAGTAACTGATGTGCACAAATCCATATCCTGACCATCTTTTTCCTGTTATCCCTACCTCTCAAGCACTGCACACTGAAATCCTTTTGTGGGCCAAGTAGCAGAAGGGCTACTCATTAATACGAATTCAAACCCACAGAAGCCATTAGGATTGGAACACTCCCATTGGCTGCTACTTTTATCCCAATGCTGATGCTTTTCTGCTTATGCAAAACCTCATTGATGAGATTTGGGATAACCAAAACCAAATGTGACAGATTTAAGAGAATGATGATGTTGTGGTCAGGCATTGGAGTTGGGTATTGGAGACATAAATTCAGTTTCTGGTCATCTCATGATTTTGCTGTTTATTCATGGGTAAGTAGCACTGTAGGAGTAATACAGTAATGGATGCTACACAAGGGTCTTCACTACCTCTGGGTCACATTTTAATTGAGATAATGAGGACCTAAGTCAGCTAATTTAATTTCACAACCATTACAGACCTGAAAGAGAATTTCTTTGCACTGAAAAGGAGTTACTCAAAGGATAGTGGTAAAGAACAGAAAGTATTAGAGTACAAGTCTTGTCAGTACATGATACCTGAGTAATAAAGAGTTGATGGATGTTTAGTCATTCATAAAACACCTTTCTTAGAAACATTTTTTAATACTTTTCTTTCATATTAATAGAAATACACTATCTTAAGGCAAAAAAGGGTTTTGCTACAAGATTCATTTTGTTGAGCTGGAATATCGCCATATAATTTTCTTGTTATTAAGCAACATTATTTTCTTATTGACAGGGAAACAAGGCTTTGTGAAATTGTACAACCTGTATCAAATAAACTGAGTTAGGCAGATTTGTCTAAAGTTGTCTGGGACTCTCACCCTCTCTCCACCACAGTAATCTGATCCTGCAAAATTTCACAATGAGTTTTTGGCAATTGCTCCCCTAAGGTCCATGACTCTTCCGATAAAATCCTAGGCACTGATCAAAAAAAAACCCTTCAAAGCTAGAGAGCACATTATTACAGTGGTTGACATAATGTCATCTGGAGGAAGACATTACCACTCAAAATTAACCATGGCCATGTGGTGAGCACTGTGGCTTCTTCTGACTTCAAAGCTCAACATGGTAGTTAAGAGATGACAATACCCACTTCCTTGGGCCTTACTGAATTTACTTGCTGGACTTGAAAATTATTTTCCCCACCACATGAGTGACCAAAAAGTAAACCTCTACAGAAAAAAAAGACATTAGCATCTGTACAACGGAGTCAAATGTGCCCGTGTTTATACAGGGCTTTGATGTGTGTGAACAAGTGCTGACTCCAGATTTTGTAAATTTAGCATAATGTGTCCCTAAATATTTTAATGCAGTTTTTGGGCACAGTGAGAATATGAAATATGAGATCAGATATTTTGCAGGTCAAACAGAAGCATACCTCTTCTTGTGCTAGTCTACATATTTAAGAGGTTTTATCTATTTGTCTGTTGCTGTTCTTCAGCCTGTCCATCCAGGGAATAATTAAACGCCCACATGCTTAATTTGACTCCTGATATTTTTCTGCTGTGAGCTGAGCATCTGGATTTGAGTCTGTCTAGCACAGAAGGATGAGATTAGGTATACTTAGAAGTAGAAAGGAGACTAGGAGAAGTAAGAGAAGAAGGGGAAGAAGGAATGAGCCCTGGTTTTATGCTCTCTGCAGTCTGGATGACTCCCAGCATTTCTATTGCTCATTATTCCTTTGAAGTCAGTAAATGTCTGTGAAAATTGGTGGTGAAGTTTTCTCACCTCCACATAACTCTGGTAGGAGAGGACAGTTTACTCTCACTGCTGCTTTCTCTTTTATCTTTAATAGAGGTTGATCCACAGTCTGCGTCAGTAGAGCCCAGTCCTTCCCACGTGAATGTTGGCATGGTGGCACCTGATGAGCCATGGAGGGGAAGGGAAAATGGAGTTTTTTGATATCTGGGATATTGCATTTCAAAATAAGATAAATAATCCAACCAAACTGAAAGAACATTTTATAGTTAGAATCAAGCACTTAAAAGCTGCTAAATGCCAGAATTAAGGGTGTCAAGTTCCAAATGTTCCCTTCTGGTACTGATAATTATGATAGTCTTTAGTTATCTAATCATATGCATTTTGTTCCTCAAAGCTCCTGTCTCTAGTAATGCACATGTAGCATTAAGGAACAGAGAAAGAAATGGAGGATTTGCTTATTAAGTTTGCATCAAATGAAGCAGAGTGCAGAAGTGGAGTTGCAAAAAAAGAGCTAATAGCTGCAGAAGGGGAGTTAAACCACTAATTCTGAGATCATAAATTTTTGACAATTATTATGATGTCTTCTTCGTCTCTGTATCTGGGGAAGTGTTGACTCAAATTATAACCAACCGTCTGAGCAGTCATCACTTTGACAAAGTGGTTCCTCTGAGGCATTACAGATTTTAGCTGGTTGTGAAACCATAAATGCAGTATTCACACACATTCAAATTCAGAAGGTTTATAGACATGTACCAGAATTGCTATTGCACCTTTACTCTTCTGACTGAAACAATACTCATACATGATTAAACCTTTCAAAGATTTTGCCCAGAAAACTGGTAAGTCCTTCAAGTTTCTGTAATCTCATTCATTCCTCTCTAGCTGGTAGAAAAAAAGAAAAATTAGAAGTTCTACTTTTGAAGGCATTTTATTACAAGCAGTCGAGCAAAGCTGTGCTCCTACACACACAAGTTATGGACGTAGTGGTCTTCTTGACCTGTCCCAAAACAAGCACACTCATGGTAGAACTAGTGATCTCTGCCTAAACTCTGCTGAAGGAGACCCAAATCAAAGATTACTTAAGCAAAAAGTCTACAGCATCTCTTCAGTCTCTTTATATCATTAAACACCTCTGGTCTCACCATTGTTAGCAAGTACATGCAGCACGATTTCACTTTTACCAGCTCCAAAACTGGCCTTCAATCCATTCCACTGTAACATCCAGCAGAACAAGGCTGATTTGGCAGCACATCCAGAACAGTTGTTGGTAATGCACTGCAGAGGTCAGTTTACCCTTCAATTATTACTTCAGTCTGGAGTAGAAAGAGAGCTGGTATGTAATGCCCATGCCTGTACAGTCTAGCCCTAGTGCCACTGCTCCTAGTGAGAATGGCAATCAGGCAATGATAGTGCTGATGGCTGTCTCATCACATATGTGTGCAGGGACAAAGATAGGAAAAATGTAAAGTGTTATTTCTATGAATATTTTGAAACCTGCTTTGTAACCTTAATGGTGCCTTTTTAATGTAGTTTTACATGTGTGCATATGACTTATCAGAATTAGAGGAATATTAAGTCAGGAAGTCTGGAAAAATCTTCATGAAGATGTTGAAGACATGAACATCATCCATGTTGTTCTTGACATTTTTGCATGTTCTAAAAAGTAGCCTTTAATGGAAAACTCAAATTCCTTAGTGATATACCTTCTTAGCTTAAAAAAGTTTCTTTTCTAGTCAAGTTTACTGCTTGTTTATCCTTCCTTGCTCCTTGTCTGCACCGAGTGTCCAAACTCATAAAAATTCTGAACTGTCCAAAGCAAAGTTTTGAATTGCTCTGTCTCCCAAAGAGTTTTAACTTCAGTTATGTATCCCTGTCTAGGAAGACACATTTAAAGGAATGGGATTTTCACTTTGATCTTTGAGTATTATTTCGGTTTAATCTGGTTTTCTTCGTTGAAGCTCTAGAGGAAGCTTTGGTATTCTTCAGCCAAGAGCTTGTCTTAGTAACTCAAAGAACAGCCGTGCAGAGCCTGCTGAGGAGTTGCTCTTGAGCTGAGGAAATGGTGCTTTATTCCTCTCCCAGTTACCAGGAGTGGTTTTTGAACACCTCCTTTCACTAGGGATCTCAACAGGCAAGTCTAGGTTGTTCAACATAAAATCTTTTACCTTTACAATTAGAAAGGAGTTCAGACATTGTGTCTTCTAGTGGTGAGAGATACTTACCTAGAAAATCACTATAGTGAAATTCAAAGTGAATGCCACCCTATGTCACATCTATGTATAATAAATGTGTTCCCTTCCAGATTTGTTGAGAAATTCCAATTATGTCCATATAAAATTTTACAACATTTCAGACAGATTTTTTTCAGTTCTGTCTACTGTCTCAATTTCTAAAAATGCTTTTTCATTGCTTGATGGGTTTTACTTTTTTTTTTTTTCCATCTAATAACATTACTGAAAAGTGATGTGAAATAGATAAATCCGTTAGTTTCCTCTTTCATTCTCAGACTCACACGCATATGAACCAGAGGATGTGCATGAAGTACAGGAGATAGAAAGAAAATTTAGAGAATCATGTGCATGCCCTTTTTACTTCTGTGGTGAATGAAAACCTGAAGACCTGAAGAACTGGAGTCCTGCAAGCCTTGCAAGCAGCATGCTGCTGCCAGGAACATGCTGTCATTTGTGGCTCATCACACTTCCTTGACCACAAGAGAGCCTGGAGACAGGATTCCACCACTGAGGCTTTGAAAAACTGCATTAGGTTGTTGAGCAACTGGATTCATGAAACTCTCCTTGTTTTCCTATTTGTGGTGTCTCTCGGCTTTGCAGCCTATAGTCAAATGCCAGTTTCTGACAGTATTTTTGCCCAGGATATTGTACATTTTCACACTAGATAGTCTGGTGTCTGTGTAATTCCAGACACAAATTAGCTGGGAAAAATGGATATTACATAAAAACACATGCATACATCTTTCTATTCTTCAAGAGCTTTAGGTCTCAAAGGCAAGCAAGAAATTAGGAAAAGCCACAGTTTAGGTAGCTTTTGCAGTCTCAATTTTCTTTCAATGTACAGAAGATCTATGGAGGTATTTAAAAGATATGTAGACTTGGTAACAGGGTTTAGTGGTAGGCTTGGCAGTGCTGGGATAATCATTGAATTCAAGGTTCTTAGAGGTTTTTTACACCCTATGCAATTCTGTGACTCTCTAATGAAATTATCATATCCTATCTCTTCCAAACCATCTTGGTCTCATCCAGTGCTCAGGGTCAGAAACCTCGAGACCCAGGAGATGCCATGTGGCAGTTTCATAACCCTTGTGAGGTTGTGGGGAAATGGAGTAAGGGACTACAGGGACAGAAAAGAGAGGAGTAAGAGGCCCCATCTGCTTTCTTGCTGAGATCCTTTCTCTTGGTGCTGGGAACACTTGTACTTACATCTCCCCACACAATTAGAATTATTTCTTTTTGTTCAGCTAACAGCATAAAAAGCTTGCAGAGAAAATACATTTTTCCTTTAAAAACCATATAAATTGCCAACTTCAGTAATTGTGGGAAAAGCCTTAATGGACAACCCTTTCCCTAGCCTACTTAAACCCACAGGGCTGGTGCTTTACCCATCTCCCTCCCCAGCAATCTCCCTCATGCTGCTCAACTCCAGCAGGAGGAGCAATGGGAGCACAAGAGAAGCATCCCCCGACTCCGTGCTCCCCCAGCATTACCAGCACCCCTTCCACAGCCAAGAGCAGCAAATTATCTAGAAACTCGTATTTGGCTCAGGGCTGGAGGAAACTCCAAAGCTGTTAAACTTGAAAAAAAAGTCTCTGTGGAGTGTGTGCGACCTCAGAGTTCCCAAAGGCTCATTTCATAGGATAATTTCACCGGGTAATTTCACCGGAGAAGGTTTTCACAGGAAAAGACATGCCTCTGACAGTAGGGTAAGCCCCTTGCTGAATTCCAAATCCCTGCTCCAGAGAAGAGGGATAGGAGAATTTTTTAATGAAACACCTTTTTGGATTCTGTTGAGTTTTATATTGAAAGACAATGGAACATTTTTTTTTTCTTGGGCTCTGTTTTGGAAACAGGTGAACTGCATTTGTAAAATTTCAGCCCAAATGCTTAAATTCAGAAAGTTATGAAGATGTATAAAATGAGTGTCATAATGGTATGAAAGTCACATATAGGACAGTGTTGTCTGAATAATGGTATGGACTTAAGGTCTCATGCAGTTCTGCAGAGGGCTTTGCTCCTGCCAGCTTCTTTCCAGTGCTGTCACAGAGGGCATATCCCACACTGCAAGTGGTGTTAAAGGAGGGTAGAGTTTCTTTATTCACCTGTCCTCCCCACTGTTAAGTAGATTTTTTGATAGATACAGCTGTACCCTTAAGAGGGGATTGGCAGCATTTAGAAATGACATACATGTTAGACTGTTTGCTTTTTAGCAGCGCCAAGAGGAAAGATTTGTGGCAAATGTGGGGAATACAGCTGATGGTGCCTTGGAGGCACCTCCAAAGTTAGGTGGGAGGTAATTCAAGGATTTGGATCTTAGAAGGATAATTAGGACAAGTTAAGCACCCAAGATTTTTGTAGCTCTTGGCCCCAACAACTGTGCAATGAAGAATATTGTAAAAGATCACAGAATCACAGAATTGTTTGGGTTTGGAAGGGACCTTAGAAATCATCCAGTTCCAATCTCCCTGCCATGGGCATGGACACCTTCCATTAGACCAGGCTGATCCAAGCCCCATCCAACCTGGCCTTGGACACTGCCAGGGATGGGGAATCCACAGCTTCTCTGGGCACCCTGTGTCAGGATGTCACCACCCTCACCTCCTCTTCTAGTCCAAAACTATTGCCCCATTTCCTATCACTATCTCCCTCTGTGAAAAGCTTTTTTCCCCTCTTTTTAATAAGTCCACTTTAGAAATGAGACATTTGAACTGGAAACCACTCTTAAGAAAGCCAAGAGAAAAAAAAAAAACAACCTCTTGAAAAACTCTAGAGAAAGCCAAGCTGCCAGAAAGTAAGAAAAACCACTGGTGTTGTCCTCCTGGATTTCCAGTGGTGTGTTTCATGGTGGAGCAGAACCATGCGGATGACAAGTCCATCCTCAGTCTTGGCACTGAGCACGACAAGAGATTCGTGATGGAGGGTGATCCAAAGTGCACAGCTCTCGGCCTTCAGCAAGTACACTGCTAATCACCTAGATAGCCACAGAGGCCAGCTGGTCAACAATTATCCAGAGATTCCTGAGGTCGAAGAACTCGCTGCGACTCTTCTGCCCCGCTCCACCAGGAAAACAGCAAGACTGGCTTGGTACAAGCCACTGTGAAATGGCAGCACATTTTTGTGGTTGGCTCCATCATAATTTGCTTTGGAAATATTTTGGACATCTCTCTTGTTTGTTGGGCAGGGGAGGAGGAAGTGTTTCAACTCTTAAACCCAGCGTGTCTGGCTCAGTTCCTATTTACTCCTATGTGAGAGGGTGAAGGCAACATTTGAGCTTAGAAGACAAGTAGAGCTGGTTGAGTGTTTCCTACCTGCTAATTGCTTTTATTAATTTATCTGTCTAAATTGCTTGTGCCAATGTGTTATGCTTCCCTATTTCACTGTTTCTGAAGAACAGCCGTTCTTGGGATCATAGCAGTTTAGAAAAGGCAAATTGCCCTCATAAGTGATACTGCTCCATTTAAAAATCTACCCTGCTTTCTTTTCAACTGCTTTTTTCTCTCACACAGCTTTGGGCACAAAACAATATTCCAATAACAATTAATTGTTTTCTCTTTAGCACAACTAGCCTGAATTCTTTATACCACACATACAAGATATAAACCTACAAATATCATAAACATTTAAAGGGCATTGGGGTATGTGAATACATTAATTCAGTATCTGCTGGTCCAAAATGTGGATTTAGCACCACCAAGAAGGCAGTCTGGTGTGCAGGGTGTTCAGATCTTTGACTGTGAGTCCTAATGCCAGAAATTTCACCTCTCTGTGCCTTGAATTATTATCCTATAAACTGGAGTTAATTTTACTTGTCACTTTGTAAAACACTTTGAGGAATATTGGCCAAAATTACCATCTAGGAAAAAAGTGTTATTAATATTATTAGGACTGATGACACAAAGTTAAGCTGTTCCAATTTTATCCAACAGCCAAACACACACTCCAGTTTTACAAATTACAGTGTGGGCTATCCAATTTCATGAGCACACTTGCCACTCGGTGCCACAGCTTTATACCTCTGGCTCCACAGCTAACATGAACTCAGGATAATCACCATAGAATTTATGTCAATTTTGTGGAAATGTTATGATTATTCACAGCTGAGACTTCAAAGGCATCTTAAAGCACTTCACAGCCATAGAGTTTCCCGTCATGGGTCTCAGGAGATCTACCTGCTGCACTGGCCACTGAGCCTGGAAATCTGCCCACTGAGCTTCAACCTGTGCCCACACAGGGCACCCAGCTCCTGCATTTATGGGAGTGAACCTGGGACAGGAACATTCAGCTCTGCTTCCATTATTGGCTACAAAATGCAATTTTTTCTATCTATGCAGAGGTGGACAGGGGATTATCCACAGATGAAGGATAAAAAAGGAGGCTCTCTGGATTAACAGTCTAGGATTATATTTTATTCAATAATGTAAACAAACACAAATCCTCAAAAAGCTGAAAAACTGACTTTTGCCAAACCTCTGCACTGAAACTCAGCCTGTGTGAGGCGCTCACCTGGTCACTCACCTCATCTACTGGCTGCTTCATGGTGTTCCTGAGAAGCACTGTAGGAAATGACACACTGGAATTTTTGGGAATGAATGAGAACACGTAGATGTGATCTATACTGTGTCATCTGCTCTTAGGACCAGGGAAAGTGGTTTGTTTCCATTTAATTTATTTTAATAAATGTAGCTGTTCTGAGCAGGATCCTTTGGCTTCTCTTGTAACGTACCTCTTTAAAAAGCCATTTCCAGGATGGGAAAATTAGCAAATTGTTTAAAATTAGTAGAGTGCCTGAAAACAATACAGAGAATTATCTCTCATGTGAATGCAAGCCATGCTTTCAGAACCAGAAGTATCATCATGAATATCTAGCCAATCACCTTTCCTACAGTAACCAAAATTTCTGCACACACACCCTTGAGATCAAATGACAAATATTTTTGTTAATTTTTCAGCAGAAATGAGAGCTTTTGTAATTATTATTATAGATGTGGTGCTTAGGGACGTAATTTAGGAGTGCACTTGACATTGTTGGGTTAACGGTTGGACTCGATGATCTTAAAGGGTGAGTAGAATGGGCTGAGAATCACTAGGACATTTGACAAAATATTTTAAAACAAAGGCAGTGCACATAAAATAATGAATCATATAATATATATAATTTAGGTAAAACACTTTTTGTTTGAGCAGTAACTACACGCTTTTAATACCTATATGAGGAAATAAAAAGTGAGATTCTGTTGCGTGGGAACTTGTTTAAAGTCTCAAAATAACTTTTTCTTTTCCATGGTGAGGAAATGAGAGGTCTGAGTCAAAAATCAAGGTCTTCTTATGGTACATGTTGTACAGAAAGAGAGGAAGAAGCAGGCTATGATGCTGAAAGATAACTGTCTGGAGAGATGAGATTACGAGCTCTAAAATGCAAGTACTGTTTTCCTGACGTTGTAAAAGGGGAACAAACAGCTACATGCATCACGCAGAGGTTTGAATATCAATTTTATCTGAAATGAGAAACTTTCAGCTTGGAAAGAAATCTATTCCAAGAAGTATCAGCCTCTGTAGCCTCTTGGGTGTGATCTGATCTTGCACTGGAAGGTAGAGGGATCGAGATGACCTTGTAGTTGTGCCCAGTCACTGATACTTTGATGCAAAAATGGCCACAGGCAGGGTTGACATTTTGTGGGTTTGAGGCTGACTTCCAGTTCTGGTCCAGCACTCTGCTTTCACCTTCCTGTGATGGAGAGGGAAGCAAACAATATGCTGGGATCCATTTCCTTTTTTCGTTCCAAGCATTTGCTCAGTGCTCCCTGCTGGCAGCAGCTGCTCCCTGGGGCTTGTAAAACTGAGGGTGCTGCTCCAGAAATGGAACAGAACAATCACCTTCTGGTCTGAAATCTGTCTGAAAACTGAGCTCCACATCACCAGGGATTGCACTCCTCCTCTGCTTGGAGGAAGCTCGTCTGCAACAGAGGCCTGAGGCTCACAAGTGTCAGATGGGTCCTGCTTACCTGACACGTCAGGGTGCAACTCAGGAGCCTCCAGAGCAGAAAGCCATGCCAGGAGTTGTAATAACTCATATCCTCTGTGGGTTGGTGGAAAGAGGACCTGAAACTCAGGGGCTTGCACCAGCCACACATGGTTCTTAGCACCAGATTTTGGTCCTCATGCATCACTGGGGGTATTGCATGAGAATTAAGGTTTGGTTTATTTACTAAGCAAATAAAATTTCTACCTCATGTCAGGTCTTTACCTGCATTTTTTTACCTTTTTGAGCAGCAAAATGGTGGCTTATGCATTTACAGCTAAGTAAGCCTGCAAGATTAGGTAAGCATGTTAATAAAGTGTTATGGAAATGCCAAGACCACAACTCAAAGTCACCATGTAGGAGAATGCACATGGTTGGGGGTTAGGTTTATGAGAAATAAAGATCTGAATGATGCTGTGCTTGAGAGTCATGGGCCTTGTGTTTTCTTAATGCCAGGAGTGATTTATTTCTTGTAAACAACTTTGCACAATTGGGGCATCCAGTTATTACAGACCTTGTTTGGTATAAAAACTAACGGCAAAGAAAAATATTGCTCTAGCAAGGTTTAACTGGTCGTCAGCCCAAACATGTGGCTGAACATGAATTCCACTGCTTGAAATATCCTCTGGTCGCTCAGCAACATCTTAATGTCAAGAGAAGATTATAGTCAGCGTTCCTGTTGAGCCGTGACTCAGACGTACTGTATGGAAAGAGGACATTTCCAGCAAAAGCGTGATATGGAAACTAAACACAGAGCTGGAAATCTTCCCTCCCATAGAAAAAAAGAAATGTGAAAGGCTAGCTCTTCTGAAGTGGAAGTTTGACTGCTGCTGGGAACGTTATGAAAATACACATTACATGTCTGGTTCCTCATATATAACTGTGTTTCACAGCACGTTTCATCACCCACCTTTGCCCTTCCTTTTTTAATTCAGAAAAGGCACAAGAAGAGGCCTTACTTCTCAACAAAAATAAGTGCAAAACCGTGTAAAGGTGACATTTTTGCTAAGCAGGAACTCTGATAAGTTGAAATGGCGTCGTTTTGCTTGTGTTGCATAAAAGCTGGCTATTAACATACCTTAGATACTTTGAGAGGTATGGAAATGTTTAAAAAAAAACATGGGCTGAAGAGACTGGCTTCAGTGAAATTTACATTAAAAAACCCAAGGAGACACTTAAATATTCATAGTTTCCATTTCTAATCTTTCTCCACGTATATTTCCTGACATACATAATTCTTAGCTATGTTTGTGAGATGCCTGGCATCCTGAGGTCAAATGCATATTTCTTGCTGGGATCCAGATTGGTTATTTTAAATGTTCTGATCTTGTGCAGGCTTGCACACAAGAGTAAGTATAAAATGATCAGGACTATGTGCCTTTTTAAAGCCAGCCACATAGCTGTGAATACTCATATTTTTAAATTGATATGTATATATATACACATATGTGTTTGCAAGATTGTGTGATATAGAATTTAGATCAGTAAAATAAAAGTACCTTTGTGTATAAACTCTTGGTTGAACAGGCTAGGGAGAAAGAAGGCAGAGCCAGTCTCATCTCATGGAGCCCAGTAAATGAAGAAAAGACAGTAGGCACAAACTGAAACACAGCAAATTCCACTTAAACATAAGTGAAACCTTTTCTGCTCGGTGAGTTGTCATATACAAGGACAAGTTTCCCAAGGAGGTTGTAGAGTCTCCATCCCTGGATATATCCAAAACCCGCCTGTAAAGTGTCTTGGGCAACCCACTGCAGGTGACCCTGGTCTGAGCAAGGGCTGGGGTTGGGCAATCTTCAGAGGTGCCTTCCAGACCCATCAGTTCTGTGATTTTGCAATTCTGTTGAAGAGAACACAATTACTTGGATTTATCTGAAGAATGATTTCCTCAGTTGCTTAACTTCATTTAAACCCATAAAAGTTTATAGAGAAATTAAGTGATGGCTTTTGTTCCAGGGTAAATCTACTCTGCTCATACATAAGATTACTTTAAAATCAATTCTTTGTTTTAGGTCCTCAGATATATTTGTAAATGTAATCTTACGTAAAAGTAGTGAATTTCACGAGTTCATCATTCAGTTTGTTAAAAAGTTCTTTCTTGTGTTTGGAAAAACTTTGTTTCCATCTCCTTTATTCTTTTAGTTCCTTCACTATAAGGAAGAATACATAGCAAAACTTGGTTTTGTTTTTCATTCCAAATATCCTCTCGCAAAATGGTACCTGTGCAAAACCAGCATATGATAAATTTCACTAGCACCGGAATAAAAGTTGCAAAAATAGGGTGAAGCAGCCTAAAGGGTTATGCATGGAATACCCAGGTAACAGCTTTTGCTGAAAGGGTTGTCCATTGGCATTTTTTTTCAGTATATTTTCCTTCACTTGACAATTTTCCAGTTTTCTATGTGCAGTGATTCAGTTCCTAGCAAAGAATGGCCTTGGTCCAGTTATGACACTGGCCTTAGAAATGATTTGCCATGAGAATCTGAGCTGAATTTCACAACCAAGAAGAAAGTTTATGGATATTCAAATCCTGAACTGGATATGAATTTTGTGGCTGGAGTTGTTGGAAATTGTTGTTGTTGTTGTTGCAGGAGACCTGGACCTCACTCTTCTCACTGCATAAACGGCATTAAAAGTAGTTTCTTCCATTAAAAAGCTAAAAGTCTTAAAAAACTTCCACTTTTCTGCATTCAAAAGCCAATCATTCATCAGAATAGTCCAAGACTGTCCACCCCTGAGGTGTACCAATCCAGTGGGAGTGTCTGGTGTCTGGAGCTAGAATAAATCATTCAGTGGGACAGAGCTGACCACGGGCTACCTGCTGGATGAGAATAACCCAACAGGTAGCCCTGGAGTAAAAGTCACTGAAGCATTGCTGGTCAGTATAATAAGGACTGGGATAAGATTTTTTTTTCAAGCTGGTCATCTTTAGACAGTGTGGCAAAGGAGGTGTTTAAGAGAACCACAGGAACGAAAATAGGCAAAATTTAGGGATATTTATGGTAAACTTCCAAACTCGAGGGGAAAAAAGGTGTGAATATATTAGGAAAAAATAGTAAATAGACAACAAGGATTAAATGCACAGGCAGCTCAGAGACTCTATTTCCTACCAGGCAAAGAGGTGCATTGAAATTTCTTTCTCTCTTGGAGAACTGTAATTTGATTTGTTTTGCTGCAGTTCAGAGGAGAATCCAAGGTCTGGTTACTGTAGCACTAAAGATCCTCTTACTGCTGCCGTAATCAGGAACCTCTTCCAAGTCCAGATAAGCAGCAAGGGATGAAATGTTGAATTATTCTGCCAGTCTAGAGGCGATCCTTCTGCCACAGGCTTGGGGGCCACATGTGCATGGCAATGCAGTGAGGTATATCCCATTGCTGCTTTCACTGTGTCTATTCTGTGGCTGAGAGCGTGCTTTGGTCCTCAGGGCTGTCAGCTGGGCATCTGTCCTGAGCGCTACATTTATTTTAAGAAGTAAATATCACTGGGCTGATGTGTGCACTTAGCCTTGATGAAGTCATTAATGTGGTTTCCAGCATACCGTTCATAAAATTCATGGCTGTACTTAATTGCTACCATGTTCTTCCTCCTCACATATTCTTATATTAATAAGAAAAAATGTTGAAAGGCCTAATAAGCTACACACAGTAGAGGAATGCTTGGACTGCTGTTAGCTGGTCACATCACCACAGACATGCGGGCCAGTTGTCACACAGGGGATTATGTGTCACTTAAGGCACTGAGTGCACAGCCAGCAAAGGCAGCTCATCTCAGTTCTCCCAACCCAAATGTTGCCAGCAGATGCACAGTGCTGAGTCTGATCGGTGGGTGGGGAGAGGAGGGGGATGCTGCTTATTTATTCCTAGAGTTCTGTCACTATTTTGGTTGGCAGCTCCTGTGATACTGAGCTGGGGGCTCACTGAAGAAGACAACTCTGATATTCTCCTAGGAAAAAATAGGGTTATCCCACTAGGGACAGGTCTTTGAGAATTCCTGTGGGGTGTTTGTGAACTTGCATCTCTACAAAGGGCCAGGACAATGCCTGGGTTCTGTCTAACCTGCTTAATTTGGGGCTTTGTTTTAGGAAAAGGGAAAAAAGGTGAGTAGGATGCTAACGAGCTGTTGGACCTATCAAACAATTTTAGTTGTCTAATTGTTTACTTTTAGCTTGCTAGAGATCTAAAGAGTTGCATTTATCCCACTTTATCTCTTTAAATGTTTAATTTCTTTTCTAAACATGTTGTTTATTGTGTTGTATGGTTAGCACCTTCACAATTCATTAATCCCCCCTATTTAGGGATTTTATCCCTCAGCAACCTCTGCCTACTCCTGATCTCAAAGGTCTTTCCCAACCAAATGCTTCTATAATTCTAATCCCTCTCTGTTCTTTTCCTCCTGAGTTCAGAAGGAGTTTCAATGGCTTGCCTAGGTTAAGTCACTAATTTTTGGAGAGCCAAAACTGAGATGATCAAATCCCAGCTCCCCAGCTGCTTCCCGGCCTCAGGCAGCATTGCTGGGAGGAGCTGTGCTGTGCAGGCGGCAGTGCCTTGCCCTTGCAGTCCTGTTCCTCTAACCCAGGTCTCCAGAGAAAGCCTGAGCAGTCACTCTGCACATCAGCATTTCAAGGGCATTGCCTTGATACCATATCTAGTGAGAACAAAATCTTTTCCTTTGTAGGCACATCACAATGCAGTGAGGTCAGTGGAGTTACACCAAGCAGTCATCCAACCTCAGCTACCTAATTTAGGCCAACACAGAGGTTGCTGGGGGATATGGTCAGGCAGCCAGGATCCTCCTGCATCTGGCTTAGCTGATCTCTGCTGCAGAGTGGACCGATGGCTGCAGAACTCAAACTACCAGCGGGATTTTCCTTTGAGCCAGTCTTTCACACTGGCCTGAGGTTTTGGCTCTGTGGACAGCCCACTGCCTAATGACTGGAGGATTTGCCACTCTCAGCTGCAGAAATTATTTGGTCCCCTACTAAAGTAGGGGCTTGGGAAGCACCAGGGTGTGCATAACACTATGTCCCACCTCTAGACAAGACTGGAAATGTGCTTTCCCACCCACCACGGTGAGTGAAACAAGCTGCAAGCAGAGTATAACTATCCTGATGAGGATTTAACCAGAAGATGGTGAATAGGACCTTCAATTTAGGTGCCCTGGCTGTAACAGAACCAGGAAAGAAGTCCCTTTTGTTCCCATCTTCCTCCCAAAACTGACATTCAAAGCTTAGCAAGAAGCATAGTCAAAATATTTGAGGGCTAAACGTATCACCATCTGGAATGGGACTGCCAGAAAGAGAGTGAGAGAATGACTTCTTTTTCACATGTAACTTGTTTAATAAAAATAAAATTCCTCTTGTGTTTCTGACATGGGACTGTAACCACTCCACCCTAACTCGCTTTGTCATTCTCAGATCTATGAAGTAAGAGGAAATTATGGAAATTTATCATGTCTGGGTTCCCAGGATTGATTATAACTAGCTGCTTTTATCTTCCAAACAGTCACTAAATCTAATTGCCTTGTTGTAATGGATTAACCCCTGTGGTCCACAGTAGCATTTATATTGTGTTCAAAGAGACTGTTACAGAGTTAGGATACTTTTTTTCAGCAATATACTTTCATAACATGTAGGTGCTCTATGGACATAACTCACCCTTTGTGGGTCTTGGGGGTCTAATTGGCTCATTGTTCTGCCTTTCTGCAGGGGATGAATTTCACATCACTTCTGGAGCAGGTAGAGACGGGTCAAAGGGTCTTCCACAGCATAACCATTTCTTTTAAATTACAATGCAAGCAGATTTTGAAACCCTGTGTTCAAACATCAGCATCTGTATTGTAATCAAAAACATTCCCTTGCTGATATTTGTGGGATTAGTATTATTATTAGTCATTGTGCCTCAGCCCCTGGGGAACCTGAACTCTGGGGTCAGGTCCCCAGCTAGGAGCTGTATAAATACAGACCCTGTCTTAATAAAGTTCCCACTTAAGATGTCTTACACCATGTTTGCCAAGGGCTAATGGCTCAAACACAGCCCCTCCTGGTGTCTCAGGGGGTCTTGGTGACTCTCCAAGTGTTGGTAACGAGGTCTTTTAGGTGTGAGGCAAGGAACAGGAGGTGGCTGTGGACAGCAGTGGCAGGGTAAGGTGACAATTGCTGCTCAGTGTGACAATCAGCAAGGTGTGCTGGCACCCTAAATCCTGACCAGTATCTCTGGAGGTGCAGTGGGAGAACAATGATTTAAGGAGGGGTGTGAAATGCAGTAGAAATGAAAAGAAAGTGAAAAATTCAGAGGTAAGAAGGGCAGGATCTGCCAAGTCATCATGTAGGGTAGGGCTGCCAGTGCTAAAGGAGGAACACACATGTCCCTGTTTGTGTCAGAATGAGGGAAGCAGAATGCTCTGAGACAGAAAGAGAGTGAAAGAAATGGCACCAAAAACCAGAGGAAGGTGATGCTGCAACTTTGAAAGCACTGGTGACAGCTGATTTGGTGAAAGTTCAAAAAGAAAGGAACTCCAAAGTGGAGATGATGGGCAAAAGTGAGGCAGATGAAAACTGCACTGAAGGGTTTGGTAATATTATGATGTAAAGTTGTCTGGAAATAGCTTAAAAAAATTAGTTAGGGGACTAGCAAAATTACAGGAAGATACACTGGGTAAGAGAAAAATCAGCCAAATTCTGCGCTCCCCAAGAGCCTCTGTACCCAACAGGGGTGAAAGAGAAGCAGCTGGGGGTGAGTTCTGTTTGTGGAAGATAGGGCAGACATGAAAAGAGAGGAGACACCAAAGGGAAAGGTAGGAGTGAGGAATTCAGGGCAGAATCAACCACCACCAAATCAGAGACCAGCAACAAAGAGGATGGACCGTGCTTGAGGAGCCCAATCCAATGGGTAACTGCTGGTGGAGCAGGAATCCTGACGAGGGATGTCAGGACAGAGGTTAGGCACTGAGATATGTTTTTGTAAAGCACTCTAGAAGTGAGACTTGAATTAGGTTTGAGGTTCATAAAATGACTTTTAAAGGAATAGTTTCAGATTCATTCTGAAGTGAATAGGAGGCAGTTGTGATCCAGGCTCCCCAGTCAGTAAATGTAATCTAACACGTTTCTTCACACCAGACACGATCGCAATCTCAGATCAGTGTAAGTGAATGTTTAATAGCTTCAAGCAAAAGGATAGAGCAGGTGAACAAATGTCTTTAAATTGCCAGCTTTAAAGAAGGGCAAATTGTCTGATACATTTTTGTGGGTGCACAATTGCCAATATTATTTGTTTTATTTGACTATTTACAACATAAGTTTAATTAAAAATATTATGAAAATTCTTGTCTTAACCATTAGCAAAATAATTGCTTTTAGAAATCTCATTCATTTTGAAGTTGGTTTTATATCCTGTTTGTCATACTGATAAGTGCTTAAATGAGCTGCTTCACAAAAACTGTCATTGGAAAATGTAATCTATTTGAAATCTGTTAAACGAAAATACTTTTTAATTAGAGAAATTGCTATGAAATGCTTTCCTGCTGTCTGTACAGCTTGAACAGCACTGTTCTGGACTTGAATAGGTCGTGCTGAAATGGCTCAAGTTGAACTTTTGCTTCACCCCTGAACTTGGTACAGAGGTTTCCAGAGGTTAGTTCAGGAGACTGAATTGCTGATCACTCACTCGACATCTTCTGACCATCTTTAACTCTGATATTTTCCCACTGTAGCAAGTCATGAGGATTCACACAAGCAGGCTGAGATTCCTATGTCTAGGGATACATTATTACTGTGGGTAAAACCATAACATCTTTGCAAACAACAAACCTTTCTTATCTGGGATGAGCTTAACTGTACTACTCAGAATCTGTGTTACAGAATGATTTATAGGAGTTCATTGGGACACAAGCTGATACGGAAAAGGAAAACAACATTTGTACATTTTTATGCACAGTTTCTGGAGGGAGATGTCGCTTTGGTTAACTGTTTCACTGCCTTTTAAGGCAATTTGTTAATGAGTGTTGACTGCAGAAATTTGCCTGTTAGGAATGTAAATTCACTGCTGCTTTCCCTATGCACATATTTTTATTCAAGCTAAGGTACTTCTGGATGCTTCTGTGGTGTGTTTCAGCAGCCATATTTTGAATAGCACTGCCGCCTTGGTTTCAATTCTGTCTAGTGGTGGTGAGTTCCCCAAGGTAATTGTGCTTTTGGGACAGTGTTAGCCACGCTTGAGAAATCTGCTTTCTCTTCAGAGTCCAGACAAGGGGGTTGTGGCTTCTCCTCAGCCTCCCTAGAGAGAGTCTGGAGCCCTGTTCCAGCCCTTTCAGGTGTGCTCCCACAGTGAAAGTGTTCACATGTAAACCCACAGGCTCATGGCCTGAGGACCTGACCTTCCCTTTGGCACATGGCCACAATATTGTTTAATGATCATATGCATGTGTGTGTGTGTGTTTCTGCACGTCACATGTAGAAGACTGATTCCAGTGAAGAGAGTAAGAATATTAATTTTAAAAAATCAATAATAAAACAGAACAACAGAACAACAAAAAAACCCCAACAAAACAAAATAAATGTCTACTCTCAAAACGAATTTGACGCCAGAAATCTTTTCTCATGTTCAGACTTCTGAAAAGGTCCAGGCACTGGCAAGATTAGGATTTAAGCAACAAACTAAATAGTACTGTACTGTATTTATGAGGGAACAACATGACAGCCTCTATTTAGGTTTTATACCAAAAGCTTAACCTTTTGCAGTCTGTGGGTTTGAGCTGCACTAACAAGAAGTAATTACTGCGGTGGATTATTTTTTTGCTTATGGTGTACGGCCCCAGGCTTCTCAGTGTGGCTTCTCTCAGAGCTGGCACACAATAGCAGGGGTATATGCCAAAGCTGCTCTTACTTCTCCAAGGCAATGAATCAGAAAGGGCTGTGGTGTTCTAATCAGAATGCTTTTTTTTTTTTTTTCCTAGGCTGGGAGTCCATTGCTTTCTTAGGAACCAGGCAGACACAGCAATCCCTCCTGCTCTCTCTTCTGTTCCCCCATAGATAGCTCACTGGAGGCATATATGCACACATTTTGGCTGAGCAGCATGATGGATGAGGAGCCTGGTGACATACAAAGTGCAATTTTCTTTATTTAGATGTCTGCACCTCTCCCGTAGAGAGGGGATTACAAGGATGGGCAGAGCAATCCTTCCTTTCATGCTGGTTGTTGGCTCCCAAGATGTCTCAACACAGAAAACAGCTCCAAGCGCAGATTTAGGGAAAGAATAAAGGCCAGAGTTGACAGAAGTTCAGATTCAACAAGTTATTAAGAGCTGCTAAGTGTGTCTGGGCTCTTCACTTTCCCTTGCAGTCTCAGGGTTGACTCGGTGCCCTGAGATTTCATGATCTTCTGTCAACAATTAGCCAGAAAATTAAAACTCATAAGAGCGTAACAGCATGTCTTTACATGGCAGGGAAGTCTGTTTCCATGCCAAGAAACAGAGCTGGGGATTCTGTGGGAACACTGCCATTTGGAGGCACCTGCCATAAAACTATTTATATGCACATGGATACGTGTGTGCACGTACCTGGCTCTGTGCCTGCGTGCAAGTGTGTGTAGGTGCACACATCTACTCATAACGTGGGCTCGTGGATATGCTTGATACATTTGAGGCAAAACTAATGTATTTGCTTCTCCAAACTGCACCTTGTTTCAGTGCTTGCAATGCCCTCAGATGATTTGTTCAATGTATGTTTAAAAACAATTCCCTTGCGTTTGGTTTAATTTCATGGATAGATCATGACCACAAGGTCTGATCTAATATTCCATCACCTCAGAGGGAAGTTTTCCATTGGAGATATTGCCTAAAGACTACGGGGACTGGAATGTCAATAATCTGATTGTTGAATGGGTGCACATACATAACACGTAGAGTCACAGCTCTCTCATTCAGTAGCAACAGCATAGCTGAAAAAATAAATAGAGGCTTGAATTGTTTTCACAGAGATAAAATCAGTTTGAACAGCTGGAATATTCACTGTAGTTCAGGTCTATCCTAAGACTTCTTTTCTAGGAAAATTAGTTTCTTTACTAAGATATATGTGCTATGTGCAGACTGCAGGCTAATAATTCACAAAAATATGTAACCAATAAGTCGTATCTCATTTTTTTAGTTTCCACAATTCACTTGGATTTATTCCCCATTAATGATTACTTATTAAACAATTTTTGCAAATTATTCTGAACTCACTGGTCAGTCATGGCCAGGCTTTTCAATGGGAGTGCCCACAATTTACCCAGTTCAGTATGTCTGTTTGCATACATTTGTACACTTTTTCCTACATAAAATATTCTGCTATGAAAATGTATCTTTCGGGGTTTTTTGGCAGGTTTTTTCTGTTATGATAGTCCCTTTGCTTAGCATGACAGTAAGTGTTGCAATGGCAGTGCACATGCTCCTGCAGCCTTTCCCCTGCCTGCTGCAGGGGAAATTCAATGAATCACCAGTTTCTCCATGGCCAGTGAGCATTGAAGTCTGGTGTAGCTCAGATGCTACACCTATGGAAGAGGCTGGATCCCAATACCTGTTCTATTGCCTATTCAGAAAGAAGCTTTTTCAGCTTCACTGTATTACAGCCCCTTTTAGGAAAGTGTATGTTTTATTGTAGTTAATTTTATGGCCCTAAAGACGAGCAGTTGCTATTTCGTGGAGCTGAATAGGCAATGGACCTGCATTTATAACTCATAGCTGACTCCTTTCCTGCTATCTTACGAAATAAGAGGTCTTGTAATTTAGCTGGGAAGACACTGCTGTACAGGGGGAAGAAATCAAGTACATGTTGATGCCTAAACCCAGATTATTTTGTACACAGCAGGCAGGGCCCAGCCAACTCCTCATCCAGGAGCTGCAAGGCAGCTGGCTGGGGAGAGCCCTGACCTGCTGGCTGACGGGTTTGGAGCTGTCTGAAGGCTTGAGATGAGGAGGTCAAAGCCAAATTTGGAGGAGGCTGAGTGAGGAGGCACAGGACTCTATGGATCTCTGGGAGTTTTCACTTATGGGAGCAGAGGGAAATGTGTTCATGTGTGGTGGCTAAAGTAGGAAAGTAAATATGTTCCATGGACATTGCATGTAAACAGGAACATATGGAAGATACCTTCAGGAGGTCCTACAGGTTTATTGTCTTCTTAAAAAGTGTTCTTTAAATTTTTCTCCCAGATCAGGTTTTCTAGCCATTCTCCCATCCTTAGGTGAGTTTCCCTGCTGTCCTGGTCAGGGTATGCTCTTCCCTAAGAGATGTGTCAGAACGGGATGCTGTAATCAGCTGGGGACATACTGACACTGAAGAGAGCAGGAGGGGCTTCATGGTCTTGTGTTTGTCTTTTTTTTTCTCAGCAGCATGACAGCATTGATGTACCTCCACTCAGCCTCTGATCCACTGTACCACCTTGATAGTTTTCAATAAAACTTTCAGTCCTCATCTGGTGTTTGTACAGTTGATTATTCATCCTTCAATCTGGAATTTTGCATGTGCTGCTGTTTGTTCTTTCAGACCATTTCTCCTCTTTGTTCAGTTCATCCTGACCCAAATCCATTCCATACTGAAAGTGCAAGACCAGGGCAGACCCCTCTGTAAGTTTTATCTACCTAAACCTTGATTTTCATGGAGAAGGTAGAAGAATTACTGAGTTCAGCAACACTGAACAAGCATCATGATTTCCTTAAAGAAATGCAGAAAGTTTGGCTGAAGACTGAGTGGATGTTAAAGGTGCAGAATAATTTAGAGCTGTACATGCTGCTGGACTGATAAGTACTGCAAGAGAATGCATAGGAGCAAGATACCACTGGGCATCTTCTCTTGTTTCTCTCTCTACCCACACACACTGCCATTAAGTGACCAGATGGGTTCAGAACTTCATTTTGTGCCAAGATCTACTAGATTATAGCTGTTGAGCTTCCAGAGTCTTCAATGTTGCAAATCTGAAGCCTTTCACACAAACAAAGTTAAGCTGGAAACTGAATTTCTTCATGCAAACCCACAGAGGTGCCACATGTGACCTGGTCCTAGAGAGGATTTTTCTTATTTATGTGTCAGAAAGGATTAGAGAAGTCACTTTGTGTAATAAAGTGGAAAATTTGCACCTGCAATATTCTTCCTGGTTTGATCCTAATACACACTGTATCATCCAATTAAGAAATATTAAGAACCAGGCTGTTAAAAGTGATAGTGGGAGTATTTAGAGGGGAAAAAAAGCACTCCATTTTGGAAGTGAAATGAAAACTTCAAGTAAATGCTTAAGACTATGTTAGATGTAATCCTGAGAAATTTCTATGAAATCCTCAGAATTTTTAGAAACCTGTTGATTCCTCATAGCAAGTGATTACTGTAAAGTTATGAACATTAGTATAAATAGGGTCTTTTAATGGTAAAAACCCCAGCTACAAGAAAACTTACTAAAATGTATTTATATGCGTATTTGTGTATTTCATAAATGGTTCACTGTAACATGCAAATTCCTTGGCTCTCAGCACAGCTCTACACAGATGGTGAACTTTAGTCAGTTAAATAAGTGGAACACTTCACTTCAAACTTTTCCTTTTATCTTTCACCTTTCTCTGCTGTTTCCCTCCCATCTTTTCTGCCAGCTACTCCACAAAGAAGCCTGGGAATGACTATAAGGCAGTCTCCTCAGATCACTTAATATTCCTACTATGAAGACAGCCTGAATTCAAAGGCTCCATGTGAGAGACTGAGAAGATCTTAATTTCTCCCTTGGCAGTTCTTTTATGCTGATAAATCACAGTTTGTTCTGCATATTTCTCTTCAGAGGGAAGATCTGCACAGGCTGACAGCATCAGCAGCCTTCTTCAGCATTGAAACCCCTTTCACCTCATTTGGGGCATCACAAACACGAGCTGTATGAATCCTGCATCAACTTTTAAACTAGAATCATGCAACTTACTTCAAATTTTAACACCATAATCATAGAATTGCAGAATGATTTGCATCAAAAGGGATGATAAAGACCATTTCTTTCCAACCCCTTTTCTTGGGCAGGGACCTTCCACTAGACCAGGTTGCTTCAAGTCCTGTTCAACCTGGCCTTCAACATTTCCAGGGATGGGGCATCTCCACAACTTCTCTGACAAAGGTATTCCAGTGTCTCACCACCCTCAGTTGTGCCAAAGCACCACAACCATGTGCTCATTCTGCAAAGATTCGGTCTGGGGCTTCATAGATGTTCAAGGCTGGAACTGGGGTCACCACTGTAGGTTAATTTAGTCAGCAGATTTATGGCCAGAAAGGTGATGAAAAGACATTTAATATGGAGATACATCTATCAGATTGTCCAAACTAGCCTGGCTAAATACTCCAATAATTTTTGTTCAATAAACCCATAATGCATTTGTTAAAATATATTTTTGACAATTTTATAGCCTGTTGAGAAGTCCGTCAGGTGAACATATCACTGGTTCCTTGTAGTTTTTAATTATGAATAATCACTTCCATTGCCATATTTCTATTCTTAATTTTTGGGGCTTCCATTTCCGTTATCCCTTTCTCTGATTGATTAAAGACCATTTGCATGCTGAGGCTTTCCACCTTAAGAGCATTCTCACAGAATCTAGTTGCATCACTGCTCAATTATCTTTCTGAAAAACTATGGACTGAAGAATTTTGACTGAGATTGACTTTCCCAGTGAAAGCCATTTCTAGTAATTTGAGATTTGCCTTCCAAATTTTCAAAATTTCATTTAATATGAAGTCATTAGGAACTCATGTAGGAAATATTCCAGAATTTTTCAATCTAATCACGTGCACAAACCTTTAACTTCACCTGTCAGACAAGGTTGGAATCTTATTTCTAATAATAGTAATAGAAAAATAAATCTGTTTTGCTCTCTACTGTCAAGGGAAGTTTTAAATAGAAATAGTCATAGGCTATAAGCTGTGTTCAGATTTGGATGCAGACATTCATATGGCCTAAAATAATGGACGGAGAACAACATCAGATGGCTGCCGCACCTCCATCTGGAACTGCCATAGAGCTGGAGGTGAAAGTCAATGAGATAAATGTCTAACTGCTGCTAGCCTGTGAGGCATCTGCCTGTTTCTTCTGCCTTTATATTAGTAAGCAATTTCTGTTTAGAGAAATAAATTTTTCTCATTGCCATTTTCCCTTCTTTTTACAATAGCCTTGGGTATGTTTTCCTTTCTCTTTGGCAAATGGGTCCAGCTCCTTTTCTTTTACTGACCTGGTTTCAATAGCTTGATTATTACCAGTTGTTTGGTACTCTATGTGTATTGTTTTATTCCACATACTTTATTGAGCATGGGTTTTGGACTCTGGGTTTTGGGCTGGAACTGACCAGCAGAAGGAAAGGAAAGGTGGTCTGTTATTTCATGATGAAAAGATGAAATTTCTAAGTTCTGTGTGTTTTGTTTAAAAATATGTTTCCTCCTATGTGTGAAATTTACATCAAGTTTAAAACCAAAGTCAAAAAGGAAAGATAGCAAACCAGTTTCTTTTATGGTCTCCTTTTAAATATTGCAATTTTTTTTTTCTTCTTTCTCTACCTCATATTAATCCCACAGGTGCTCAGTTCAATGGGAGACTCCTAAGGTCTACTGATCCTTTCATTTGCTTTTTTGCAAAGAAGTGCACAATCATCGAGGTGTTAACCCTAATTCCTGCCCTATCCTTTCTATTGTCCTCAGTGAAAAATATCCATTTCATATTTCCCAATCAGACGTGGTATTTCCCTGCTTTTGGACCACTGTTTCTGTCAGTGAACAGGACAGGAACTCAGTGAAATGAATGAATACTCCTCAGTTGAAAAGATGGCTGTTTCTGCTTCATTATCACAAAAATTCCTTATCTCTACATACTGAAATCAGGCTGAAAATGAAAAAGGTTGCAGAAAGAGACATGAGGCTTGGTTCATGCAACTACTAATGCCCAGGAGTGTGACTTTCCGCCAATCTCTATATCTCTTTGCTTTCAGGTTCCATCAGGACATAGCCTGAACCATTTCACCCTACATTTCCTATTTTAATTGTTCTTGGTTTTATTTTTGATCAGACTTGTCAAGATTCTTGTCTGGTCTAAACTCCCCTCCAGTCACTCTCTCCTTATCTTGTTTGACAGGAGTAAATTCTTCTTCTGTGCTCTGTACTGGAAAGGGGATCAAATATTTTGATGACACTTCCAGAGAAATCCAGCTTGAAGGGCAGTAAGTGGCATGGAAAAAGTTCTGATAAATATTCAGGGACAAAAAGGATATTTACACAGGACCCTCTGATGAAAAATACCTTGCAGCATTAAGGCAGGCAGAACAACTCTACAAACCAGAAGTTAAAATCTGCTTTATAGGTCTTAGGGAAGACAAGGTACATCTGACAGTAGTTGACAAGGTGGTGTTTGGTCATAGGTTGGACTTGATGATCTCAAAGGTCTTTTCCAACCTAGCTAATTCTGTGATCTTCAGGAAATGCTGTACCCCTTCTTCCTTAACATCTCTTCTATTATTGCCAGAAAGATGCTCGAAAGGCCCCCAGGTGATCCCCCTCCAGCTACCTTCTTGGCCAGTCTGAAGTCCAATCCAGCTGTAGAAAGCTCAGAGAAACTTAAAACTCATGGAGAAACCTGAGACATGATAGTATCCGAAGTGGATTTTCAAATGCCAGAAGTCAACAAGTCCATGACAACTGCTGTGAAGTCAGTCTGGGGCTAATCTGCTTTAGGGGCTAATCTGCTTTGGATACTTTGAGAGACACTGTGGTGAGGTGCCCCAGCATAACCTCCTCACACTGATAGCCAGATTTTTATAAATGATGAGAGCTGCACACTGCCCTAAGGTTAGCAGAAGTACAACATGCTCAGTTTTATTGATGTTGTGTTTCTTTTCTTTTCTTTTCCAGCAGTGAATACTGTTTAAATTACAGTGGAAGCCTCCATCAGTCCTGATAATAGGGGCAGGGGATAAACCTGGCTTGTAGATCTGAGTAATATATACCCTTTACCCCAACATTTCATGATATTAGCTCAAGGCTTGTCAGCCTCTTGGGTTTTAATTAATGAAGTTCCTGTTAAGGACATTTTTTTCATCACTTGCTCTATTCCAACACATTTCTTTCATTTGAAACCTGAGCATTCTGCCAAGCAGGCCCACAGTGTCAGGAGGGGAGGGAGTGCCTGTCTAAACTACAGTCGTCTCTCTGTTCAACTTGATTCAATTTAGTAGAATTTCACTTTGTCAAATGACAAGATGCTGTATTTTGACATTTGCCTATTTATGCTAGAGTAGAGGAATAATAAAATCAGTTTGGCATCTGGCTTGCTCTATCTGTACCTTTTACTTAAGAATGATAATCCTTTTTTTTTTTTTTTGTTTGACTGACATTACTGTTTGGTTTCTGATTTGTTGTGTTGGACTGTTTACCCGTGAGCTTGTTGACTTCTGTTTTGGTTGGTGTTTCGTTGGTTTTGTTGTTCAATAAAAGCTTTCCTAACAAACTGGCATTCTCTTCCTTGAACACACCCTTCCTCAGCTGCAAATATGAAAAAAGGAGACAGCTTTGTTAAAGGGAAGGAATTTCTTCTAGTATTTTTTTTTTTCTTTAAAACTTATTAGAAAAAGTAAAATGCAACAACCAAACAAAAAACTTCTAGAGTTTTAGAGCAACAAATGCTGAGGCTGTGAGTCAGAGGCATCCTGTTACTGAGGCAGAATCCCCTCGTGGCTTTGGTATGAAGCTGAGGTGGTGCTGGGCTGGCAAGCTCTGGGATGGTATGTTTGAATGTTTTTGGGTTGAGCTCCTTACCACAACCCATGAGCACCTTCCAGGAGCCCACCTAGAGATGTGGCTGGTGTTTGTCACCTGCTCTGTGTCACTCCTTCCCCAGCAGACGTGGGTGTGCAATAGGGGATTTTGCTTTCCCAAGGAATATTTTCAAGTCCCATGTCAGAGGAGGTTCTTACGGTAAGAACACAAAAACCCTGCAAGTCACACCTGACAGGATGAACTAACAGCAATCATTTTCCTTCCCCCACAGGGCAACATTTATGGCAGAAAAATGACATAGCTTTTGATCTCAGGCAAGCCCTGGAACACTCTGCATTGAGCCTCATCACAGCATTTGCAACCCCAACCCAGTCTGTGAGCTGAACCACAGAGCACTTGTGGTCAGAACAATTCTGTCCTCCTCTCTACCTGAAGGCAAAGGATTTTGAGAAGGAAGATCTAGTGACATTGATCCCAGGCTTAACTCAAAGCAAGACCTGCCTGACAAATTAAGGTTTCCAGAGGACAGAACCCAGAAAGAGGGACACTTGAGGACCTATGCTGCTCTCTCCTTACATCTCTGACAGGGACAACTTTACATTGGTCCGAGGCTCCAGTAGGCCCCTGCTCCTCAGTCTAAGGGTATTGCCTTTAGTCTCAGTTGTCCCAGTGGGAACCAAGCTTTGTCCTATTCAGACAAAATTATTTTAAGGCATTTCTGCAATTCCATCCCTCTGTTATTCACATCCAAGGTAGTCTTGGATGTTGACCTTTCCTCTGGGACTTTCTGAAGAATGTGTCTCTGTGTTGATGCACATCAAATAAAAAACCAAAACACAAAACCAAATCAAAACCAAAGTAGAAAACCCACATTTAGACCCTACAATCAATAACATGCTTTATTTCTAAAAAAAAAAACCCCAACAAAAACCATGTTTTGTTATCAATGTTTTGTTCCACTGCAAAACTGGCTTTGGTGCCTTCTGAACAAAGTAGCTTGTCACAGTCCTAATTAGTTATGGTCACCATAAATCCATATCCATGCCTGGATACCCTGCTGTCCCAGCTCTCATCACACGGTTTTATTTCAAGCTGAGCACTCAGATGCAGCCCTTAACATACAAGAAATGGTCACCTTCTTGTTTTCATGCCAGCCATGAGGAGATCCCACCCTCCATCCTCAGCTCTGCTCCGAATTCTCCCTCTGCAGCCAGGGACAGCTCTGCCCATGGATCAGCATTGAAACCCTTAAAAGGATGGTGGCTGCTATAAACTGTAATGGGAGATTATAATTTCTTAAATATATCACCTATCTTTATTGAGCCCAGCATTAAAATCTCTTTAAATTTGTGGCTAGCTGTCATTTGTGTAGTTTGCCTTTTGTTAGATGCATTTTTCCCTAGAATTATGAGCATAAAGCAATTTTAAGCTCTGACTTCAGGCTCAGCTATTTCAGGGGTGTCAGACTGGAAAACATCACCTGGGTAACAGAATCCACTCTTCTGTGAGCGAAGATGTAGCAGATGCTTAAGCCTGGGAGGTGCCCCAAGGGCCTTTTCTCTGCTCAAATCCAAACATTGGCTACATTGCCCCACACTCAGGAAAAAAAAAAAGTTAAAAATTATATCAAGGAACACAAGGAAGTAAAACAACTTTAAAACTGTAGTATTGCACATGATGAGACCAGAACAAACTCAAGTCATCACCAGTGATTTGAGCACTTTCAGTTGCAGGACATTGGCCAGGTGACAAATGCCCAGGGAATCCACGCAATGCAGAAAATTGTTACAAATCTGATATGGAAAAGATTTTCCTGGCCCTGTAACAGATGAGTGGTTTAAACCTGAGCAGAGGAGCAAAAAGAAATCAAGAGGGAAGCAGCAGAGTCCCTGACCTTGTGTCCCATGTCAGAGTGCCGCCAGTCTGTGATGAATCTGAGTAAAAGAGGGAAAAAATAAACAGCCAAAATCAGCAGCCAAGTTGTTCATCAAAGGTGGGAAAAAAAATCTTCCTGGCCTCTCCAGGCCTCCAGTGGAAACCCTGAAGCATGGAATTAATTAAATACAAAGAAACATAATTAATTTAATTAAATGCAGTCCTTTTAGGAAGAGTTGCTCTGATTAATGCCTGCTCCTGCAAACATTTTTTAATATATTTAGCCCTATTCCCAAAGACAACCTTTGCAGGATCTTGGTTAGAACAGTTAAGGACTCACAAATAAGATTGCAAGTGGATGCCTTGCACTTTTAGTGTGAAAACAGACACCAGAAATAAGTTTTAAACAGCACAGAGATGAAAACATCCCTTGTTTTAATATCTGCTGGGGCCAGGAGGCACCATTCAGATCACCTAGACTGACTCCCTGCATAATGCCAACCACAAAACCTCACCATGTGACTCTTACATCAGGTCCATCAGAATCTGATCCAGCCAGATCCTGCCACCCATTTCCATAACACAGGGTTTGGTGGGGCTTTTTGGTACATTGATTTCACCCTCTGATAGCACTTGGCAGTGGCTGAGCACAAATTCATTAAGTCAAACCATTTCCCAATTAAGTGGCAGACCTTATCATATCACTGGTCTTAATCAGTTCCCACACAACAAAACCCATTAAATAAAACATCCCAGCTGAAAGCTTTGGAATTGAGTCTCAGTCACCTCCAGCAGAGTTTGGGAAACTAGGGCTCTGAGGCTGACAGTTTTTTATTATTGTGTGGTCATGTACTTCAGGACTTAGTAGAGGTGTTGTATTTACTAACCTTCAAAAATCTGGTGGAAATGGCTGTTCTTTATTTTTTTTCCCTGACAGATATCTTAGAGAGATGTTTTCCTAAAGACTGTAACTCTTCCTTGGAGAGCTGTTAAGTTTTATGGAAGACTGATTAATTTGTCACTAGTTATGTGTATTTCAGGTTTTAATATTCCTAGGTTGTCTTCTCAACACAGCTGATGCGCATCATCTGCAGCTCTCAGAACTTAAGGTCCTCTGCATCATCAGTTACAGGGCCAGGAAAATTGTCTCCATGTCAGATTTATCCACGAGTCTGTTATTTTATGTGTTGCAAACAGTTAATATAACTGGAACAGAATTCTTAGAATTTCCCCACTTCACCACACTTAACACTAAGAATATTTTGAATTCTTTCTTTCTTAGAAGGGGATTAATAAGGGTTTAAAGAATGAGCATTGTGATTCTGTGGAAATATTGACAGTTTTATCAGGAGTTTACTTCTCTGTGAGAGGCACTATAAATACAAGGACACTTGTTATTTTTAACTCGAGTTTATATCTTTGGTGCTAATTCATCTTTTTTTTTTATTATAGTCAAGAGTAAAGCAAAGTTAATAACCTCTACCTCCAGATAGGAAGCAGATGCAGGAGATTGTAGCTGTTCTTCCCAAGGCCTGTTATGAATTTTGGCTCAAATGTCAACATGAGTCAACGTTTTACTTTTAGTGACAGGTTGGTTTAGTTTCCTATTTAGTATTGGCTGAAACACTGCAAATCCCCCTTAGAGAAAAAAACATTGCCTCCTTAACAAAAAAATTATTCTAAAAGCCTTATAAAAGCCTTAGTGACATTTTCTAAAGTATTTTGTGTGTTTTCTCCCCATTTCCTTGAAATTGCAGCAAGAAGGAATTCTGTCATCAAAGTGAGCAGAACTGGCAAGGCATGAATGAGCACAAACCAAAGAGGCTCCTGGTTGTGCCTGTCCTTGATGAGATCCATCCCTGCACCTTCACTCCATCTGCAGGGAGATCCCAGCTGTCATGAGAGTGTTCCTTCTGCAGATTTCAATTTCCCTCCAGGCCTTAAAGAATTGACTAGAACTTGCCTGGATTCATACAGTTCATTGGGTCACTTTTAAGAAATCCTTCAGTCTTTTCCTTTTTTGTGCTAAAGGGTTTTTTTTTTTTTGTTTCCTACTGGCTGTGTGAGCAGCTGTTGTAGGAGGACTAAGATGTACACAGGTCTTAAACAGCAAGGCGCTAACTCAAGCCAGGTAGATACAACTCTGGTGAAGAAAACAAAAAAATGATCAAACAGCTAGGAAACTTTCCAGAGAAATAGGGAAATGAAGGTTCAAATCTTAATTGTGAAGCTGGCAGAGCATGGATTTCAGCACAACTTTTGCACAGCTCAGGCCTAGCTGTGAGCACTGGACAGACATCAGTTGCCTTCACCAATTTGTGATCAAAAGGGACACACTTCTGCAAAGCACTTACATTTTTGAAGAGGCAGGGCTTGCTGATGCAAAAGATACTTGCTGAAAATGGATCAACCAAAAATTGCAGTTGATCAGTCAAATCCTTGACATAACTTTGCTTGGGAGTGGGGAAAGAACTGACTCCCTTATTTAGCGTACATTATGCTTATCTCACCCAAACTAAGGTGGTACCAACTCCAGGTATTACCTCCAGGTACCAAACACATAACAAAATAACAACAGGCTCTAGAAACACCAGCTGGACCTTTCTAACCTTTCTTAGACATCTACATTTACAGGACACTGTGTAGTTGTTACTGAGTCATGGAGAGATGTAGACTTCTGTCAGGTGGGCTCAGATGTGTGAACACCACAACAACACAAATTAATCCCAGCTATAAGCTAAAGCAAATTCCCTCTGCCCACATTTCTCCTGAGCTACATTTCATTATCTGTTGACTCCCCGATGCCAAAAGCAATCTTTTGCATATCTGCCTCTGTTATCTTGTTTCACTTTCCCTTCCCTCTAAATGGGTACCAATTATTGAACTCTGCTGTTCTTAATTCAGGTATACTTGGGGCTTCTTTCTGTTTCATTTGTTCCAAAAGGACATGGAAAATGGTGTAGGAGAGTTATTTAATGAGTCAGCCTTTCCTATACACGTGACTACAGGGACAGGATTTTCTGGGCTGAATCACCAAGGCCAGCCTGAGCTGAGGATCCTCCATTAACAGGGATGGGGAAGGAGATATGAGTGTGCCAAGTGTCCTTTCAGTCACTGCAGGGTGCTCCTGGAATAGACTCTGACATAATTTTGCCTGCCCAAAGCCTTGAAACTTCAATTCCTGACATCAGAAACAGGCTTAAGAGAAAGAGAAATCATTTTCTCTCTAGCTGTCAGAATCCCACAAAAATTTTCAGGTTACAGGAAAAGTGTCCTATTACTCTGCTGAATTTGATCAATCCTTATTCTTTTTCCAAAATGTCAAGCTTTAAGTTAATTCTCTTCCTGGGCTTAAAAACAAAACAAGGCAGAAAGCAGGACACAGATGTGACATGGGAGAAAAAGTTCACAGAATATTGCAAGAAACATGATGCACTATTTCACATAGACACTGCAAATATCATATTTATACCCGGACTTTGCCAACAGGATGGCAAGACCTTAATTTTGAACTCCAGTGTCCAATCTAATATAATCACAGCAAAGAGAGGAGTGCTAACACAATTTATTTGCCTTTGCTATAAATTCAGAAGCTTCTCTACACAGGGCAGCTGTTGTGAAGCAAATTCAGGTGTGAGTTTACAGCACACACTCCCTTTTGCACTGCCATCCTATCCAGACACACTTCCCACAAAGTAGGTGTGGATCTGGTTGTTTTACTGCACTGGGCATTGGGAAGAGACTTTCAAATCCCCAAAGGATTTGAACAGCCATGATACTTGTGCATGCAAAACTGCCTCGGGTTAGGCACTTCACTCTATTTATGCCAATGAAAACCTGTTCCAAAATCTCAGCTCTATCCCTCCCTGATCCAGTGCTTTTTGAAGAAAATGGAAACATGGGATAAACTGAACATAATATAGGGTTGCAGTAAAGAGTGTACTGGGATTCAAAACTTGACATGCTTATTCTATATGAATAAAAATCAGATTTACCATTGAATTGGCTGTGATGAAAATGTAAGAAAGCTTCTGAAAATATTTGGAAGCTTTCCCTCACTAATATATAGAAAGCAGATACTGATTCCTAAATAATTACTGAGACAAGAGGTACTTTTCAGCTGGAAAGCACAAAGCATCTGACTGCAAATATGATACATGGGAAGAATGACTCACATACAAAAGGGGGTGATTCAAAATGGAATTATTTACTCTTGAAAGTGTCTGTTTATGGGATGACTTGAATGAAATACTGAAACTAAGGATTATAATGCATTTATGCAAGGCAGGAGGTTCAAGGACAGATGTTCGAAGGAAGAGGGGAAAGTATTACATAGGGGAGGGAAAGTGTTGTATTACTGCTAAAAAATGGACTTGAAGTCCAGAGAACAAATAATGACTCTGTTTGCTAAGGCCTTACACTGCTAAGATTGTATGTAGCTGTCTTCTGGGTAAAGAAATTTTGTTTTGCCCTATCTCAATTCCCCACTCTACCAAGTCAGAAATATAATAATTCTCTGTTCTACAGGGTCATTGTGAGGTTTAATCCATCAGTTTTTGTAAGCACATCCTGAATGCCTCAGATGTCATCAGCATAAGAATTGAAGGAGGCATTGTTTTAGGCAAAGAATAAATAGTCAGGAAGGATTTTGGTTCAAAGGATCTGGAGGCAAATAGTATGAGCATCTTTAAGCAAAATTTAGATGACTTCACTCCTGATGATAAGGGAGTATTCAATTGTTTGACTCTTGAGAGCAATCAATATGTTGGAGGAAGACAGGACTTTTTTATTAATCAGAAAATTGTGCTGGGTCAGTATTATAAACGAGGGTCAATTTTTACAGCATTTGCATTTAAAAAAAAAAGAGACACTGACTTTCTCTAGCTCAAAATGTTCATTGTATTACAGAGATGACAAGACCAGCATCAAGATATTGCAGCCCCAAAGCACCTGGTTCCTGGTCCCTGTCCTACACAATCTTGTGTCCCACTTGAAAACATATTTTCTCTATGGCTTCCAATGGAGAACAGCTTTCAAAATAATCTTTTCCCTCTTACAGTTGGTGGAGAAGGTATTTAATTTATGGCAAGGGCTTCGCAAAAGGATAAGCCTTTAGAGGCAATACAGAAGCTAAAGACAATGGGTATGAGAGGTTATTGCTTATTTTAAATTACAGTGTCTTTCATCTCTAGCCATGGTTGGATGTAATTTTCCCCCTTGGTCCTCCTTGTATCTGTTAAAGTATTAAACTAATCAAAATAGTAAATATTAACAAATTACAGGGGCTGTCATATCTTGAAGGGATTCAGCACTGGGGAAAAAATTCAGTCTATGATAAAATACTGCATGACTAGCAAAAACATTACAAGTTCCTCCAGAAATTCCTCTAGGTCAACTTCAGAGAGACAGTAGCATCCGTAGTGATCACTGCCCCATCCCTGGAAGTGTTCCAGGCCAGGCTGGATGGGCCTTTGAGCAGCCTGGTCTAGTGGAAGGTGTCCCTGCCTGTTGTAGGAGTTGCAAAAAGGTCCTTCCAACCCAAACCATTCTGTGATTCCATGTCTCTCAGCTCCTAGTTGGGTTTTCAGTTGCACAGGTATTACATAGGTATCTTCATCCTACCTTTATGACATGTTGAATGTAGGTGTTCTCCTTCAAGGTTTCCTAAATCATCTACAAAAGAGAAATAATCTGACAGCATCAGGAAGCCTGATCTGACTACCTACACACCTCACCTCTGCAGGCTCGAGAGTCAGGTGAGATGGTCTGGGTCCATGTGTACTGGTTTAATGAAATTCTCACAAAGCTGGATATGTTCTTATAGGACCTGATCCCATGACCAGTAAAGTCAGTGGAAAGTGCCTGCACTGACTTAAAAGCACAATCCCAAAGCCAGCAGGATCTACAGCCAATACCTAAGGCAAAACAGGGGGCATCAAAGTGGTGCTTATGAAAAGCAACAACTGTACACCTCTAAGGTCTAGGAAGCCAGTCTAGGTGAGGTTCATTTTGGGGTAGTACATTCTGCATGATTTATTTCCTTTGAAATGTTGTTTCAATGCTTTCTGCTCTGTCCTGAAGGATATAGGGGATTGCTGCAACATCCTGCAATAACAGCCAAGGAAGATTTTGGTTTATCCTTCTGCTTTGTGGTATGTGTCTCAAAGATGAGGCTTTTCAATCCAAAAAAAGTGTATGGAAAAAAGTTCTGCAAATCTGGGGGAAAAAAAATCACCCTTATCTTTATTTCTTGAGATGACGTGTCATAGTCTTTCCAGTTAAAGTGCTTTCACTAGCAATCTGCTAAGGACAATATGAAATCAAAATATTAAAAAGTGGAAATTAGACATTTTCCTTTTTAGATACATATAAACAGTCAAACTTAATTAGTTTCAAAATATATGCTAAGTATAATCTACCAGTACCACATCCAAAATGAAAAGAAAGCAGGGAAAAGATCTACAGAACAATGTTTTTGGCATCCACCCTGCTCCTCAGAGTCACTCCTCATAACTGCTCAGGGCAGAACATCAGTAATCAGTCACCCAAATATGCAAGCAGTCCTCAGGAGGAGAGGAATTTCATTTATGGCATGATCTCCAGATCACACAGAGAAGGACCATATTCAGTTCATCCAAGGTACATTGTTAGATACAAATGTTCAACTAATTCATATCTACATATATATATGGAAAATATATACAGTACTAAAGTCACATCCTGTTCAATATTATAAAAATGCATTGTCTTTTGCATTCTGTACTTCTGCCAAGGTCTGCAAAAATCCTGGGGTACTCTGTCATGGTTTTGTCCTGGCTTGTGGGTTGAATCTTCTTTGTACTTTTTATATTGACTTTGCTGCTCCAGCACAGTGAAATCTTCAAGTGTTCCCTATGTAATAAGTTGAATTTTCAAGAAGAGAGACTGAAGGACTAAGAAATGTAATTTAAGATATGAAAAGTATCCAGAAGCTAAAGCTATTCTTCTCAGCTGAACAAGACATTTTAATGGAAAAGCTGTCTTAAAGGGGAAGGAAATGCAGAAGTCCTTAGTTTTCAGATAAAATTGTTATTTAGAATAGTGGGGAGTTTAAGAAATGACGATCACCTCCTGCTAACCCCCTCATGTTATTTTATACCCTAGTTGATATGTTAGTGACCCATGTAATTGGCTATATGGAAACCTGCACAGAAGATATTTTAGAATCAAAGATACTTAGAAGTACAACACAATAACTTAGAGGATAAGCAAATAAAAGTTAAAGAAGACTGCTGTGATAAAGGAGTATTTAAATCATGTTAGGAGTAGAAATAAGGATATTCTTAGATCTCTTCTCCATATTTACAATTCTGTAGTTAACACATTACAACTTATTCCCCTCCCAGAATTGTAAAAGGATGGAAGGAGCCTTGGAAAGTCATCTAGTCTATTGTGGGAAATCATCCTTAGGTGAGTGATAGCTGTATTATTCCCAACAAATGCTTGTTTTACCTGTTCTTGAACACCTCCTGTGCTGGAGATTCCACAGCCTTGCAAAACAACCTATCTCAGTACTTAATTACATTTATGTTTACATTTTTCCCCACAGGCTATCCTAAATCTTTCTTGTTGCAATTTAAACCTATTACTTCTTGTTCTACCTTCACTAGTACATGAGGATATTTTATTCCCTTCCTCTCTACTCTTAATTTCATATATGTGAAGAACACTATCCTATCTGCCTGCAATCTTCTCTAAAGTAAAATCTACACAATCCTAATTCCTTCCACTTACACATCATGTTTTCTAGCATTTAACTGTTCTTGTTGGACTTTTGTGTGTCTTCTGCCATGGGAGTACATCTCTTTTAAATTGGACAGAGTAATTAAACTTGAATTTAGCCAAACCAAGTCGATCAGAAGTATATAAAATTTTATTAATAAGATTCCCTACTGTCTTTGTCAAATAGCATCCTATTTTTTACCAGTAATTTCTTTATTTTGTGAAAATTATTTTAATTCTACTCTGGTCCCTGAATATACTCTCAGAATTCACTTTTGGATGCCTGCATAATTTATCAACCTTATACTTAATGAGGTTTGTCTCTCCTCTATCACCAATTAATTCATGACGGGATTGAATATTATTACCACAGAAGAATACTACTCTTGACATATTTATTGGTAGAGAGTGCAGCATTGGCAGCCTCTAGTTTCTCAGCAATTTCTCCTCTCCCATTTATTATCCCTTTGACTTGATCCAAAGAATAGTGTTTAAAACAATATCAAAAGCTTATTAAAGGCAAGATAAAACATCTATGCTTCTCCCTTATCCAAAAGGTCTGATTCTGTGCCAGAAAAAGTTTAGTTTGGTTTGGCAGGATTTCTTCTAAAAAAATTCCACAACAGCAATTTTTCCTCTCATGCTGTTTCACAGGCACTGTGATTCCTATTTAACAATTCTGGCCCAGAGTTACCTGGCTTTAGGATGAGATGGGAGACCTAAATACCTTGATTTGCAGAGGAAGGTCATGAAGTGCACAGATTCCTGTCCCCAGCTTATCCACCTGGGCTGTAGCAGTGTTGGCAGACTGGAATCCTGTGTGTTCTCCTTGTTTGTCTACAGATGATGATATGGATGCTGTTTCAATATCAGCTGCAGCCCAACCTCTGAATCCCAAACATGGGATTTAAAAAAAAGATTATTTTTAGAGTTTATTTTCTGCTTTTCACCTGGGCCTCAGTGATTGGAGCAGGGTTTGAAGCAGCATCCGTGCTATTGTAGCCCCAGCAGCTGACCTGAATTATGCATCTTGCTG
Source organism: Hylia prasina (assembly GCA_013397195.1). Classification (NCBI taxonomy): domain Eukaryota; kingdom Metazoa; phylum Chordata; class Aves; order Passeriformes; family Sylviidae; genus Hylia; species Hylia prasina. The sequence goes on along the minus strand of VYXD01016445.1, from coordinate 693,656 downwards.
GATGCTGTGAACAAGGTGGCTCCTGCCCCTGCTCCCACCCCAGGAGCACCAGCTGTGGGGTTTTCTGCACTGGCCTCTGCAGGCAGAGCTGCAGTGGCTCAGCTGGAGAGGATCCAGCCCAGATCTGAAAATTGAGTGCCTTTGTTAGATCCTTAAGTGTGCTGAAAGTGCTGGGCTGCCCTCAGAGAGCCCCTTGCTGCTTTGGGATCAGAGCTGCTACAGGCACAACCATTCTGGAGTCCTGCTGTCTTTGAAAGGCCATGCTGACAAACACACTTAGTAATGCATAATCTAGCACTGGCTGCACCTTCTCTTTGGAGATGAAAAAGGATCCATACCTATTATTTCAGTATGTTATAAAATCATAGAATCCTAGAACAGTTTGACATGGAAAGGATCTTAAAGTTCACCTTGTTCCAACCACTTTTCCTGGGCAGAAACACCTTGCACTCAAAGCTCCATCTAACCTGGTCTTGAACACTCCCAGGGATGGGACATCTACAGCTTCTCTGCCCAACCTGTGCCAGTATCTCACAACTCTCACAATAAAGAATTTCCTCCTAATAGCCCATCTAAAATTACACTCTTTCAGTTTAAAAAAAGCCATATGTAACAGGTCTATTCAAAGCTCTTTTTCCAATGCTATCCTTTTGTGTTCCAAACATCCTTTTGGGCAACCAAACAAGCGTTACAATATTTTGGTTTTTTTCCCCTAATAAATGAAGACAGTGAAGGGAAATAGGTCTTACATTGCAGGGTGATTTCCAGCTTTGGTCTTTCATCAGCTACTCTACAACAGGCAACTGTTGGAATGTGGGAGAGATTCAGCTATTGGAGTAACCCTCTGTGGTTGACAGGAAAAGGAGAAAGCAGAGGAAGACAGCCCAACTAGCCTGTAGATATGTGCAAACGGATATTCTTGGATTTAACCTATATTTAATGAGTACGCCCTGAAAGTCCGTGTTACCCACCACAAACCCAATACAATAAGCCATTCCTTTCCAAGTATCTTGACCCAAAATCCCCAAAGAGCCACCAGATATTTATCACATACTTTAGAAAGCAGAAAGTACTTTCCAAAAGTCCTTAGGAGGTGGAGAAGCCAATGGCTCCCAGATGTCCCAATTGCTTCTCTGCAGAACAACCTCGACTGGGTGCTCAGATGGCTCTGGGGTAGTAATTTTGGGTCTCTGGGCATCAGTGTAGGAAGGCAGCTTCCTGCCACATGCAAGGTAGAGGATCCTCACCTGGGAGCTTGCAAACTGTTTGTGAATCAGTAGGCTACCCTGCCACCAAGACACTGTGCAATGTGTCTCTTCACTCAGCATTATTGCTCTCTTTGTATTCTTCCACTCTTTGTATTTCACATTCTCACCTCATATATTACTGCTTGACTTGCCAACAAAGCCCAAGAACAGGAGGGTGAGAGGTTTCTGTCCATTGTGTAATGGCTACAGAGGTGGGTCTGTAATAAACTTATTATTATTAACCCTGGGATGACTCCTGTTTAATTCTCAATGTAAAAAACAAAGATTTATTCCATGGTACATTTGCAAAAAGGCTCAGACTATACAAATAAGCATCTTGCTGCAACTGCAAGTAGAGGCAAGTTCCAGAAAGAGAAAAAAACCAGTCTGATGCATGTCATCTTGTGGTTTTTTCGTAGATTAATGAAAAGCCCACACAGCATAATTATGTTTACAATAAGCTTACAGGAGTTTTCCCACAAGGTAGAGGAGAGTCATAGAGGGATCAGGTTAAACCAATTATTTAACCTTTACAGAGCTAAACTTGCAAGTGTGTCAGAGGCAGGGAGAATGGACTATTTTATTGGTTGCTTATAACCATGTATTAAAGGAGGGGGGTCCATTTTTTTTTTTTTTATTCCATTACTTTTCAGGAGCACATCCTGGCAGATTCAATTCAGATGACTGGGAAACATATTTTTGGGTGCCTAGATGACTTAAATATTCCACTGCTAGCACAAGTTTTCTCTTTAATACCATGAATGATTCTCCTCACAAATAATATAACAGTCTAGTAAGGCTCTTCACAGAATGTGGCATCCAGATTGAGGGGTTTTTATTACAGAGTGGCTAAATAAAGCATCGAGCTCCACTGGAAGATGTTGCATTCACCAACATCAAGATTTCCTTTTCTGGAGCTGGTCTTTAGGGCTTAAAGCAAGTGGGCAACGGTGGAAAGCACTGAAAAGAAAACAATATAGTATCATTTATCGGGCCTTTTGCAATGTCAGCTCTCCATTGTTCATGCTTTAAAAAACCATACTTCTTGGATTTCCTAATCCATCAGAGACTCATGCAGTTGTTCTGGTTTAGACATTAGTATTTGTTTTGTTTATTCCAGTTCTAGTGGGCAAAAATCAAGTAAACCTGATTAATTCAGTGGTCTACCTATGGTTTTTCCAAAGAATATTGCAAGCTATGCTATGGTAGAGCTTGAGAAACACAGATATAACACCCTAGGGGATAAATTCTATGGACGTTGTTGACAGGGCATCTATCTAAATGATCTCCCAGATAGTACTGTGCAAAATCTTTTTTTTTGCTTGGCTTCAACTTGAAAACATGGGGGAAAAAACCCATTACTGCTCCAAATTCAAATGCTTTGGCAAACTGCATCATGGGGAAAATATTCAGAATATTTGATGTGTTTAATCTGAATTTGGGAGTATTTTATTTTCACCAAGATTAAAAAAACCCCAAAACAACAGATTTTATAACCAATTCTCATGTCTGTCACAAAACACCAAAAAGATTTCTTTAAAAAATGCTCTCTAACCCCACCCGATTACCAGCCAGCTGGAGTCAACAACATGCTTTACACATCCAATAATAATCAGCTGGCATAAGAGAAGAATGTAAATGAAAATAATACCCAAATGGTCAACCTGGGACTCTCCAGCTACTGACTTCAAAGCCATTCCCAGGTGACTTCCATGCTGGCACTGCACACAGGTTTGGCATAGCCACCCCTCTGGCTGCAGAGAAATCCAGCAGAGGCACCCCAGCCTGTGCTAGGATTGAGCACTGTGTTCAGAAACAAGCAACAGGACCCCACAGGGAGATGTTAACCTTTTCCACCTGCAAACACCTCCTGGCACTCCTCTGCTCACAGCTCTGTCTGCTGTGTGCAGGGTGGGTCTCATTTGTATGGTGATTTTGGCAGGCGGCTGACGGGGTAAGGGAGGTGCCGCTCCTGGGCGTGCGAGGACTGATCCTCACTCTGTGTCCTATAGCAGGTGACATTTGCTCTTTAGAAAGGATCCTAGTGGCAACAACCAACAATAAATGAGCCCCTGACCTACCACAGAACTACCTGGCCACGCACCAAAAAGTACTTAAATTTCTCATTGGCTTTTGTACAGTGTAGGCAAGATAATGCCTTGAACATCTCAAAAACAAGGTCAAGCGTTTTCAGTCACAGGATTTCCAGTTCGGCAACTCAGCTCCAATTTGGGCAGCAAAGATGTGTAATTTTCTAGTTGTGCTAGTCAGATGTGGGGGAATTGTAATCTTTTCACACCTCTGAAAATTACTAGAAACCATCAAGGAACTGGCTGACTCAAGGTCTCATCCAGGAGTGGGAGTGGGAATAGCTATAGTAACGATCTGAGGTTTTTGTTGCATATACTCCTCTCGGCATTTTAACCAGAGAAGTCAATGTACTACAAAGTAAAGCAGAGATACTGAATCACCTGATAAATGGATCACATTTTCTGATTCATCTGCATTGCTTCAAATAAACAAAGCAGGGATAAAAGATGTGACATATTATCTTTCAGATTATGTCCTCGTTCCAGATGAAAGAAAAATTTATAAACATTCTCTGTCACAATAACTTTTAGAATTGCACAACAAATACGATTAAAACACTCTAATTTCCAATTATTTGTGTCTTGCCCAAGGTTCTATGTTGGGACCAAAATTTTCCATTTTTGGTTGTTAATTTATATTTGATATTTTTTCCTTTTTGGAGAAATTTAGGGTGAAATAGCTATTTGCAAGAAGACTAAATTATTTTTTGGCATTACGTTCTGGACACAATTGGCCTTGATTTCTAATGGGAATATCAACTTTTACAACTGGCTGGCTGCTATGATTGAGATGAGTCTTTTGCATTCCCTGTGAGAATCTGCCCAGAATTGGCAAAGGTTCAGACTTTTGAAAAACCACAATTCACACAGTTTTAAAGACATTAGGCAACCTCCCCAACGTCTTCCTCTGCCCAATTCTTCTGTTATCTCAAGTGAAGAAGTCCAAGAGGGTGCTAGAGAGACTCCTGCTCTGCTGATGGCCCTTGTGGGTGCCAGGAACATAATTCCTTCAGCCAAATAGATTTTTTCAGACTGGCTTCTTAAAAACCTAGGAAATAAAATGGTAAATGTTAACTGCAGGATGATGCAAAGATTAGGAATCACTGAATTTTAACGGTTTGTGCAACATCAGTTTGGTTTCTGGCATCTATCTGTTTGGTTTCTTATGTCTAAGTGGTGTTCATGCAGATTTTATTGGCTTGAGTACTTCCATTATTTCTCACTGCCCTGAGTCCTGCTCAGTGCAAGGAGGGTCTGCTCTGGGACCTGACATCCTGAATGAAGGAAACATTTTCAGTCCTGCTCTCAATGCCTTCAAAGCATGGAAAGGGTGAGAGAAGAATAGAAAATGAAGGCTGCAAGACAAGAATGGATGGTCACTTGGTTAAATTAATTGAGTGGGATTAAATTTTGTCCTGGGGTTTGCTTAACCCATCTTTGGTCACTGAAGCCAAACTCTTCCTACAAGTCATTAACTTTGCATTTCTCATCTTCCAGGTATCTGATAAGATTGTGGATTCTGAGTTACAGCAGCAGCTGTAATTCCCAACTGCAGCCAAGATCAGGGTGTGTATCTCATACTGTGTCCCCCTAAATCCCATTTTCCATCCCCCCGTGCTTTGCTTCTCTGACAGACCAGCAAGGGTGACAGCATCCCCTCCTCTGTTTTGGGAAGAGATGACTGAATGTTTGTGAATCCCTTGGATCCTGTGGTGATGAACCCCATAGGAAAAGCCACAAGGCAATTAATAATTCTGTCTTCAGAATGAGATTTTTACTGTAAATAAGGCCTGGGGTCACACCTCAGATAATAAGCAGAGAACAAAATATTGAATTAGGAGAGCACCATCCACTCTGAATTAGGTGGTGGAAAACATACAAGCTGTTCACTTAATTAAAGAATTATATAATTCATACACACAAGGAAAATGATTTAAGGTTCATTTTTGAGTTAAGATTTGATTTGCAACCTTAATAATGCTCTTTTAAAACAGTGTGTGGGTGGCATGTATGTTTGTTACAGCCTGCCAGCCAGGTAATTCAAGGAAAGAGGGAAGCTTTGAGCTTTCAGCCCCTGGTCATTTCTTATGGATAATTCACTACCTGCACATCCTTCCTGGAAGTTGCTACATGTATGTTACTGATGGTTTATAAAAACAAAAGAAAACCAGAAAGATGTAATACAGTATTTATTTAAAATCCCTGTTTTGGGAAATCATTGAATCATGTCTGTCTTGAGGCATTGTGGTTCCTTTTCTAAATACTTCTTACTGAAGATGTTTCACCATAAAACAACCAGTCTTAGGGCTGCTAGTTCCAGGGCCAAGGAAGAATCATTTGAAAAGCAACTTTCAGCCTTTCAAAATTAGAAATTCTTTGTTAGAACACCTTTTATTTTCTTTAAGATCAAAACTGGACTTTGTTTGAGAACATCAGTTATTATTTCAAGGGATTTAAAAAACTTGTTCTGAGTAGACTAGTGTGGATCACTGGGGTTTTGCTTACCAGGGTGGAGTTTATTTTAATTATGACAGTAGGCACCTGGAGTCTGTCAGGGCTTTTACCTGAACCCAGCTACATCTGTCATGCTGACCCCACTTCCACTTCAGACGTGGTTGGACACCATGGGAAGAGAAAATAGATGCTGCACTGTGAAGCTGGCATGCTGAAGGATTTCTTGGCTGGAAATAGCTGGGTCCCAGTTTAGGGACACCTACAGGGACTGTAACACAGAGCAGAAAGCTCAGGATTTAACCATTGAGGACATTTGGGGACAGAGTTGGGGGGAGAAGAGGAGGAAACCCTGACTGAAGGATTGAAACCCTGACTGAAGGGTTAAAACCCTAATTGTGTCACAGAAGGGAGGAGTCGGGTCAAGGCTACCAGAATGGGACTGCTTAAAATGAGCATATTTGGCCAATATCTGCTAGCACAGGTGTCCAATTTCCATCCCTGTATCATGTGCTCTGTGTTATCTGCACAGTTCTAAGCCACTGTGGGGTAGATCCAGATAGCTGGAGCAGTAACACAGCAGTGGTTATTGCCATTCCCAATTCCTGTAATTATTAACTGTGCCCATTTTGGTGAAGAAAATCCCCAAGAGGCACAAGTCAGGAGCATCTCTAGTATAAGTGTCTGGAAACCAATGAAATGAAACATGTTTTCACAGTAGTCAATCAATTTTTCTAGGGAGAAGATTGGTGGGGTTTTGCAACCATTGATGCCTCATGTCAAGCACCTACATCTCTTATATGAACATGAAAAATTAGGACAGTCTGATGAAGAAAAGGATCCAGCAGAAGTCTCTAAAATTCCAGATCTGACCCAACAACTTTTGATTTTATCCACCCAGGTCTATGTAATTTTCTCTACCAGGAAATTAGCACTTTCTTGCCCTGGTGATGCAGTTTGAGATCTGGGGAAATTTTTTTTTATACTGACAAATAAAAGAGTCAGAAGGCACTTTAGTGGGGGGAAGAAGTTGGCTGCTCACCTACACGTAGTGCCCCCAAATCCAAGAGCTCAGTCATCTGGCTTTCTGGAGGGGCTGGGGGGGGACGGGAATTCTCACCCTTCCTGTCCACTCATTCTTGTCTCTTTTCTTCTTTTTTGTCTCTCTCTTTTCCTCTTATTAAATAAAAGACAAGGTTGCTTTCCTGAACCTCACAGGAAACTTTAAAATAATCCTAAAAATCCCACCAGAAGGACTGTAAACATATCTCTTCCTGGGATTTAATTAGTAGAAAGAGCTGTGCAACCACCAAAAGTGTATTTAAAGCAACCTAATAGTCATTACCATGATGAAGTTTAACAAGCCAGTTTTTGTCTGAAAAAGAGAAGGGGTCTGGACAACACCTTCACTGTCAAAAAAAAATAGCCAGTGAAGGTAATAAATAATATTTCCTCTGTTGCCAGCTCATCAGTTCTTATTTAACCAGCCAATGCAATGAAAGCTTAGTGCAAACATATACTGCAATCTTCTTTTAATACTCCCTCCCTCTTCTGCTCTCACTCTTTCTCTCTCTCTCTCTCTCTCCCTGGGATTGGCTTATTTAAAAACTATATTTCTGCCTAGGCATTCAAAAATGCTGAATGCCTCAAGCAAACTAGTAGAATAAGCATGTTTCTCTACTGTTTCTTGGCAGGGTCCACTGCCTGAGTCCTGCTTTAAATTAAAGCACATGTGGCTTGAGTTTAGCATTATCATGAAAATGAAATTACCACTTTAGAAAAGTCAAGTTATTTTGGAAGTGAAAACTGCAGGTCAGAGCCCACCAAAATTCCAAAACCTTGCTCGAAAAATGTCTTGTTGAAGGTTCAGAGCTGCTGCTGTGGACAGTGCATCCTTTTGGATCCTGATTTATAGTCTTCCCCTTCATGTTTTCCTACATTTGTTACATGCTCTTGGGAAAACGTCACAGACTTTGTCTCTTTGTCACTGGCTCCCTCTGCAGCTCCTCCCCTGGAAAGGGGAGAGACATAAAAGTTATCTATCAGAAATCAGCTGCATTGACCCGAGGCTCATCCTACTGTTTTGAAGTGCTTTTGAAAATTGCCCTGGCACTGGTAAACACAACAAAGCCATGCTGAAATGCTGCTTGTTTGCTCAGCTGAAACCCCTCTGTACTATTACATCCATTTTCTTGCCATCAGATGAAGGCTGTCTGGAGAGAAGGTAGGAGGCCAACTCTCCCAGCTTGGAATGGGTTCTTCTGTGCTCTCTTTCATGCTCAGAGGTTTCAATAGGTGGCAAATCTCATCTGCAGCATGGTGGTTTGAACAGGCTTTGGGTTTTATGTTTAGAGTGCATATGCAAAGCTGTATTTTACATGCAACAAAATATTTAGGTTAACTAGATTTTTTTTTCTCTTCTGGGCTTGTTGTCACACAAAACTAGACAAATCAAATCAAAAAAGCCCACAGGTATATGTCAAGTCCCGTTGCTGCTATTGAGAAGTGGGTATTGACTTGTCATGTTGTGGTAGTAATGAGCCATTGACAAGTTGTCACTTGCCAGAACCTGAACTCTACCAAGTGAGTGGGTTGTTAAAGAAATATCATCAGATGGGCTTGATTCTTCAGCTCCAAACATTGTTTTTTTTTATTTTATTGTAATTCCACTGGCTGCATTGGAGTGAAGCCAGTCTCTGGGATGTTTGGGAAAAAGGAGGAGTCAACCATCAACATGCCAAATATTGCAGCTGAGTTGGAATGGCCAGCGTGTTGTATAATCCTGTGGAAACATACACAGCGATTGTGCAAATGGAGCTGGTGGTCTTGCTAAGAAATCAAGCCACAATAACTCATACTGTTTCCTGTACATACAAGCATGGACACTCACACACTCAGACAGAAAACCATATCTGGAAGAAAATAATTCTTCAGCCAAAATTTCAGAGACATTTGGAAGGACAGGAGAATGGGGAGTGCCAAGAAAATTTTCCCCAAGCTAAGAATTCGTAACATTGCCTTGCCTGTTAAATCTTGCCAACATGACTGGAACTGAGGGTGAAATGACTACTGATTTTCAGAGAATTTGAATCAAAACTTTAATGGAACATTTATAAGCAAATCAAATCAAAATTTAGAACAGGAATAGAATAAACAGAGTAGAACAGAGTAGAACAGAACAGAACAGAACAGAACAGAACAGAACAGAACAGAACAGAATAGAATAGAATAGAATAGAATAGAATAGAATAGAATAGAATAGAATAGAATAGAATAGAATAGAATAGAATAGAATAGAATAGAATAGAATAATTCAGTTGGAAGGGGTCTACAATGATCACTTAGTCTAACAGTAAAGACCTTTGTTAGGTACCTACTCTTAAGTCAGCCCACCTACATCCCAAACAGCTGGAGTTTGGCCCAAGGTCTACTGTGATTTGGGAAGCAGTCATGAGTAGAGCCTCAGGCCCACGTTTATTTCGTGTTGCACTGAGAGACTTCACCATTGCTCTCACCAGGTGATGCGGGGAGCCAAGGGATTGGTCCTGAAGTTCCTGTAGACCTAATTTCAGACACATTCTTTTTTTCCTCTTATCTCTATTTCTTCCAGAAGGATTATTTATAAAAGCAGTCATGACCAGGCTTTCCAAGCCATCACAATGAGCCTAAGGGGGATTTTGTTTCTATGGAGAGATCCAGGGCTGGAGGTATGGTTTCATCAGTCATGGTGCCTCAGGGACTGGAGGCCAGGAGAAAGGGACATTGATAGTTTGGACATGAATTCAAGCCCACCAAGAAGTGCACCAGCAGTTCTGGACCAGCATCAGGCTGGGAAGAAACTGACTGAGGCCAGAGGGTCTCTGGAAAAGTGTTGATGGGCAAGTAGATTGTAATGGATGTGGAAACGAACCCCACACAAGCAAAGCACAGCTGTACTTAAGTTTGATCAGATCCTATGGAAAAACACCTCTTCAAGCTTAAAGGGGGTGGTAAGGTTAGAGGTTAAGATGATGGGTCATTTAGGCAGGGTGAGGGTTGGAAGGGAGTGAATATGCAGCTGCCTGTGAGGGGCTCTGAAAGGGCAGGGGGTTTGTTTGTGGGGAAGGAAACACAAGAAGCAAAGTTTCACGATACAATGGGGATGAGCACAAGGTAAGGAAGAGACCAGAGGTTCACCACATTTCTTCCCTCCATCTTTCTTCCTGAGCATTTTTAATCAAACTTGAATTTGTGCTCAAGATATGCTCCTGCTATTCCTGCAGTTAATCCATGTGGGACCCTTCCAGCTTGAGATATTTTGTGATTCTCTGACTCTACCCCAACAGGTCTCCATCCTCTTACACATGACTAACCTGTCCCATCCTGTGTGCCAGCATATCCTAGAGTCAGTGGAGCACACTCTGTAGTCATTATGTAGCTTTCTAATGCAGAGGTTATTTCCAGGTAGGTGTCTCCCAGGTCTCTTACTGCCAACACAGAACTCCTGTCAATGCTCATAGGAGACAAAATGTGCAGCAAGTGGACATCTCTCCTCAGGTGTGCTTCCAGCCAAGCACCCTGATTCTGCAACAAGCAAATAAATTAGTTTTTAACAAAGAGGCTTAGGTTTTATGTCTGAATATATGATTTTTGCAGGTGAAGTAAGGCATCTGGTGAAAAACAAAGCTGTTCTTAGTGTTCATAAACAATAAGAGGCTCCAAACAGGCTACTGTAAATTCAGGAGAAAGCTTCTGGAGTCACTTTTTGAAAATATGATCACAGGTGTCAGCAGTCTAAAATGCAAACCGAGATAAACTAAGCTATAAATCAGAAAAAAAATCACATTTTAATTGTACACATCCTTTGAGCTCATTTCTTGAAAATTGTTCACGCAACAGGAGATGAGGAAGAGAATAGTGGCCAATGATGATCAGATGTATGTGTGATATGGTATCTCCAAAAAAGGAAGTTGAAAAAGAGACAGTTGGCAGAGGCTTTTAGAAAAGGAAGGTTATGGAGAAGTAAACAGAAACATTTGCTTTCCATTTTGTAGAAGATTGGAAGTGGGGAACACCGTCATCAGTCTGCAGGTTTAGATCAGAAAGAAGTATTTTTTTATCAAAAGTGTAATTACGGAGAGGAATTCATTGTTGCAGGCGTGTACAGAAGCCAGAAGTGTGAATAAGCTTAAGGTGAGATTCAAAGATCCAGGAATAATAATAGGTGTACTGGTGAACAGACTGTAGCCTCTAACCCCCAAAAAACCCTCTGCTGAACAGTCTGTGGGACAATGAGTGGGCACACTACGAAAACTCCCCATATTTTCAATGGCTTATCATGAGCTTTACCATTACTCTATCACAGAAATTATGAGGGAGGATCTCCTTCACTATAATTATGGGTTGGTGTGTTCAGGGTTAGTGTGGAAAGCCCCATATTTGAATCCTCTCCTTGGCTTTCAAACCAGACTTTTTTTTTTTTTTCTTCCTACAGAGTGCTACGTATCTGCTGACCCATCCTCTTCCCTGAATGCATCTTCACCATCCTGTTGGCTCATGTCTCAAGTCTGTACAGAACCCTGAACTCTCTGATCATCAGTGCCAGTGTTAAGCTTGTTTTCTGACTCTTATCTTCACTGAGCTAACTGGCTCTCCAGACAGAACAAATTCAGGAAACTGGGAGTGGGAAAGTAGGTGGGAGATGATCTTGTCTAGTGTCTAGTGCACATACATTTGAAACACCTACTGCCAGTTCTGCCCCATGTATACACAGGAATATATATAGTTTTATTTTCCTATAATACAAACTCATATAACATAAACATGAAAAATATTTGTGTTATATATTGTTTCTTAAGTACACGTCTAACAGAAGAGTAATAAACCTGAGGGAGGACAAGAGTGGGAAATTCTGCCTGAATATCCTGTAGACCTTTTCTGGATCAAAAGGAGGTGGTTCAGCTTTGGATTCTCATTACAGACTATGTAAAATGTCACTGTAACTAAAATAGACCCTAAACAGCCACACTGCAAAGCAGAATTTCAGCCTTAGTTACTTCTCCCACACTGACCTGACTCAAACTTCAAAGGCCCCATAAAGCCAGAAGAAGGGAATCACTCAGCTGGTGAGAGTCAAATTTTCGGCTGCCACATGAATGCAGTTCATTGCCCAAAGACCTTGGGGTGTTCTAGAAGATTCTAGAAGGTAAGATTTCTTTCAGGATGTGGCAGAGGTTCAGAACAGGACATGTAAATAAAGATGAATACCTGCAAGTTGCTGTCTAAGCTCCAGGTGTAGTTAATTTAGTTCTAGCTGGCAGAGTTAGTGAGGTCCTTATACTGATTCAGCTGACCAGATCTAGGTGTCTTAACCTGCAAACTGCCTCCCATCCTGGCTTCCTGTGACAGTGAGAATCTACATTTCTGAAGGGAATATATATATTTCTAACATTAGATTTACAGTAAGACATTAAAGAATATAGATTTTGTTTTGTAGATACTAAGAAAATGCCAATGGGTAGCTCATTTATAGATCTAACGCTCTCTGTCTTGTCTCTGTAATTCCCCTATTTTAAGAAGGTGACAAGGTTACTTCCTTTTTTCTATAGGATATGGCAAAGATAAATATAGCAAGGGTTTTTAAGCTTTCATGTACTGTAGTTCACCACAAAATACTTTAACTAGATATATGCTAAGTAAATAGAGTATATAGCAGTTCTCATTTACAAAGATAAGAAAAAGACTTTTTTGATTTAAATTTTTTATGTATGGCCCAGAATTCCACTGCTCTATCTCCATACTTATTGTGAAAGTGTGAGAAAGAAATATGTGTTTAAAGACTCCAGTATCTCTTATTTGGTTAATGTCCTACAAGTATTTAAATGAGTCATTTGATGGCTCTGCACTTCATGATTGGTTAAGCTATTTAACATACTTTATTGCTTATGTGATTTATTGCCTGATGAGGACACTCAAGAAAGTCTGAGAACCTCTTTGGGGTTTATTGAGCTGGTACATATTTTATGCTGATTTCAAATAAATCATTGTCTATTATAGCATAAAAATGGGAACACTGGAAAGAACGTTGAAGAGAACTATTTCCGGAGCTTTGTGTTCTGCTTCATGCATAAAGCATGAGGGCTTCATTAACATGGAAGTATGTGCATGTGAACCTTTGGGTCCTTATTAATCATTTTGTGACTAATACATGGAGCTCAATGATTCCCATAAGCTTCCCTAAAAGAAACCATAACGTACACACTGTGTGAAATGGTTCTCCAAAGGAGCGTGTAACTGTAATGTCTCAGACACCGCGTGCAGGAATCTCTTGATAGATGTGCTGCTCAACGTGTCCTTCCCTGCCCTACTCACAGCTTTTCAAACAAGACCATCCAGAAGTAAAGGCAGAGCATCACCAGTCCTTGTTTTGTTCAGCTGGCACCTTGGTTGTTCACAGCCCTCAGGAGTTCTGTTATTGATTAAGTGAGAGTAGGGCTGAATCAGAAAACATCCCCAACCATGTAAGTTTATTGACTGAGTGACATAAATGCTCATATGGATGGAGTTGAGGTTTCACGATGATTAAATCATGACTCTCTTGGCAGTTACCTGTGGGCTGTGAGGTTTTCTCTATCCACCATCCTGAGGCTGGACAAAAATGAGACTCCTTGAGTCTCTAGTCTGTGCTAAATGAGACTCATGGGTTAAACTAGAAAATTGGTCCCCCAGTGTTTCCTGGGGTGGTCATTCCCAGTAGAGGACTAGAAAGACAATGTCATAGTAGTGGTGAATGGTAGTTCTTTCAAGAAGTTTTTGCCATCTCTTCCAGCCTCATGCCCTCTGCAAATTTAATATAGCTACTGTCCACTTCATGGACTGACCTCTGTTAAAACTTCTGGACAAGTTATATCTTTTGATTTTGGCAGATTCCTACCTGCTCAATGTATGTAATAATTTGGTCAGTTTTTCACCTAAACTAATTTTACCTGAACTGTGTCTTTAATTTGCTTATGAGAACAGCGAGTGAAAAAGCATCAATTGTGAAACCCTTCAAATTTCCCCAAACAGAAAGACCTGTTTTCCTCTTTTGAAAGAATACTGATTGGTTTATTCTTGGCAAATTCTTACTGATTGGTTTATTATTGGCAAATTCTTACTGGCTGCTACTCATGTCCTCAGTATTTTCCAGGTGTAATAATCTGTTCACTCGTTCATTCCAGAGTTTTTCTGGGGTGAAAATATAAACTTACTGGCCTATGGTTCCTTGGCTTCTTTTCCTGCCTGCTTTTATAATGGACACTATTTCCAGTTCCAGTTTTTTACCTTTGTGCCAAAGGCTTGTCAAAGATAATTGCTAACACTTGTAAGTCTGCTTTGCCCTGTTCTTGCAGGCTGTGACTGTTTGTGCAAGCATTGTGCTGCAAAAGCAGTGGATCAGTCGTAAGGAACATTTACGCTCAGTGACCACACTGCTTGTTTGTTTTTTTCCTCAGACTGGCTCTAGTTTGGTCTCAGGGACTTCATGCCTGTTAGCAGCTACCAATTAACACTCCCAAAGTGCGTCTTCCTGTTTAGTTTCATTCTGAGGTCTAAGCCTGTCTGGAAAGAAAACCAGAGCACATTAAACAGAGCTGATTAGGAGATCTTCTATAAAAGTGCATTCCTCAACAAAACTCAAGGGATGTGGAGCTATACTCTCAGCACCCTAGATCAGAGTTCATCAGTCCTAACCAATGTGAGAGCAAATAAATCATGGAACAATTCATTGCTCATGATGTTGATCATTTTAGGCCTTTAAATGAAAACTTATTGAAAAAGGTGTTAAATGTATCCTTGTGTCAGTTTCATCTGACAATTGTTCTTCCTCTGTTGGTAATAGGCCAGCTCTCCTTGGTTCTCTTCTTACTGCTGATGAATCTGTAGAATGATTTCTTCATACACTGTATGTTTATTGAAACTTTAATCCTATTTTGTGTTTTGGCCTCTCTGAGTTTATTCCCTCACGCGTTTCTACTCTTCCTGTACATTCATCCTGGTGATCTGCCCCCTGTGTCCACTCCCACTTCTTGTGCTTGTGATTCCAAGGGTTCATACTTTAGCCAAGCAGCCTCCTGTGCTTCCTGTTTCTGTCTTGCACAGGTTAAGAGATAATATCAGAACATCAGCTTGGACCCAATGACCCTTTAAGATCTCCTGAGAGGACAGGCTGAGAGAGCTGGGGTTGATCAGCCTGGACCAGCGAGATTTCTTGTGACCTTGCGGTGCTTAAAGTAGGTTTCTTAGAAAGCTGGGGACAAACTTTTTCTCAGGGCATGTTGTGCCAGGACAAAGGGTAATGATTTTACCCTGAAGGAAGGTTGATTTAAGTTAGATATAAGGAATAACTTTTTTACAAAGAGATTCAGGAAACACGGCACATTGTTGGAGTTAGTGAATGCCCCATCCCTGGAAACATTCAAGGTCAGGTTGGAAAGGGCTCAGAGCAACCTGATCTATACCCCCCGCATGGTAGGGGTATTGGACTAGATGACCTTTAAAGATCTCTTCCCATCCAACCCTTCTATGATTCATGATGCTGTGATCCCTTCCAGCCCTTTATTGACATGACGGTATGACATTTTTCTTTGTGATGCCATAGCAATAATTTATTAATATTGCTGGAACATTGCTCTTTGGAGAACCACAATCTGTTCCAGTAAGACTGTTGCTTCCATGCGTAAGAAAGGAAGAAGAACATGACCTTTGTCCAGACCTGAAACCAAAGACTATCCAGGATTTTCAGGTCATTTAGAAAGAAGGTAGGATGGCACATACAGCCACAAAGCTGTGTTTGCAGAACATCACTTCATAGCAGGTCGTGAATAGACATGAGTGAAATTTAGCAACTGGTCTGGCTGAGGATTAAAATTTCTATGAGTCAACAGACTGGCTTTTAACCAGAGGCAGTCATGTCTAGCATCTTGCAGGAGCTGAAAACCTACTGTAGCCTTGTAAGTATCCAAAATGTTATGCAAAAGCAGTGACTTTTTTTGGTGGTGCTCTGTGTGTTTGGTTTCTTCTCTTTTTCTTTTTTTGCACGGAAGTTGCTCTGAGGACACAAAGTTCTCATCCAGAATCAGAAGTCATGGCTTGTGTTACAAGAGTACAGGAGAACTGGCAAGAAACATGGAGCCCATGAGAACAACGTAGCAGCACAATGGATTTGTAATATTTAATCAAATTCTTGATGATCACAAATCTTGCAACACATTCCAAAACTACTAAAAACGCTATACAGAAACCAGCTGAGCCAATATTTAAAGCCTTTTTAATTTAACAGACCCCATTTTTTATAGTATCCAGGATATGTTTCTGGCTTTCCTACTTGTCACATGATCTCCTGTCCAGATGTGCTGGTGTATATCTAGTAGTGGACCAGCCAAACCACAGCTCTTTCCTCCTGCTTGTAGTGTGTTACTGTAATTCAACCATACTTCTCCCAGCTACAGAAGCACTACATTAATATGTGGTATAACAACAATAACACAGGAGGGGATAAAGCTAACCATAACTTTAACTACGTATCTAAAAATAATAATAATAATGGAGTGACCCTATTCAAAGAGGTTAATTTGTGTGCAGGGTATAAAATCCAAATATGCAGTTGTTTTGCAAACTTCCCATTTTTCTCACCTGCAACAGAAGATTTGTGCTGAGGAGAAGATTTCCTGCAGTTTTCTACAGGAAATTAGCCTCCCCCTTTGTTTAGATCCCACAGATTGTGAGGTGTGCTTATGGGCAACCAAGCCAGGTCTCCTACATTTTTGCTGCCTTTTTTTTCCTCAGTCGTGGCTGCCACACAGAATAGAAGGAGAAGGGAATTCCAGGCTTGTGGGTTAATTATTAACATGGTTAAGCCTGGCAGCATGTTCAGAATTAGAAAGGAAAAGCCTGAGGGCTGATTCTTCCCTCCCGTTCACAGGATAACCCCACTGGGCTGACTGCGACCTCCCAAGGCAAGGGCCATATCCACACTCCCCCATGGAAAGTTAGTGGGATTCTTATGAATGGCTCCATTAGGAGCTGGGTGGGCTGGATGCCAAAGAAATCAGTGGAGTTGCTTCTGATTTACACGGGGATAAGCATGTGGGTGTATTAAATCCGTAATCCTCGTCCCCACCGCAGCCAGGAACTCAGCAGCTGGGTCGTGCAGAGTGCCACAGAGAACCCTCCAGTGTCACAAAGCACCAGGGGCCCCATACATGTCAAAGAGCCTTGAGGGTGCTGATTCAGGGACGTATCAGGCATTTTAGATGATGAAAAGTGGGCTCAGCCAACTCAGTCCTAAACAGTGATTCCAGCTTGTTGCTTGTTCAGTCCCCACCACTCCGGGACCCCAGGACTTCATCTTGTAGATGATTACTGTGCCTTTGGAAGGTGAAATGATGTTATTTTAAACAAAAAGAGGTCTAGGCTCTTCCTGCTTTGCTTGGCATGTGCAGCTTAGGTGGCAGATGGCTCTAAATGAACCAGACATGGCCTGCAGTCAGCACAGAAAGGAGGCCACCAAGACCTCACTGCCTTCTGAAGGTGACCTAGAGCTACTATGCTAATTTATGTCCCTTAATTTAGATGGCCTGGCTCTAGACCAGAAACACACTGGACATATTTTCAGGGTAGTGAAGCGTTTCTTGAGGAAGATTTAAGTACTAATTCCTGCTGAGAACTGAGGAAATGATGAGTCAAACCCATTTGGGTGACATTTCAAAGCCCAGTGATCATTTCCTCACTTTTGCAGATCTGCCTGCCTATAATCTGGCTCTGTCATGGAGGTGTCTGTGGCATACTGGGAGACTGAACAGAGCTCCCTGGACATCACCCTTACCAGCAACCTGTCCTTGCATGATCACAAAAGACAAGCAGTGGCTGCCATTAGTTCTGGGCCCAGAATTAACTCCACGGTACAAAAACTGCCCTTCTTGGGCCTGAGTCAGTCTAGCACCCCACTGGCTTTGGTGACCTTTCCACTCCAGGTCTTACTTCTGAAGCTGTCCTGACATGGATTTGAGCTGCTGCCTACTGAGCTAAGGAGCAGTAACATTGGAAAAGCTCTGTGTCTTCATTTCCCCACTAATACAAATTACATCCCCAAAGGAAAAGATAAAGTTCTGCAAACCAGGGACCAAAGACTTTCTAAGCCCCATATATCCCAGAAATACAAATCCACTCCCATACAACATCTGCCTTCTTCATTTAATCTCCCTTCCCTTCCCTTCCCTTCCCTTCCCTTCCCTTCCCTTCCCTTCCCTT
>VYXD01016445.1:660497-675399 GCA_013397195.1 Hylia prasina | reverse complement strand
CTCTGATATCTTAGTTCTTGATTACCAATAAGTTCCTCTCTGAGCACTGGTAAGAGATTTATTTCTCTGTTTTGCTGTGAGGAGGACTGCTCTTAACAGGGGTTTATTTTCTAAAGGAGAAAAAAAGAAAATAAGACAACTAGATAAAACAACAACTAGGTTTTTTGTTTGGATTTTGTTTGTTTGTTTGTTTTTGTGAAGTGACTGACATTTAGACACCTCCTGGTTCCCATTTGCTCCCTTAATAAAACAATTTTTAAGAGTCTTTCACTCACCACACAGCAATCAATTTCAAGAAGGAAGGAGATCGACTGCTTTTATTATTTCATCATTGTTTTCTAGTGTGGCCAAGCAGTTAGTGCTGAGAGGGTGTGTGTGTAAATATACATTATAATCACATTACAAATCACTGCCAAGCAGAGCAAATGCAGACTAAAGGATGTCTGCAGTCAGAAAAGAGATTGCAGAGTGTGTTCCTGCAGCCCCAGTGTTAATGGGAAGGTACATCCCAAATTGAATTTTTAATAATTTTTATGGAAAGGTGACACCTTTAAGGTCAATGTATCTGCACCCTTGCTATTGGGCCAGCACAGTGATCCCTGTCTAGCTGGTAAATTCATAGAATCACAGAGTATGCTGAGTTGGAAGGGGCCCATCAGGATCATTGAGTCCAACTCCTTGTCCCACACAGGACACCTCAAAAGTCACACCACGTGCCTGAGAGAATTGTCCAAACATTACTAGAACTCTGTCAGGGTTGGTGCTATGACCACTTCCCTGGGAGCCTTTTCCAGTGCCCAGCCACCCTCCAGGTGAAGAACCTCTTCCTAATATCCAACCCAATCCTCTCCTGACTCAGCGCCAGCCATTTCCTCAAGTCCTGTGAGTGGTCATCAGAGTGAAGAGATCAGTGCCTGTCCCTCCACTGCCCCTTGTGAGGATGTTGAAGACCCCAAGTGAGGTCTCCCCCAAGTATCCTCTTCTCCAGGCTGAACAGACCAACTGACCTCAGCTGCTTCTCATCCAGCTTCCTCTCCAGAGCCTTCACCATCCTTCTGGCCTCTTTTGGGTGTTTAAGCTGTATTGATAAAGAAACCTTTATTGTTGCATATGCTACAGAATGAGCATTACCTGGGAATTTAAACAGAGGCAAATTCTGCCTTGTGCACTGCCCAGTCAGAATTTAAGTCCCTAAATCAGAGTCATGAAGTTGATGCTGTGTGTGTAGGAGAGTCATAGAGTGGTGTGAGTTGGAAGGGACCTTAAAGGTCATTTTGTTCCAACCCTCTGCTGTGGGCAGGGAAACCTTCCACTAGACCAGGTTGCTCAGCCCCCTATGCAACATGGCTTTGAACACTCCCAGAGAAAGAGACACAGTTATCTGGATACGGCCAGGCTGCCAGTACCTGGCGTTGTGAGGGAGTGCTGAGCTCTCCCAGCAATTCATCTTGGTTTCCTCCTGGTTTCACCCACTTCAGCAAACATGAGATAATGCATCAGATATTGCCAGTAAATGATTGTTATTTGCACAAGGAAAAACCCTGCAATGCAGTGTACTGACTCCATTGTTTGCTCAGCTCTAGATGGCAGAGAGTTAGACAAAAACAAATACACACACCCCAAAAGCACATCAATATCTCTCTTGTTATCACATTTACATGCTTTTGAAGAAGGTTGATAATGCAAAAGGACATCTTTCTCCCTACCTTTCTTTTCAGACAGAATGGATTTTTTTAATGATGGGAGTCACAGGCTTATTTATGAACATTTAACAATTTATACCAAATTTTTAAGTTCTTACCTCAGTTCTCAGTGCTAAAACCAGTCTTGTCTCTGTGCCTACCTGTCTTATTCTAGATTTTATTACATGGAACCATGATGCCTATAATCAGTATGCAATACCCATGGAAGCACGTCTCTGCTCTATTTAGGCTCCCTGAAGCCTGTTTTAATATCTCAGTTCATGTGAACCATCTGTATTCTCAGTTGGTTCATGTAAAAGGCAGCTGAAATGGAGATATGAGCAGCTCAGATGCGCAGAGCACATCTGGTTTCAGGTGCCAGTGAAGGAATTTGTCATTGAGAGCCAAGGCCATGATAAAAGACCTCTGTTGCTACTATTTAGCAAGCACTTCATAGAAATAGCTAAAAATGCCATTCTTTCCCCAGAGAAGTCATGGTCCAAAATAGGGTGTCCGCCATGAATGTACATTATGGGCAGTGTACAGGGAAAAGGGACAGTGGGTAATAACTTTTGACACCCTGAATGTGTCTTTTATTCATAATTTGTGAAGAAATTGGAATTGAGGCTCTCTTTGCATGACTGGGGTAAAGGAAGGCAGCCTTTTCTGAGATTTTAGGTCTTCAGCTCTGCAGAGTTGGGTATCTTGACATACCAGGGCTGGGAATAATGTCAAAGCAAAGAGGCAGCCTGGGAAACAGCATCAGTGGAAGCCTGGATGTTGCTGTCATCTGCAGCTGCTTTGGTTAGATGAGGTTACTTCAGAGAGAAAGCCAAAGACCTTCCTGTAGAAGATGATTTCTTCAGCTGTGATTTTTATTAGGATAACATTTACTCACAAATTTAGACAAAGCAAGCATTTTATAAATTTGATCTAAAAAAGTTACCTCTCATAAACGCAGAAATAAACTGTCAGTGTGTTCCCTTTTCCCATCTCATCCACATCCTCACCTCACTGTCTGCTCCAGCTCCACGCCAGCTGATCTCACTGGATGATGCTCAAATCACAGCATCTTTCTGACTGTGGGACACAGATAACAATGCCTTCTCCTGGCAAAGCAGGCCCCTGTAAACAATGCTGCTTTTGTTAACATTATTTTAAGTTCCTAGATCCTCTTATTTTGTAAAAGGGAAGATGGGCCCTAAAGGTATTTCAAAGACAACAGTCCTTCAGAGGTATTTCCTTCTGCAGCGTGAAGGATAGATCCAGTGAGGGTGTGAACATGTTTCGAAGGGATTGAAGCAAGGAAGTTATGTAAGGCAGGAAAAAGGATACCCCCACAGGCTCCATGGCTGTTCCCTGAAATTGCCAGAGACTGCAATCAAAGGAAGACATCTTAGTAGATGATTTGGGAATAATTTATAAAACTTGACTTACTCATTTTAGTTTTTTTTTCCCTTGTAGCTCAAACTATTTATGTGTTGTAAAAATGATCAGCCAGTGTCTCTAAGTGACCTGAAAATTTACACGGGCTGGACTGGCCAGGCTTTCTGAAGTGCTGACTCCGTTTTGTTTGGGCACATGGATCAGACTGAGAAATGAGAAAAACAAGAGCAAGATCCCAGACCTGCCACGGTTTTGACTTCTGCAACCCTTTGCTCTCTGCAAGTTGTAAGACATGGGGGAATTGTGGCTGCCGGCAGCCGATGCTCTGTTTTACCAATCCAGCACAGTAACCAGCAGCCCTTGCCAGCTTGTTTTTCTGTTTGTTGAAATCCTATCTGCCCAAACTTCTGAAAGACGATTATAAAGGATTTTAACAAAGGCCTTTCGCATGGGAGTCATTTTGTATTTTGTGGCATCATCACATACAGAGGTATTTTCTTAATTAAGTGTAAGCTTTGTTAAGCTCTCTCACTAAATGATGTTCCTTCTTCTTCCCCACATTTCTTTTGCACTATGATCTCACTTTAGATTACTAATGCAGCCAGATGCATCCTGGATAATTTGGCTCCTTCCAAAGTGTCATTTCCCTGTGATCTCCCTGTTGATACAGTTATTGCTACAGTTCAACATTATCCAGTGATTAAACCAGGACCAACTGACATCTCTGCATTTGTGAAGGACGATTCTGCTATGAAGGGTCCTTATGTACCCGAATGCCTCCATCATTCTCAGTAGATACCCTGCTCTGATTTTGATGGCATTCCCTGTTCCCTTCAGGCATGCCCTTGAGATGCTGGCCAAACTCCTCCCTGGCACAAGCATGGTTTGAGGAACTCAGTCCCATTGACTGTTCAGTGTGTTCATAGCTTTGCTGATACATTGACAGATGGTCCAAATAAAGAGGAATTTTTAAAAAGTGGAGTTGTCATAATGGTATGATTAAGAAGAAAACACAGGAAGAGGGGAAGTGGAAAGATTAGGAAGTGTTAATGTTATGGTATGGCATGGAGTTTCAGTAGGAATCAGAGATTCATGCTGTTGCACAAGCATGCCATCAGTTCTGACTCACATCTGCAGTGATCCATGTCTTATGCCAGAGTTTTTGCCACTTGTGGTGAAAAGAACAGTGGATATCACAGTGAAGCGACTGCACAGATTTTAAATGGCTCTTTCTTCCCTCCTCACTGTACATCACAGATTTGTCTGCAGCAAAAACACATGTTCTTTTAATTGAGTTCAAAGTGGGGAAGGAACCAACAAAGGTTTAAATTACAAGTGGAAGGAGAGGAGTTTGCACAGAGAGGCCAGTTCTGTGAACAGCTCTCCCAAATCTCCCACTCGCTCAAAAAATGTTTGAGTTTTTCTTACCCCAGACTCTGCAAAGTTCAGCCCTTCCTAATTTAATCACTTAAACTCTGGTAAATTGCAAACTCCAGCATGCTCACAGCTTTCTGTAGATAGTTATCACGTCTCCCTCAGCCCTTGTTTAGCCAAGCTGCATACACGACATTCTTTTAGTCCTTGTAAAATCAAGGCAAACCAAGCTATCAGTTTTGAATGTACACAGAAATGCATCTTCTCCCGAATCTATCAGTGACCCACAACCATTTATTAACTGCCTTAGCCATCTCCATAAATCCAGTAGAGGGAGGCATTACACAGATGTGGTTCTACAGCTGAGGAGGTATCTCCAGATATTTGGGGTCAATAAAATGAAGCAAGGTCACAGACAACCAAACCTCTGTCTGCTTTAGTGGCCAGGTTGATGTGGAAAAGAGAGGAGGTTTGTAAAGGAAGGGGAAACATGCTTCCTGGGATGGCAAAAATTAATCTCCCAGTGCTTGAGGTGTTTGAGAGAGAGATGAAATTACCCTGAAGGGAGGGCACTAGGGGAAAAATAATCTTTGATTGTTCCAGAAAATATGTGGAATAAAGCTTTTCCATGAAATCCATGCATGAAATCCATAGTGTCTTATGTTGATTTAGCAACTGTATTATATGAGACGCAACTCATGTAAATCCATGTTATAACACGTTATTTTCTCATCCATTCATCAGAGGCCTTAAAAAAATAAAACACAGCCTTGTTACCTATTTTGCATGTTCTTATTTCTGCTCTACCAGTTCAGTTACAGCTGTGGTAGCAGGAAAAGTTGTTATAAGGCAGGACACTTACCCTGCAACTTGTATGCTCCCATTGGGAGCCCACACAATCAAGTTCTCATTATGAACTCTATTTTCACCTCCCACATTGTGAGCACTAAAATGGAGGGGGGGGGTGGGGTGGGCAAGGCTTCTGGCCTGTAAAAATATAGAATTTCTTCCTTAAGAGAAATTAATTGAAAACTAATTTTCAAGGAAGCAAAGCTTTCTATCAGCAGTACTGTTATTTCTTATTATTGGTTTGAATGGCTTTAGCACCTGGAACATTCATCTATGCTGAGGACTGTGCATTGCTGCCTGCTGCAGGCTAATCCAGGGGCAGAAATCCCTCTCTAAATTGGCAAAGGGAAGGAGCATGGTTGGCTCCCATTTTACAGATGGAGACCTGGTAAAAGAAGATGTTAAAGCACTTGTCCACATTTATTCTGCCAGCAATGCAACCCAGATCTCTTGAGTTTGAGTCCAATACATTAACCACAAAACCCTCCTCTTTCCAGTTTCAGTATTTAATTAATGATGATGATGTCTGCAGCTTCCTCTTATCAAGCCATCCTTTCATCAATGATGGTATTGTGGTTATTTCCCTGCCATGTGTGTGGCTGTCTTCCAGTTATTTTACCAGCTCCTGAAACCGTGTTCACAAGTGCAGAATTTGCTAATCTTTCCCAAGTCCCTTCTTAAATGTGAAGCTGAACTCTGCTTTTATGCACACTGATTTTATGCTACTGATGAATGTAAAGCAGTGATGGTAAAACCTCCTGGGATACATGGATTAGCTGAGGTTTCCAACACCACCTCTGCTGCCACCTGAAGTGTGAGGTATGGTTCTTGCTTCCTACCTTCATTTAAGCACCTTAAATGGTTTTACCAAGGAATTTGAACATCATTAAAATAGCCTGTGAACATCATTAAAATGGTCCTTCATGCCATTTCTGGTTGAATTTGGAAATAAATGTCACTTGGTCCTGGTTTCTCAGGTGTGAGAGGCTTCAGATTTTGTCCCCTCTTATGGCAAGTCCCATCATTCATGGCTCAATAATATTTACCCTTCTCCTTTGTGAGCATCAAGGGAAGAGCTTTGGAGGGTTTAGTTGCTACCAGCACCACTTTCCTCTTGTTAAAACAGGACGAGGTTCATAATGACACAGACTTGACTCAGGACCAGTTGTAGACCCTTCCATCAGCTCTGCACCAAGCAGAATGAACTATACAGCATGTCAACAACATTATTTTTACTGATCTTGCTTGGAGGTCATCAAAAGATATGACAGTATCATAAATGGCTTTGTTTCATTATCCACTTTATCTTACTTTAGCTGACCTTTTCTTGGATAAATCTGCAGTCTGGGGATCTGGTAAGAATATGCTTCTGACAGGCAGTTGGATTAGAGGGTTGCTGTAGATCCCTTCTCACTGTTCTGTTCCGTTCTGTTCCATTCCGTTCCATTCCATTCCATTCCATTCCATTCCATTCCATTCCATTCCATTCCATTCCATTCCATTCCATTCCATTCCATTCCATTCCATTCCATTCCATTCCATTCCATTCCATCATTTCTTGGTGAAATTAAAAATAAAATGAGCAAGCTTCATTCCCACTTATGGTAAGATGTGTGTTTGTAGGAATGCTTTAGCTTGTCGCTGACATTAACTTCATGTGCATCACCAAGATGTTCTCCATGTTCTGTGACCAAAAAAAGCAGAAGAGGATTTAAAATTATTGAGTGAAGTCTCCACAGCTGCTGTATGAATAAATAAAACAGGCCAGGACTCAAGTCCAGTGGAAGGTGGAACAATGGCACAGTTCAATTCACCACCAGAGCAGGGTGGCCACATCCAAGCAGTTTGTTGGGAAACATCCTTGATCCACACCAGGAACCAGACCAAAATGCTCATTGGCACAATGCTAGGTGGCCTGGACAGAAGAAATTCTCTGTTATACACTAACAATTTATCAGTCTGAAAAGTCATACTCCAGGCTTGTGCCCATTCCCTGGCTCTGCATTTACCTCAAGATTAAATCAACCATGATCTAGAAGGATCTATTTTATTGTCCATTGATGGTTAGTTTAGGCAGTTAACTCAGATGGAGCCATATGGATCACGTGGATTGCTGCCTTCATGCCTGGCTTGCAGGGAGAGTGGAAGCAGCAAAATATGTGATATCAAAAATAACCCAAGATATGAGGAGGAGTAAAGAAAGGGGGCAAGTAGCACCCTATGAAGATATTTGTCCTCTGTCCTTTGGATCCATTCTGAGGTCTCCTAGCCAAGACAGTGGGAAATCCAGTGTTTTCTTTATCAAAGCATAATTAGTATTTTTTTTTCTGAATTAATGCCATTTAATTATTAGAGTCTATGTTTATGGATGGAAAATACTGGCTAGGGTACCCATGGAAAGTGTTTGGTTTATTAAGGTTTCTGAGCTATTTTTTCTGAGCAATTTTGTGCTGTAATTTTAAGAAAAAAATTTAGATACTTAGCCTGAACTTCATTGCTGCCAATAACACCTGGCAGATTGATAACATACAGAAAATCTCATTTGTCATCAATAAAAAGTCAATCCTGCAGTCCATGCTGGGGCAGAATTCCCACTCAAGGCATTACAAAACTCTCAGGAATAAGGAAGATTCAGCTGGAATCTTATTTTGTTCAGGTTCATCTCTTACTGTGTTTTGATTTTCATTCCTTTTGACAGAAAATAAAATTCACTGTAGTTGACCATTTGAGCATCAGCCTTTGTTTAGGCCTGAGACTGGCACACACCCAATGTTTCAATCAAAGCCAGAAGACTAAAGGAGAGGGAGATAAAGAGCAATCCTCATAAAGACCCTGTCATCCAATTTTGCGATGTTTCAGAGAAGGAAAAAGTTACTTACAGACCCCCGTGGTTACCAGCTTATACCTGAAGCATGACATTTTATTACCTTTCTCTAACTGGTCATCAAATAATCCTACTGTTTTTTAACTCCTCTTCTACAGAATGAATCCATCAGTCTTGCTTTGTCCTTCATATGTTTTTTCTGCACTTTCTTTTGCATTTGTTAAGAGCCTCAGTTTAGCCTTAACGCACTGGTGCTTAGCAGTGCTCGTAACACTCAGACATGCATTAATTGATCTTTGGATATGCTCTCCTTCCCTATCTGCTTCACTGATTTGTTCCGTTCAATTGCATCCAACACGTCTCGCATCAAATTGTGCTGTAATTTCCACTGCTGAAGTTCAGCATCCTTTGTGTTTAACTCCTGGGTCTCTCCATAGTTCTAATTACAAACCTGGAGGATTTAGTTGGAATTTTAATGGCAATATAATAGTGAGCCTAGAGCCAAAACAAGTACTCAGTATTTTGGGACTGCCATGAACTGAGAGGCAGACCAGGCAGCAGGCTTTAAACACAAATGTGCAAAAAACATTTAAGGAGACTTAAGTTGAATTCCTTCTTTTCTCCTTGAACAACTCATTTTATTAGGGAAAGTTTAATTTGTTAAATTGAAATGCTCAGACATTTTAAAGAGAAAAGACTCCAAAAATGTAGCATGTATTTCATGCCAAAGTGTTATTCCAGAGTTTGCCACCCATTTGTGTTTCAGTAGAAATACTTGCCTCCCACTCCTTGGCACTGGCTCAAAACTCTTTTTCTCAAAGGAGGTGCTGAAAAAGCATCTGAGTATTAATTTGTCTTTTGTGGGAGGTTTTAATGTTGTTATAAATCACTATAAATCACGAATCAGGCTTTAAATGGGAGACTTCATAAGCCAGTCTCACTGAGTAAGGCTGTGAAAATGAAAAGCCTAAAGCAAATGTTATCTTGATGTGTTGTATTTAAATTGCCTCTAGCAGACTTAGTGGCCTGGTTTTGCTGGTGTCTGACCTGCTCTTCCAAATGGTGAAGGGAAGCATGGTGGACACCTCCTCTTACAGTGAATAATGTGATCCAAAGCTCCATTTGTCAAAGGAAGCTGGTTCAAGTCCCACTTTTGAATTTGCGGATGGACTTTTCTCTAAGGATCTCATATCTTTGCAAGCATTACTGGTAACTTACCCAATGCACAATCTGAATTTAAGATCCTAAGCACCAAGACAGCACTTCTTGTTCTCATAAAAAATATATGTGACTCCATACGTACAGTTCTGAGTGTTTCAAAACCCCCGCCAGAGAGTTAGTAACACCCTATATTTACATGACATTTTTCATTCTGAGCTATTTTCTCTGAGTCTGGTACACCAACCATGTGTAGGTAATTATCAGTAATCATCGCTAATTGTTTTTACAATTCTTTTTCCATTTTGGCATCAGCTTTGAAACGGCAGCTTAACATGAGCTCATCTGAACGTAGACTTTGTGAAGACAACATTCCTGAATAGGAGCTGTATAGGGAGTCTAACGAGACAAAGCATTCCAAGCTGGAGCATGGCCAGGACACCAAAGTCATCGCTAGAAGTCATGGGATCACTAATGCCCACAAAGTGGTCAGGACCTCCACTGAGTTTTATGAGTGTAATGTCTCACCCGAAGAACAACCTCTTCAGCAGTACAGTACCCCATTGTGCTGCGCTGGACTGGTTCATGTGGAAGGAGAAGAGTCCCATTCACTGAACCCCTCATGCCAGCGCGTCCGGCTGACCAGACTGTCTTAGTGCGTCTCCCAGCCCCGCAGACCACCTGTCTTGGCTCACCACATGTGGCTGGGCGCCAGAGGGAGGTGGCAAAGCTCTCAGCTTTCCCAGATAAAGACATTTTTGGGGCCTCCTGGGATTTGTCCATCTCTACTGAATTTTCTTCGTACCTTCGTGCTTCAGCTCAACAGTTTGCAAAGCTGAGGGGAATCAATTTGGAAAGCTCTCCCTTTTGGTCTGCAGCAGCCAGGGTTG
The DNA here is from genome assembly GCA_013397195.1 of Hylia prasina. Classification (NCBI taxonomy): domain Eukaryota; kingdom Metazoa; phylum Chordata; class Aves; order Passeriformes; family Sylviidae; genus Hylia; species Hylia prasina. The sequence continues at coordinate 665,236 of VYXD01016445.1, read as the reverse complement.
GTGTCCCAGCGCTCTGGGCGGTCCAGTGATAATAAGCTACTGAGAAAACTCATTGAATCCACACATCCTAACACTGCCCAGGCCAAACTGCCTTTTACCACATGGGCCCATACTTCAGGTGACTTAAATATGCTTGAAAAGCTGTTGAAATTGCAACTGCCTTCCCACCTTCTCTGGTAATGAAAATCCATCTCTTTCTGTCAATGTGTGGACCCTGCTGATAGTTTAGCCCAGTAGTGCTGAACAGGCACAATTTCCATAGGACAAGAACTCTGTGCAGCCCAGCATAGATTAAAATATAGGCTTTTTCAGTTTTCTTTACCATTTAGAGTTAGCCACAGGACCTTGCTGCTGGGTCCTGTGGTTTTTGAGCATTTCTCTGCCTTCATCCACCAGCCTTACAGCAGCTCTGTGCAGAAAAGAGGAAGATAAATTGAAACCTTTAGGTATGTGGTGTATCTGTAGAGTTGTTTTAGGATGCCAAGGCAACTGCAATAATTATGGGACCAAATTCACCACTGAAAGTTCAACTCACTTTCCCAAGTCACTGCTTATGTAGCTTGTCTCTGGTCACCATCAGTTGTTGGGATGGAGTGAAGGCTGGGCCATCATTTTCAGCAAATAAAAGGGTGAAAGATTTCTTTTCATTTATTGAAATAAAAACAGCTTTTAAAGATTCTCTGGGGGACTACATGAAGCCTAGAGGCCTGTGTACATGACAAAGTTTCACTGACACCCAGCCAGAGACAGGTCCTGAGAGCATGAACATCTTAGTAGCTGTAGTTAAAATCTAAGAAATTGCAGGCTAAAAAAGGTGTGGATAGTAGAAGAAGTAGCAAAAGTTAGCAGATAACATGCTGGCTTGGTCTGAAATTGGAATTTAGATAACTAAATCTTACTGTGGTTGGGATTTAAACTGAGTCAATCCTACCCAAAGAATATAAACATCATAAAACATGGATGGATCTGTCTTAGCAGGCATTGCTTCCACATAAGGCCTGGAAATCACAGAGAAACATCTGAACATTAGCTAACCATGATGCAACATAAAGAATAGACTCAGAGCTTGGATTTAAATAAAAAAATTGTAAGAATAGAAAGTGTACTCACTGCAGTTCAAGACATGGTAGAAATCTTGCAGGTTGCCTTGGCTTTTTGTGTCGGGATGTGGTCTCCAGCCTTCCACAGTGAAATAGAATTTCAAGAAAGAAATGTATGTGACATGCAATTAACTTTTAAGATCTGTGATGAAACTTCTTCACCAGAAAATCAACATTTAAGTATTACTTTTTTCAAAGAAAATCCTTACCTCCAATACAAGTCTGAATTAGAAATACGACTAAAAACTCAAGTGGCACTATAGGCTGTAGAGATAATTACAGATTCCCATGTCCCCAAAGTCCATGGAAAAAGGAAATCTTGGGTTTCCTGCTGTCAGATGATTATACAGAAGTTTTGTAGAACTCTTCTTTATAACTACTAGTGAAGTTATACACTTCAGTAGTATGAAAAAGAGAATTCTTAATATGAAAAAGGGAATCTGCCTTGGACACACTGTCAATGGTGTAAAAACAGGTCCAAAATTATGGTTTTGCAGCATCAACTGAACATCCATGCTGCACGTTATCCATTTATCCAGGCATTTGGGAAGAAATCCTGGTAGTCTGTGGGAAGGAGGCAGTAGAGAATAGAGAGAAGAAGGAAGGGTGGGAGGGAAGTAAAATATTGCTGATTTTAATTTTTGCTATGGTTTGTTAATTTTGGCATGTGGGAGGTGGAATAGCTGCTGGCTTTTCTTTTATTGTGATTGTACTTTTTAATGTTAGCAAACACACCTGGACCTGACAATAGGCATTTTTCAGTAGCACATTATTATGAATAAAACTAAAAATAAAATAATGAAACTAAACAGAAAACTGAGTGTGTGGTTATCTTAAAGTGACACCCTAAGGACTTACTGCTGTACTTTCAAACTGCACAAGCTTGTCACCGTGGCAACAAACAGATAAAAGAACAAAGACATATATTTACCTCTTGGAAGAGGGGAAACCATTTGTAGGGCTAATTCCTGTGGTCTTTCTGCAAGTAGAAGTCCCAAGCAGTTTTATCTGAGTAAGATCTAAGTAAAGAAATCAGGTTTTGGCCTGCCATTATATTCTGACTCTTTTCTTTTTTCTACCACTTAAAAAACAAGTCAAAATAAATGCCTATGGAATCATGACTGCCTGAAATAGTGTACAGGAGGTAAGAGTGTAAAACAAGGAATGTTTTGGGTGATAAATATGCTCCTGAATTGTACACATCAACTAAATGCTGACATATGTTACCTGTTCAGAGATACAACACTGAGGCTACTGTTAATTCCATAAACTTATGTCTTTATAAAACTATTTGTATAATAGTTGTCTATACTTTTATTCATATATTCATGCACACGCTAACATACACAAGCATGCACATTAATAAAATGTCATTCCTCAGAGGTTAAGGCGTCTTTGCTTAAGGATTTTCAAAGGCAAAAAACTCTGAGTGTTTAACCCATAGACAGAGTTGAAAGCCATTTCAAAGACCACATTGTTTTTTGCACTAGTTTGTTAAAATCTATGGGTCTCAGTTGGTTATTTCATAGTTGTAACTCAAAAATCAAGACAAAACTGAGTGCATATACTCATTGATTTGGAAGCTGTCCCAGACTTGATGAGTATAAAAGATGAAAGCGACTTTTCTTCTTGCATTCTCTCAGATTACTATTTCTACAAAAATTCCAGGTTTGCTCATACGCCCCAGAGATGTGGGGGCACGTCAGCTCAACAGACCCACATTGCATAGGCTGTGGCAGTGTGGAAGAGATGAGTATTTTCTTTCTGAATCTCTGGTTAGAAGTTACAACTATGAGAATGGTGGACAAATGCAAACTACCAACTGCTGATGCTATGCCAGCTGCCTTTTCCAAGTGTGCAGGCTGTCACAATTTCATGGTTTCAGTCATTGCTTCAGCAAATAATTCAGGAGATGAAGAAAGGAGTTAGTGACACTAGAGATGGAAGGCAGTCTTCCATTGGACATACTTAGACATACTTAGTCTTCTGAATTTGGGAGGGTCTTATATAAGACAGAAAATGTGCCTGAATAATAATGTTAAAGATGAATTTGAAAGCTAACTCACGTTCAAACAAAAAAATACTTAATATGTGGTTTGTTTCCTTAGAATGGATTTTATTTCACTTTATTTTTAAGTTGAGTAACAGCAGTGGTTAAGCATCTGTGAAGGCAATAAATTTCAGAATCTGGGGACTCCTGAGAAGTGAGCACTCGTATTTTTTGATATTTATTGCCTTTCCCTAGGAAACTAATCCTGAAGAAAGTGTCTGATTCTGAGCAATATCCTAAATATCTCTCTCTTCCCATTCATTATTAGCAGGTGGCATCTGGCTCAAGACCACAAGAGAAAAATGTAGCAGGTGGTCTTTGAGGGGACTCATATCACTTCTGCTTTCTGTTTATAAGAAGAAGGAGGAAGGTTCAGCAGAAGAAGATCTCCTTCCAGGAGGGCTGTGCCAACAGGAAGCAGTACCAGTGACTCAGTGGGTGGCACACTCTCCATCTGAGCTGGTGCTGCTCCCAGTCATCATCTCAGCTGATGGTAGAAGAGGTTGAGAGGTAAAGATAGCATCTTTCAGACACAGGAGACAGATAGCAACCTGAGTTCTCATGATCTGTTTTCCTCTCACTATGATTTTTCATCTTATTTTACTATTAATTTTGGGAACTGAGGCTTTCTAAACTTAGTAGATTACTGACAAAATCAAATTTAGCTACAGGAGTCTACCAGGCTACACTGTGAACATCACAGAATCACAGAATGGTTTGGGTTGGAAGATTCCTTAAAGATCACCTCATTCCACAACACTAACATGGACAGGGACACCTTCCAATATCCCAGGTTGCTGCAAGCCTTCTCCAACCTGGCCTTGGACACTTCCAGGGCTGGGGCAGCCACAGCTTCTCTGGGCAACCTGTGCCAGTGCCTTACTCCTATCACTGTAAAGAATTTTTTCCTAAATCGATTCTAAATTGACCCTCTTAAAGTTTAAAGCCATTACCCCTTGTACTGTCAGGACATGCCCTTGAAATATGTTCAGCTAGACCAGGTTGCTCAGAATCCTGTCCACTCTGACTTTGAATGTTTCCATGCACAGGACATCTATCATCTCTCTGGGCAAGCTGTTCACAGATATCCAGATAGTCCTTTTTATTCAAGAGGCCTCTACTCTGTATCATGACTATATATATACACACCACGATGGAAAAATAAAAATATACCCTTCAGAGCCTTGTTGAGCTCTTGTTGAGATCTCTTACAAGGAGGAGATCATACTGAAATGTGTCTTTTCTCCTGCCCTTTTATTCCATTAATGACTTTTCAATACTTAAAAGGACCTTTAAAGAAAGATGGGTGCAGTAGCAGTACAAAGAGTAATGGTTTTAAAACAAAAGAGGGCTGATCCAAATTAGATATAAGAAAGAAACTTTTTATGAGGAGGGTGGTGAAACACTGAACAGACTGCCCAGAGAAGTGGTGGAGGCCCTGTCCCTGGAAACACTGAAGGTCAGGTTGGACAGGGCTCTGAGCAACCTGGTCTGGCTTAAGATCTCCCTTCATTGCAGAAGAGTGAGTGTAAAAAAAGCCTAAAGATGAAGCTGACGAAACAGATCTTTACACAAACACACACCAAAAA
>VYXD01016445.1:583581-660451 GCA_013397195.1 Hylia prasina | reverse complement strand
AAAAGTGTATATATATATATATAATATATATATATGAATTATTGTGCTGGAATATATCCAAACTGTTTTTTCTTTCCAGAATGCATATCTGGGATTTTTTTTTTCACATCTTGATAGTTTTTATTGGGCGATAATTTATAGGCCAGCTGATGTCAGCATAATCAGAGTTTAGACTATTTCTTCTTCTTTTTGCTCAACAGTGCTGTATTTATTGGCCTGTAAAGTTTCATTTCAATGAAGTGCAGCCTGAGCCAACAGAACATAACTTTGAAAAACTCCTGAAAACAGGGTCTCTCCCTCCACTTTATACACCCCCTCATGCTTTATATTCTCATAATATATTAAAGGATTCTAGTGTCACCTTCCAAGAAATATCCAACTTTTGCTCATAAATAATTTTTAGCCATTTTGACTTTTCTAAATATTTGTGGGGTTTAATTTTTTTTTCTATTCCCACTTTGCCTGACAAAATGACAAGTTCAGGGGCAAAGCCTGATTGACTGCCCCACATTAGACATTTCACAACTGTCTAAGCATAGTTCAGATGTCACCAAACACAGCCAAGAGGCCTCTATGGAGTTCAGCAGGTTATCATTTTCCTACTGTTTGATTTGTGGTTACTCTGCTTCAGTAACTGTAAAGAAATTAGTTCCTGGCTAGACAGGAACTGGTAAAACGAAAGTGGTGTTGATCAAGGTGTTACTGACATGGACAGGTTTTTTCCCCTGTAAATGATATTTGTCCTGTCTTGTCCCAGTGCATTTTCTAAAGTCATTACTACTAATGACTCCATTGGCNTTTTTTTTTTTTTTAACATGTAGAAGTAATCACTTTGTCTAGAAGCTTTTTTTCAGCCATTTCTTCTTTGCATTTTCATATCTATTTTTATTGTCTGCAGTTACCTCTCAGTGAACACAGAGCTGGTTTGCTCTTCTCTTGCCTGAAGCTGCTCTTTCATTGTTAGATGTCCCTGCATTCACACAGACACAACTCGCACAGAGAGGAAATAAATGTGAACTGAGACTGCAGAGATAAAAACTGCTGAGGCTGATGAAAAGAAAAACTAAATCCAGCTTGCACAAATGAAGTCTGTGTCAGAAAGTTACATAGTTCCTCCAGCCTCATTCATGGTACACTGAATTTGTCTTATAACAGGACAATTATTTTTCAAAGCATGTGTTTTCAGAGCCATATTTAAACGAAGAATAAATACAGGTTTTCCAGCAAAGGCACAGAAAAAAAAGGCTTTTCATTATCTTGCCTATATTTTCAACCAATTCCTGCTCAAACAATAAATAAGCCAAAGATGGAGGTATTTTTCTCTTCTATGGAAATGTTGATATTTTGAACTTTTTCAGGAGATAAAAATACTCAGACATAAAGCTCACTGTAGTTTGGGCATATTAAACCATTCTTCTGAAAGGAAGAAAGCAGCAGCTCCCTGAATTATAGTAAGAGTTCTTTTCAATTCACTGTAATTAGTTAAAATTTGAAAAGACAGTCTGCTTTTAAATCAAACCAAACAAAACCAGACCAGACTAAACCAAACAAAACCAAATCAAAATACTCTTATGATATTTCATTTTAAAAAATTACAAAATTTGCCATTTGGATTGTGAATACCTTGAAACTTTGGGTGAACTGGTAATGAAACTGGCCCTTCCTGCAGAAATTTATGGCTGCTAGTGAATCAACTTTTTTTTTTAAGAATATTTATACAAAAACTTTGAAGAACTCCACCAGAAGATCATTGATATTTAAACATGCAGGATTCAAGGACAAGAAGAGTAATTCTTCGTCATTACTAGGAGCCACATTTGCTTTGAACAAAGTAAACCCTTTCATAGCATTCAACTATTCCTTGGCTCATCCATTCCAATTCAATTGGGAAAATGAGGACCTGAGAGTTGCATTGCTGGTTTGTCATCTGAAGTTCAACTTTTTGCTCTGGAGTCTCCTGGTTTGGTCCTGGGCGTCTGCTGCTGTGACAGCTGTCACATGGGCATCACCAGGTGCTCAGAAAATCCACCTCTGTGTCAGGTTTTTGTGCAGCTTGAGCTTGTCTCTGAAGCAACTTAGTGATTTCTGGGCATGAAAAGCTTTGTCATATAAGAGGAAGAAATCAGGGGGGAAAAGGCAAAACCCCCTGAAGCTGAAGAATGAAAGTCCAGCTAAAATGACCTGAGTCCATGCACCCTGTGGTCCCTGGGTAGCCAAAGGTCCCAGCAAGAGCACTCAGTGCCTGGCAGACCTCCGTGAAGTAGGCTGGAGGTCAGAGCTCTGCTTTGACTCTTTGGAGGTCAGAGTCCTTTTCATCCTGAGGACTGGCTGTGTGGGAAGTGTTCCCAAGCAGGACTGATGTGCCAGAGAACAGGAGTCATATACTCTACACCATACCCTTGCAGTGATTGAGTCAGAGAAATTAGAGATGGAAAATGTACTTAGGTCACTTGGTCCATTCCCCAACTGTTTAAAGGTTGCCCCCTACAATGTGTTCTTCATTTCTTTGTCTAGTCAGCTTCCCCCTTTTCCCTGGGGGTACCATTCCACGTAGTAATAGACCTCGTTGTTAGGAAAATTTTCCTGATGTGCAGCCTAAATTTTCCTTGGCTCACATTCATCCCACTACTTCAGTGAAAACCTCCTAGTCAGCTCTTAACTTCTCTCCACCTCAGGCCCTTTTCTTCCATCAGAGGAAACAAATGAGTCTGATTGAGTAAAGCCCTGTATGTTTAAAAAATAATGACATCCTTACCTCCCAAGAGTGATAGTCAATACAGAATTAACATTAAATGTGCAAATTGCCTTATTTTATATGGAATAAGCCCCTGGAAGATTTAATCACTTGTCCTTTGGCATGGCTTGAAAAGTCCAATGTCTGCCACCATTTGCTAAAACATATGGAGCCAGGTTCCACCTGGAACAGATCAAACTGCCCTGGTTGGTCAATCCAAGCTCAAAGTCCCATGGAAATTTATACCACCCAAAGGCCTGTGAGTTCCCTTCCCAATCAAGGCTGGGAATAGAGCCATTTACCACCTCACTGGTGACATGGACTGTGGGACACCAGACTGGTGTCACCAACACTTTCACTACTATGAAGAATCTGGGAGAAACTGTGGGGTTTGGATTTCCACTCACAGATAGCCAAGTTAAGCTAAGAATACACTATGCTCTCCTAGCAGAGCCACATGAGTGTCTGATGTTTTGATTCTGCTGACAGGGAGAAGAAATGTCATTTTTATTGACCCAAAATAAATACTGTCAAAAAAATCTGAGGAAATGAGTAAAGTAGCAATGCAGAGGAAGCAAAATGTTTCAATTATTTCTTGAACGACTGGTGTGGCTTGATATCTATAATAAAATAAATATTAAGAAATAGAAACAGTCTTTAGCATTTTTCATATTTTTTCAGGAGCCTCCTATTTTTGTTTTGTGATATAAACATTTTGTTGCCATCACCATGAATCACCAATTGCTTCAGCTGGTGGAAATCCACAATTTCTGTTCAAAATATGTTTTGAATTACAGTTGTAAGTAGTAAGCTCTTCAAGAGGGCTTTTCCATGAAGACCTGTCTCTGAATAAGAGATTTCAGCCAAAGTTCAAGATAAATGGGAAGCCAAGGTGAGTGGTAGATGGGAACTATGTGGATTACATCAGATGTTGACATTATACAATGTACAGCTAGTGTCTGGGAACCACTTCCACAAGGAAAAGCAGTAGTGAGAAGTTACTGTTTCAGCCTGGTTTATTTTAGACAATCTGCAGCAGGACCTGGAAAGGGGTTGTGGTGCACTTCTGTCTTCAACTTCTACATAACTGAATTCCTCTTTGTTGAGAGGAAGATTTCAGTTTCATGATATCGCTTGTTATTAATAATTACCTGGTGCTGTTATCCTGTTTAAAATCCCTTTTCATGCTAAGCTTTGCATGATGGTGGAACACAAACCTACTCCTTGCTCTGAGAATGTAAAGGTTAGGTGTGACATGGCAGAGGGCAATCAGAGTTGTACAGGAGCAGATGGACACCTTCGCTCAGCGCTGCAGTCCTGGCATGCCCAGGAGAAAGAACAGAGTCTCATCCTTTCATGCCAGGCTGGATGGGGCTCTGAGCAACCTGATCTCATGGAAGGTGTCCCTGCCCATGACAGGGAATTGGAACTGAGTGATCTTTAAGGTCCCTTCCAAGCCAAGCCATTGTGTGATTTTATGAAAACTGAAAGCCCATAATGTGTCATCATGATTTCCTGTAAGACCAGTACTAATCTCCTCATGTCCTACAGCTTAACTCTTTATGGTTAAGCCAAGAGCAAGGTTTCAGTGTCTGTCCAGAGGAAGAATTCCATGTGGGACATGACCAGAAACACCTGAGCAAGTACAAAATATGGTGCTTTTTAACTTTCAAAGTCAGTCTCCCATCTCAGTCACGGTTTGGAAAGAGCCTTGTCCTGGTTTATTCCGCTCCTGTGCACTTTAGGAGCAGCGCTGTCTGGCACAGTGGGCTCCAGCTGGGGCTGAGCAGACCCTGCATTTCTATTGCATCCTTGGGTGATGTGAGCAGATGTACCCAGCCCATGGGATGGGTATGGAGTATGTGGTTTTGGTCCGCAGCTGGGTTTCTCCATTGTCCCCTCCCAAGCACAGACATGCACCAGCACAACCACTGCACACATAGCCCAGGACAGGGACAGTCAGGGTATCCTTGCCCACACTGGTGGTGCAGCACCTTCTGCCCATGGCATCCAAAGAGGATCTCTCACCAGACTGGCAGCTGTGGGCTCAGGATAAAGCCCTGTGGTTTTGGGTGCAGCCACTCCCTGCCACAGGTGTCCTGGTTTGTCGCTCACAGACTGAAACAAATTGAACAGAAACCCAAAGAACTCTTCAAAATGCTGTAGTGAAAGGTCTTGGAGGAAGCTGGAGGCATAGACCCTATGGCTTTGTGGGCAGGGATGGGTGTTCAGAGGGGCATCTGACAGAAGGTACCTGCTTTGTGCTTCCCAGACAGAGCTGTGATTGAAAACCCTCTTGTCTGGAGGAGGGAGCTCACTCCCAGGTTCTGTGCTGCCAGCTCAAAGCTGGGCTAATGGGAAGGAATGCACTCCCCAGAAATGCTTCTTTATAAATTATTTTTACTGGGAGATTTGAGTGTCGTTACGGTGACTGTGTGTACAAATATTGAAAGAACAATGTGTGCTAGAGAAAACAAAATGAAAAACCACCCGGCTTCCTATTTCTCCTGGGTAAACCTGTGATTTCTCCCACCTTCTTGAGTTGCAGTCTAATACAATATTGTACAGCCTGCTGCTTCCTTAAATAATTCCTGCTGGAGTAGCAGACACTGAGTACATCACTAAACCCTCATGAAGTTGTTTAGCCTTCAGATCCACATCCTGAGGAGTTAACTCTCTGGGAGAATGGAATAATCTGGATGCTCCTCTGGGTGCTCTCCTGGCACAGGATAACTCCTGGCATGGGGCTAGAGCTGGATATTTTGGGGGAGCTTCCAGTTTTACTGTCAGTCTTATTCTCCTGAGCTCCCATTTCCTCTCTTCCTGTTCCTCACACTTCTATTGTGATTCAAATAAATGTGATATATTAACATTTCACCGGTTTAAAATGAACTGCAATTACCAACAGAGGATTTATTTCGTTTACTTCCAGCCACCTAGAAGGCAAGCATCTGGCTTACACGAGTCATCTGTAGTCTGGGGAGAGCCATGGGCATTGCCAGAAGTCAAATGCTTTCCTACCTCTTTTAAATACCTTTTTTAGGCTGAGATGAACAGCACACTGAAAGCCTATAGCTGTAGAGGAGTTACAAACCCAAGGCTTGGATGATTCAGGTGTGGTGACTTGAAACTCACCTTCAATATTTGTTCAGAAAAAAACTGTGAAAGATGAGATCAGTGTGTTTGGGATTTTGATTGGGAGGCCACAAGGGGTTGCGTTGATCACAATGCTGACTCTTAACAACCTGGCCTCCAGCCTTTACATTTTCTCATCCAGAGTGTTTCAGAATTTTTTAGTAGAAAAGCAAAGCAACATCTGTCAGTTTTAAAATAAATCTTTCCCTATAAATTCCTGCCTTGGAAAATAACAAGGCTGTGGAAGAGGAAGAAGATGGAGCAACTGAAGATGTCACAAGAGAGAGAAGACCAGCAGGGGATTTTTAATATTTTGACAGCCCCTGGAGTGTGAAATGATGAGGTTATTTCTACACAGGAATTTGAACACTCACCAAGGCACTGTAACTTTCAGCCCCTCATGCTTTGAGCTGAATCAAAATGAATAATTTAGAGAAGAAAGTCTCTTGAATTCTTTGCCATGGGTTGCGTGGCTCCGTCATCTTGGAGCAACCTGGACTTGTCATTTCTACAGGTGCTGGGGACCTTTGGGGACACAGTGCCAGCTCTACTGGGGTTCCTGTCTTTCTTCAGCCATTCTGCTGCCACTTTTAGGGGCTTTAGGAGACTTTTTTTTTGTAAGCTGCACTCTAGCTTTTGACTGGCAGCACAGCACATGTGGACCAGCAGCCCAGCAGTGCCAGTAAAACTGCACACACAGAGCAGCAGTGGGGCTGGTAGCACCAAGCTGGATGGGGATGGGGACAGATGAAAGCCAAGAAGGCAACCAAAACCTGAGAGAGAATCAAACTTTTGCCAGCAAAGCGATGCAGTCAGAACAACCACTTGTTTCTTGCAGGATTTAAGTGGTTTAATGAAGTTGAGAGAGTAATTCCCAAGGGAGTGTTGAATGCACCGAGGAGAGAATAATGCACTTTGCTGAATGAGGAGCCTGGGGCAGGACCCTTCTTAGCATGGCAATGAAGCCCTTTTGTGCTATGGTGGGGCTGCCCAGACGTACCTGAGCTGGGTTTTAACTCAAACAGGCCAGGCACAAACCCTGCAGAAGATTCAGCAGGTGGGGACCAGGGCATTAGAAGAGCCCTGGCCTGGCTCATGCTGGCTCAGGGTGCAGAGACTGTCCCTGCCCACAGACAGCTTCTGTCTGCCCCACTGGCCCCACAGCCTGTTGCTGTGCCCCGTAAGGGCCAGGAGTGGTTACCAAGCCAATCCAAAAGCTGCTACTTCTGGCTACAGGCTCTGGTCCTGCTTTGTTGTCAGGATGCTGCAGGACCAGACAGCTCAGAATCTAGACTGCAAATGTGTTCAGCATCTAATATCTTTGGCTGTGACACCACAGAAATCTTATTCCTTTAGGAAGAGGCTCAGGAAGAGTGCTTCTCCTGCCCTGCCAGCTGGATTACACTCATAGCATCGTTGAGAATGAAGAACACAGCCTTCATGGCTGAATATAGACAACATTTTCAGGCTTTTTTCTGGATTTGCATGCCATGAAAACTGTTCCCAAATCCCTTAGGCACTTAAATGAAGTCAGCTCTAACCTTGGTTGGTAAAGCATCAGCAGCTGCGCAGTAAGACTTTCTGAACTTATGGCTGCATGCTTTGCACACATCTAGAAAACTCCAGTGGCATTTTCATCAATATTAGGCCATGAAAGGTTACTACTGGAAAGAGCAGGATCAATCACATGAAACTATCAACAGTGGGAGAATATGTTATTTATTTACTACTTATGCTAAGATGAAAGAGTGAAAGATGGTAAAAATGAAAATTTTCCTTTTACTTTTTTTAATCATAGACCTTTCCCCTTTCTTTCCTGTCCTTTATTTCATAATGAAAGGAGGAAAAGTGATAAACTTCATTTATTTTTGCTTTTTTCAGTCTAAGGAAACTGGAATGGACAAATCAAAAGCTAGAATGTTTTAAAGACACTCCTTTTATCTCCTTTAGTTGAAACATATATTTAAACACAAACTTAAAAGGTTGTGTAGGACATCTATGAAATGGCTGATGTTTTTTTCACCTTTTTGCTAAACACAGCAGAGGAAAAAAGTCTTATCAGGCTAGGAAAAAAACATGAATAAGAAGGACAATTCCTTTGTCTTTCAGGCACAGCCTCAAAAAATATGGATAGGTTTATATATAAATACATATGCAGTAACTAAAACCTCAAATTCAAATACACCTGAGCTTTGGGGAAGTTTGTATATTGATTCAATCTTTGTGGCTTAGGCTCATCTGTAACAGAAATATTTGCAAATAGACAGAATACTTCCTCTTTAATCTTATCTAGTGATCGGTCTGTTTGTCTGGGATTTTCCTAGAGCTGGCCTCAGATCCTGATATCTGAGGGCTGTGTAGCTAAATTATGGCAAGATCATACACAGCTTCACAGAGAACTTTATTTTCTTCTGTTTGCCATGAGCATGTGTTTTGTTTTAATCCACTAGGATGAAAGGCAGAGCAGCAGTGCAGTCTGGCTCAGCCATCACCAGGACTGTGCTTGGCCCACCTTCGGGAAAAGATATTTTGACTGATGCTTCATAAAATCATAGAATGATTTGGATTGGAAGGGTCCTTAAAAATCAGGGACATTGTGGACAAGGACAACCTGGTCTGGTTGTTTGCACTATGGGCAGACTGTGGATGGGATGCACAAAACAGCTCTGCAAGAGCAGTTAGTTCTCTTTCCAGGGGCTCTTCCAAAGCTCCAAGCACATCCCAGTCTTCATCTCCCAGCTCTGATGCCTTCACCTGTCCAATAGTACCTCACCAGATGTTCTACAGGTCACACATCTGGGAAGACCAAATCCTGCATTCATGTCCAAGAGGTTTTTCTCCATCTACCAAGAGGATTCTTTAAGTTTTCACACCCTCAATGCCACCTTTAGCAAGCTGCTGCACCTTGGCAACAGGGAAAGATTGTGAAACGTCAGGATTTATCCACATGGCCTGCTTACTTTTTGTAAATTAGCTTGGCCTGTTTATGTCCTTGAAGAATCCCAGGCACCACTGGCAAATAAGGCAGATTGACTTGAGCTAAGCACCTTCACTTCTCTCTCTCGAAGGGCAGGAGGTGGATGAGGCTCTTTGGTAGCTGTTCAGCCCCAGTGCTGCTTGGACAACTACCTTGCTTTGTATTCTGAACAATTTATCATGGCTTGTACCTGCGCTGGTAGTCACAATTACCCCTGAGATTTAGTGCACTGGGAAGGGCTCCAATTTCAACAGAGCTGTGCCATTCAACATGGATGGGGATAAACAGGGAAATTTTTCAGAGTTTCATTGTCCTTTCCTTTCTTTGTCCCCCCACATTGCCCAGAGTGGTTTTGTCACCTCCTCAGGCATTTTCTCGTGGGTAACTTCTCACCACTTCAGATTCCCAGCATTTTCTGTGTGAGACCTCACCAGCTCCTACCAGCGCTCGTGTGGTTAATGGTGAGAGGAGGGGAATGAGCGCATCTGAAAGGAACATGAGAAATATAAACATTTTTATTAGTAAGACCACAAAACTATTTTTTAATATGTGCAGCCATTTACAAGGGGTAAACAAACAAACAAACAGAAAAACCCACTGGGGAGACATGGTCGGTGTCTGCGACCGCAGCAAACCCGCTCCAACGGTATGGGCAGGTTGGGGGAGGGTCCCTTTCCTCTGGCCAACACCATTGCCTGTGAAATCTGGCACTAAGGAAGTGGGGTGCCATCAGCATCCTGCTGGGGTGCCAGGGACGATGCCAGCTGGGTCAGGGCTCGGGCAATAGTGGAGAGGTGGCTGTTCATGGTCCGCAGCTCCGCCAGGATGTCACTCACGTTGGCTGAGGCCTCGGAGCCCGCGGGCACGGCCTGGGCAGCCGGCGGGGGGGATGCAGCCCCCGGAGCACTGTTTCCCATAGGTGCTGCCTGGGGATTTTCCTCTTGGGAGGGCTGTGGGGCTGGGCTGCTGCAGGGCTTCATGCCTTCCAGGGAGCCTGTGCTTATGGGTGGCTGGTCTTCCTCCTTGCCTTGAATGGTGGCGAGCGTTGCTGAGGCGAGGAAGGGCAGCCAGTTGATGAGGTGGGTGGCACCACTGGGTGGGACAACCGGCAGATAAATCCCAGGGTGCAGGGATGGAGTAGAGGCAGGTGGGGCAGGAAGAGAAGGAAGTCCAGGGTGAACTGTGGCAGCAGAAGTGGATGTTGATGGTGAAATAGGAGGTGGTTTTGGACGTAAGGCTGCAACACACGCAGGTAATGGAGGTGAAAATGATGCCGTACCAGTGTCAGAGGAACAGGAGGGTGATACTGGAGCTGTGAAAGGTCCAGGGTCTTCAGAAGTTGGTGGTGAAGTGGCAGCAGGTGGAGCATCAGGAGTGCAAGGATCTGAATCTGCAAGGAAGATACACCATGAGTCTTGATTCACACATGTACTTACATAGAGACTATTGCCTGCTGTCCCCTCAGTGGGACCAAGCCTTCTTTAATGAAAGAGGAAATTTCACCATCTGGCAGTGATACTCTTTGTAGGCCCATCAGAAAAGAAGAGATATAATCTAAGACAAGAGCCTATTGTAGGTAAGCATGAACTAAATATTATAAAATTAAATTATCTTTCCACTCTCATTCTTCATAAAGCCTGTGGACAGGCCTGACCATTTTTCTGGTTGGCATCTCATAGCTATGAATTAGCTGGTGAATTACCTACTTATTTTCTTGGCCAGCCATGGAACCATGGTCATGTTCTAAGTGACTCAGAGGTCCTGTGTGGGAGGGAGGGCTGGACGGCTTCTGCCGGAGCTAAAATTAATTCCTGCTTTACAGAGGGTCCCAGTTTTCAGCATTTTGGTTTGAACAGACACATAAACACCAGACACAATAAGAGCTACCTGGTGGCTTAGACCCTTCAATTTTTTTTTTTTTTTTCATGTGAGGAAACATGGCAGAGTTCACACAATCAAAGTTTAATGTATATCCCTGACTAGGTCCCTTTAGCAACTTCAGATATGAAAATCAAAAAAAAGAAGAAACAGAAAGAAATTGTTGGTACCGAGCATCCCAGCCTGACATTTGTGCCCTCTTGGAAGTAGTTCACTGCACTTCATCTGATGTCCACAGGTCATTGGAAACATTCTTGCTTGGACTGAGTCCATCAGATACAGCATAGGAAGAAAGAGCAGCCTCTGGATGATATAAAGAGCCTCGGAGAGCCACATGATGGTCTAAGGTACTCTATCCACTGTGCTCAGTTGCTAAATACCACATGGTAAGGATGATCCTATTCTTATAATCATTCTGAAAGCCAGAAATATAATAGGAAGTTTTACCTTTTCAGCCTCCTCAAAGATTTGCATAGGTGTAATTACCATATCATGCTGTACATCTTTATTTTAGCATTGGGAACACATTATACCAAAGATGGTGAGGTGCTACAGGAATGGTCAGTGTAAGAGAGATGGATTTTAAAACTACTTTTGCTGCAATTAAGTGCAAATTTTAAGGCACTGCTGTGAATACAAAGACACAAATTAATAAATTTATTTAGGTTAAAACAACCTAGAGAAAGCCAAGTACTGAGGTGTTAACACTATGCTATTATTATTTCTGGCATCTAAAAAATCTGATGTGAGACATCCATTTTCATTACTGGCTGCTTTGGTGTTCCAGATAGGAAACTGAAATTCTGACTCAAAAGCAAAGGTTTTTCCCCATCATTCCTAATACCAAACCAGCTGGACATGCAGCCAGAAAAAGTCCATCTTTGTCCCACATGAGACTACTATGTTGTTCTTAACCAGACACACATGTTACTTGGAGGGGATTATGACACAAAATTGAGTCTGCCTTTATGTTCCTGAGATTTTTATGGAGAGTTACTGCAGGTTCCTTGAAATGGTTTCCTTCCTTTGTGTATTGGCTTTCTTCCCAACATGACGTCCCTGACTACACAGGCACTCGACCCCTATGCACTGGAGGTGGGCTGAGGATGCTGGATTTTGGGTTTCCAAAGTGCTATTGATTTGTCTTTGGTTTTTCAAAACAAAAACAAAAATAAAGCACAGCTCAACTGCAGATTCCTTTTCCATCCAAACCACTGAAGTTTGCAAGGACTGAGATGAAAGTTTCAGGTTTGGCTGCACTGTGGTGTTAACCAGAACGGTGTTTATGGTCCATATATAGCCTGGCTAATCCCTGTCCACACTGCTTGAGCAAACCAAATTAAGTGTAATGTTTTTCCATACGTTAGAGAGCAGAGGAAGCTCGACAAACCTTGATGTAATCTGGTTTAGCACTGTGGAAAGTTTGTGTCACAAACAATTCTTAAATAGTCAGAGATACTGGGGTTAATATACAAAGAGTAGCATCTTACACAGACAAAGATAGAGGCAAAAATCTGGATACCAAAGGCTCTTCCATTTGGCTGAAACCTTTCCAAACAGTGTGGTTTCCCTATCAGAAGCCACAGCTTTGTCATTCACCTAATTCTTTAAGATTTATTTATACCATCCAGCCTTTAAACACAACTTGCTTAGCTTGATCAGGCTCCCATATTTCCATCTAAGAAATTTCACATGGGTGTCTGGACACCTGCACACGGATCCTTGTGTATCCAGGACATGTGGGAGCTGTTGCAATGCTCAGATCATAGAACCCAGAGTGACTGATGGTTGTGATAGATCTTACCCAGCTGCTCAGCATCCAAACACTGCAGAATCACAGCACTGCTGAGGCTGGGAGGGACCTCTGCAGACTGCCCAGTCACAAACCCTGCCCAAAGCAGTGTCAACAAGCTTTTCTTCATGGTCAAAATTTCTGGGGTGCATTTGAGAAATCCCAATTTTATTGGAGTTCTGAGAGGATGAAGCATGGAGCAAGCAACTACTGTTGTGTATGAGATACAACAGAATGATTCTCTTTATTTCCTTCCTCTCTGGTGCTGTTTTGTTTTTTTTTCTTATTGCAACTAGTGCTTGGTTATTTCCACTTTTTTTGTTCAGCCCTCACAGAAAGAGAGTCTTAATTGGAGCATCCAGGTGCACTGTCACTGCTGGGGGTGTTCAATCCATACCTAGACAGAGCTGGAGTGAAGTGGGGTTAGATGGATGCCTGCAGAGATGTCGAACACAGAGTGCTCAGACAAGTACAATTACCTTCCCTAAAGATATCAGCCCACCTGCTCCTGGTCATTCAGCATCCTCCAGTCCACAGAAGCTGGGTCGATGCTATAGTCTACTCCCACATGCAAAGACTGACTGTTCAAGGCAAGCTTGTAGCTTAGAAGAAAATTTGTGTCACCAGTTGGGGGAGTGAATCCAGGGCTCAGAAAACCTGGGCTGAGATCAACTTCATCTAAACACCTGAACTAAAAGTACTTGGTGAAGAAATTCCTTGGAAGTCCCTGCATTTTCCATGTTGTGAGTAGAGGGAATGCCCCCTAAATGAAGGCTTAGACACCTAAGATGTATCTCTCTGAGCGGCCTCAAGAGTCACTTCTCTTATATTAAGTGCACAGGCAACTTTGCCTCCTCTTTCAGGAGGATTGTTTTACTGAGATGGGATTCCAATCATAGAATCACAGAATATCCAGAGGAGGGACCTACAAGCTCATTGAGTCCAAATCCTGGTCCTATACAGGTCCACCCCCAAAATCACACCATGTCTCTGAGAACGTGTTGTAGTTTTTCTTGAGCTCTACCAGGCCTGGTGCCATGACCACTTCCCTGGGGACCCTGTTCCAGTGCCCAGCCACCCTCTGGGAGGAGAAACCTTTCCTATATCCAACATACAGGTCCCCTGATAACAGCTTCATACCATTCCCTGAAGTCACCTTTGGCTTGTCTGTCTATACACAGTCACAGTCTACAGCACAGCTGTCTACATCTTATCTAATTCCCAAGCCTTTCTTTGCATTCAGTGGATTAAATAAGTAGAACATCACCTCTTTATTGCTAGAATAAGAGATTTGTCCTCATCACTTTGCTGACAACAATTCTGGATAACTAAATTGGATGTGGATGTCATGATCTGAAAATGCCTGCATTGCACCAGTGAGAGAACTGCACCAGTGCATAAAAATCACTGCTCAGCTTAAAAACATTCTCTACCCTCCTGATCTACCATGGATCTCCCAAAGGGAAAGCCATTGCACATCCTTGTTTTACCTATTTGCAAGTAGGAGGGAACACTTCTGCTCTGTTACCTCCAAGAGAATCTCAGGGTGTCCAAAACTCATGGGACTGTAAACAGGGCAGATAATTCAGTAATGAGAGGGACCAGAGGAGCACCTCCAGTAGGGGATTTCCTGGTACTTGTCCTGCTCATGATGATGGATGTTACCAAAAGATTAATGGTCTGCCCTGTGAGAATGGCAAACTAAAGTTGTTTTAAATGCATTCAGCTGCATGAGAAGATCATGTATCTAACATTAGAGTCAGCCTTGGCTATCTAAGCTGCTTTTGTTTGACTACTGATTTTATCTGCCTTGCAGCCAAATTGCTGCAAACCCTGACTTCTTAGTCTATTTATTGTCAACTAACAAGGGAAAGGTCTGTGAAGTAGAAACCTTGAGGGAAAAGCAGGAGCATGACTTTCAACTGATTCAGCTCATCTAACATTAGCCCTTTAGCTGGTATCTAGCATGAGGCAGTCTTGGCTCCAGTCAAGAAAGAAGCACCTCTGGGGTGAAGCCATTCCAGGCTATTGAGTCCCTAAGTGGGGTGAAGGATTGTGCTCTGAAGTGTCCCTCTCCTCCCAGAACGTCTGGTAAGTGAATTACCTTAGATGGGCTGAGTATCTTCTAAATGGCTGAACCTGGGTGAGCTGGATTTGTCATTTTATAGGTAGAAGCAGCAAATAATTTCACAGAATCACAGATGGGATCAGACTGGAAGGGATCACAGTGGATCATCTTTTCCATGCCCCACATTCAAGCAGGGCCATCCCAGAACACAGGGCACAGGACTGTGTCCAGACATTTCTGGAATATCACCAATGATGAAGATTCTCCACCCTCTCTGGACAATCTGTTCAGTGCTTGGTCACTGCCCAGGAAAGAACTTCTTCCTCATGGTCAGGTGGAACTTCCTGGGCATCAGTTTCTGCCTGTTGCCACTTGTCCTATTGCTGGGCACCACAGACTGGAGCTTGGCTCCATCCTCTTGGCACCACAAATTTCCTATCCAATCTCAGTGGCAGGTGGGTAATGGTGCCTCTGTGCAGCACATGGAAAGCCGAAGAGAGAAGGTTTAAGATGCAGGAGAGTAGAACCTGAAGCCCCTAGAGTGCGTCAAGGAATGAGCTTGTGGTTGAGAAGGTGGTAATCTTTCCAGTGAGTCAGGACTGTACAAGCAATCTATTTCAGTAGTGACAGTACTTTATTTAAACAAGCAGTACTTCAAGGGGGCTTATAATAGTGAGGGAGAACAACTTTTAAAGAGGGAAGATAGTGATAGGAAAGGGTGAATGGTTTTAAACTACAAGAAGGGGGATTCAGACTCAGCATTAGAAGGAAGTTTTTACTCAGAGGGTAGTGAGGCACTGGAACAGGTTGCTCAGAGAAAATGTGCGTTCCCTGGAAGTGTTCAAAGCCAGATCAGATGTGGCTTTGAGCAACCTGGTCTGGTGGAAGGTGTCCCTGCAATGAGCAGAGAAGTTGGAATGAAAAAATCTTTAACATTTCCTTCCATCCCAAACTGTTCTACGATCCCGTGATACTGCAGTTCAATGATAAGGATATTGAGAATCCGAAATGAGCCTCTTTGGTGAGACAGTGACCTGCAGGAGGCCTCTGTGATGTGTCCTTTCTGCTCAGGTTTATGCAGCTGCTCTAAAGCTGTCGGCATCTGTGTGTGTGCCCGCAGGACTGAGTGCGTGTGCTCTCCCCCTGCATTTCGCAGCTGCTTCCCAAGAAAGTCTAAATATACGCCTGCCTCCGCTTTCTGGTGAGAAGTGAAACTCAAGTCCCAACAGCTTGTGGTAAATGAAAGCCCAAGAGCAGCATGTGCGTCACTGAGGGCGGTGCTGCTTTTGCACGGACAAAATCCATCTTTGGGACCTGATTCTGAAGCCAACCCTCCTGCTCTGCTCAGGTTTGATTCAGATGGAATCAATGCCACCATTGCTTCCCACTGCCAGGCTGAGTCAAGCTTGGAAGGGTTTCCAGCAAGTTTAGAAGGGATTAAGTCACCAGCTTGGGTGAAGAGGCCCGGGACATGACAGTGGAGTAGGTCTGAACAGAAGCATCAGTGTGAGCACTCCAGGATTGCTGTTTGCATACATGTGATTTCAGAAACAGAATTTGGCTCTAGATATTACTTTGGCTCTAGTCTAGCCTTTAATTAATGAATTAATCAATCTAAACTAGCTCTGAACACTCACTTGATTTTGGATGAGCAGCTTAGAAATGCATAGAAAAACAAACAAACAAAAAATCATAAAAAGCATTAGGCAGGCTTATTGTAATTATTTTTTAGGTAAAGCAAATCACATATGTGTCCTAGGAACCCACTCCTCTCTTTGCAGGTAGAAAAATCCCAAAAATGTTTTATATAACAAGATGCTGCTCCCTTTAATGACAGAAGAGTTTTTATGTAATTAAATACATCTGTTCAAGTCAGGAATTTTGTGCAAGTTATCGATTTGAAAAAATAAAATAGGTCAGAGTATTCCGAATCAACCCTATTCCTCTGGTTTGTGGCTTATTTTTAAAGGGATTTTTCAAATTATTGCAAATAGTTGTAGGTTGCGAGAACAATACTGTAACAGAGCACATGGCAAAGTCTCTTCCAGGGTCCATGGCATTTCACCAAAAACACCCCAACTCTGTCTCTGTGCTGTCAAACTGGTTGAGTCATTTCAGCAAGGCTCCTTCCTCTGGCCTCTTGCTTTTTAAGCAGCCTAATAACAATTCACAACCTACTCTGCAGATTTTAGTTCACTTAAAAGTTTTTCTGATTTCACAAACTTGTGGATCTCTTTGGAATTTGTTTATTTTATTTTATTTTATTTTTTAAATCAATTTTGGTCTGTTTTGAGGTCTGTTTCTCTTCTTTCAGGTACAGTACACTAGGCTTAGCTGGACTGAGCTTTATGTGACTAATCCCATTATGACTCCTGTGGAGTTGTGCTCTTTCAAAATTTCTTGAGTAATAGTCTGTTATGAGTACATACTTATTCCCATGTCATGCGAACAAATTCGTTCTCACAGTTTGTCATAGGCCATCTGCTTTTTCATCTTTGTCCCTGGCTTAATTTCAGTGAGATTTTATTCACTTCCTGACAAAAATGTGTGTTTTTGCACTCTTTTGGGACCAGATTTTCCAGGAACCTGAGGTCCTCTTTTAACACCTAAGGGACAGAGCCAGACTTTTTGAACTGCTCTGCAGCTCCTGTTATTTCCGAAAACAGAAGAGTCCCTGAGGATGCCCTGACGTCTCAGTGTGGGGAGGGAATGGGAAAAGAGGAGGTAGGCACGTTGGAGAGGTAATATTGTTGGGCAGCAGGCAATTCCTCATGACAGTGCTCATTGCCTAACACATTTGTCCTGCTGTGCTCAAAGCACTGCACAGACAAGTCCCACACTGGCTGCACTTTTTGGGGGCCAGACTGAAGCACATGAAAAACGAAATGCCTTGACAGAAGTCCATCCCAGAGCCAGGAGCAATGGCCACTCTCATCTTTCCCATCAACCAGCATCGCCAATGCAGTCCTGTGATGGCTCCTTTGCCCTACACTTCTATTAACACAACTCCTTAAATCGGGGAAGGATTTTTTCCCTCCCCTTTGCAGTACAGGAAAAAGGCACAGCAGAAAAATCTGTTGTGCGTAAGGAGACTGCCAACCCAGCCCTCCCGTGGCCACACAAGAACATCTCCTCCACCCACATATGCTCCCTTCCCAGCAACTTAGTGAGGATGGCAAAGTCGCCTGGGAGACTTTTTAGGTCCTCTGAAACTAAAATAAGACTCACAACTACTTCTGGAGAGCCAAAAGAAACAGGAAGAAGAAGAAAGTGGTATAATTGTTCAGACCATTTTGTTCAGACTGCCTTGTATTTTGCCTCTGTCAATGGTCAGTAAATGCTGCTTCCAAGGAAGTGTCAAAAAATCTTCAGTAACTGCTGTACCTTAGTCCACTATAGGAAATTTTCCTGATGTTCCATTAATGAATCAGGGTTTTGGCCCAGGAGAGATGTTTACACTATCGACAATCACCTTAGATGTAGGCCAACGGATTTGATTTAAGATCAGGACCAAAATGAACTGCAACTGCATGGACTGCAGCTGAAGGAGCGTGTGTGCAATTACCTCTCTGGATCTGGCCATGAGCTACACAAAAGGGTTTTTCCTGTTTTGAAACAGACAGCTTTTCCAACACGTGTAATTCCTCTGAGAGTCTTGTTTTCTTTTCCTAATAAGTACTATTGTCTTTCTAAATGCCCCTATTATGGTCTTATTGGCATTGTAAACACCACATAATTTTTAAAATTATTTTTCTTTTTCCTCTTTCTTTTTTCCTTTTTCTTCTTATTTTCTTTTTTTTCTGCCCTCATCCTTTGGCAAGGTTTTGACAATTAATTCCTACAGCAATGAGTTTCTCAGTTTAGTTTTGTGAGGAAATATTTCCATTTATGCAGGGAATTTTACATATTGATTAGCCAGGAGCATTTTCTCTAAAACCACCTGTGTGCCTACTCTTTGTACCTTTCTCAATTGCACTTCCTACCACACATGGCCCTAGAATAAATCCATGATCCCATAACATTCAGCAGGTACTAAGAGATACAAAAGAGAGTAGAGAGGATGTGTATCTTTTACCTTTAAACTAAAGGATAATAGAATGATTAAGGTTAGAAAAGACCTCCAAGATCATCAAGTCCAGCCATTAAGCTGAGTGCCTAGTCCATCAGTAAACTATGTCCCCAAGTGCCACATCTAAACAGTTTTTGAATGCTTCCAGACATGATGATTCTACCATTTCCCTGGGTAATGTTCTGATTCTGGACAACCCTTTCAGTGAAGAAATTTTTCTTAATATCCAATCTAAACCTCCCCTGGCACAACTTGAGGCCATTTCGTCTCATCTTATTCCTTGTTACCTGGAAAAGGAGGTAAACGCTCATTTGGCTACAACGTTATTTCAGACGGTTGTAGAGAATGAGAAGGTTCCCTCTGAGACTCCTTTTCTCTGAGGCTGAGCCCCCCCAGCTCTCTCAGCTGCTCCTCATCAGACTTGTGCTCCAGACCCTTCACCATCTCCCTTGTCCTTCCCTGGATATGCTCCAGCATCTCAGGATGAGGCAACCAGGAACATTTATAGAAACAAATCTTGATGGTCCAGAAATTTTAGGTTTATTTTTCTTTCTGGTTTGAGATTAGTTTAATTTTTTAACATATATTCTTTAAAGATTTCAAAGCAGATTCAGATGTTAATTAACCAAAGATAGTTATATTTTCCTGCTGGTTTTTTCCCCAGGAAAAATATGAGACACACCATGCAATCTTATGGTTTTAGTAGCCAGTGAGTCAAGTCTGGAAATTTGGTTCACATGAGTCAATGAGATTTCAGGTTGCTGCAGAAAGTCCAGCAAGGACAATGTCCAGCCAGAAGTGGACAGTCCTCTTTTGCAGACACCACATGGCTTTTCTTGGGCTGATTCATGAAACAGTCTACATCCAGGCTGGGTTACCTTGAACATCTACCATGCTGTGCTTTTGGATGGTTTGTCTCTCTCAAAGGCTTGCCACAGCTGTGCTCCTCACTGAAACACAGGAACTCTGTATTACCCTGGCTATGTACCACCCGAGTGCCCCAGCACAAGGTTTCGGCTAAGCCTAAGAGTCTACATAGCAGAGCAGTGGTCTAGCAGTCCTTGTACCATCTTTCAAGCTGTGTAAACTCATTACTTAATGGAAGAGTCAGTGAAAAAGGGTGCAGAAAGTCTTCTGTCCCAATTAGAGCAGAACCAAGGTTGTTGATTCTCCTCAGCAAGCAACTTTTAAGTGAAATAAAGGCTGAGTAGAAGGCCATGATTAGACACACCACAAAACACTGTCTCTGCAAGATGAGCTTGGCGGTTCTGCCTTAGGAGTTTGAAGGTCAGAACCTGCTTGTCAAGCTAAAAGTGGACACCTTGACTGTACAATAAAGACCCCCTCTGAGGATGATCTGAGGATGACAAAGGAATGATCTTGCTATAAGTATGAAAGAAAACTCGGAACTAACTCATGTAATTGATTAAATTTTCATATATTTCCCAGTAGGTTTCATCCCCAGAGGCATGGTGCCATTTTTAGGAAAATAATTTTGTAACGAAAATCCCCTGAAACTGCACAGCCTGAGGTGATTTTTATCATCTTCATATACCAAGGAACTACAGAGACCATATCTTTTCTGCAGACTTAATCTGGGTGGGAGACAGCCATATTGGAACACCTGAGCTATGCCAGTCTGGACATGAATTATTTCCCTGAATGACCCTACGGCTCCTTTGCTGTTTGTGAATTTTCCCAAGTGCACCAGGAGTTTCAGACTGGAGGAGGAATATCTTATAGTTTTTTGTGTTTAGATACTCTGGGATGCTTTCCCAATCTCCTGTGTCAGATGTGGGAGAACTTGTTTACTCCAAGGAAAGGCTTTCAGGAAAGATGTGAAAGATTCAACTCACTCATGATCAAATGTAAGTCCTTACTACAAGAAGGGTGAGTGCCAGCCCACGGCCAGACAGGACCCAGGCTGCTTATCCCCTCCTCAGAGCTCCCAGCCTGGACTGAAACCACTTCCCCAGCCTGAAAGAAGTTTTAAATGCCCATGGAGTCAATGCCTTGGAGATGTACCTTTTATCCTCTTTCACTTCAACTGCTCGATATGCCCAGGCAATTGTGGCAGGCATCATGGAAATGCTGTCTTCACAAAGACATTTTGTCTCCAATAACATTTTCATTTTACACCCAAGTCTAGCCGGAGGTGAATTCTTTTGTTTATTGAAGAGCCACAGCTCCTTTGGAACAAAATGTTCTCCTGTAAGCCGGGTGAGACGCTGGTTTTATTGAAGAACAGTCCTGCAGACCAAGACAATGCTGTACTTCACTACCCTTTTTGAATTACCACTCTGTCATTTCCCAGAGGAGCATGATCAGCCGACCACTAAACTCTGCTTTAAGATCTTATGCCCGATCTAAATGAGACAGAATGAAGCCCTGGAGAGATTTCAACCCTTGCTTTGTTGAAACAACATTGCTTTGTTTGGAATGTATTTGCCTTTGTACTGGGGAATAAAAATGTAACCCAGTGCCCAGTTTTGAAATACATAAATACAACACTTTTGGTAACATAGTGTATATAAAGAGATTCATAGCATATGCTTTTTCTTACGCATCCTTTTTCTGGGAGATCTTCAACCTCCCAGTTTTTAATCAGTTTTTAAACCATCAAGTCCTGAGCTCTGTAACATCTCAGTGGAGGAGGAATATATCATGCCTGTGTTCCAGGCTTGCATGGTGACCCAGTTAGGAAATCTGTAGCAGACATGAAATGAAATCCAGACCTGTGCTTGCAACAATGAACTCAGCCTTCCCTTGTATCCAGTTGGATTACACAAGCTAGGAGCCGCCCAAAAGTTCATGACACCCACTCACAGCTCCAGTCAATGGTCACCACCATTTGGGTCCCAGGTCTTTCCTGGGCTTTACTTTAATAATCTTAGATTATGAACAGAAGAGATTTAGAGTTATGATCCAAATCTTTCAACCCAGGTTGAAAGCTGAACTGGAAACAGCTGGACAACTGAGACAGTTGGAGTTATTCCTACCCCTTTCTACAAATTCACTGTTACTTCAGTTCATCTTGGGGCAGACATTCCATGAACACAGGCCCTTGCTGTACCATTAACTGGTGTATGCAACCACACCATCAGCATTTGTGGAACAGCAGTCCGAGAATTTGAGGGGTGCTCCATGTGATAAGAAGAACTGCACTGGGAGGTTCTAAGTTCCTCATCCCTCCACCTATTCATGCTTCCCACCATATGTCCCCCTGAATAACTAAATGGAGGAGGAATTTGCCCACTCTGAGAGCAAACAAACACGTCAGTCCTGCCCAAACAGAGGTGCTCTGTCTCTCCGTCTGAGTCCATGTCCTTTGATCACCATGGGCACCAACTCCTGTCTGATATTTTGGGCGGTGCAGGGTGGGCTTGTTCACTCACTGGGCTAAGGGAAACACCTTGTTAGGATCGGAAGGAGTGATCCAGCCACTCCTCACTCTGAGTCAATATTTACCCAGTGGCTCTGGGTTTGGGGGAGGGATGGTCTCTCTCCAGGGTCACATTCCCACCCTCCTAAGTGAGGTGGCTGGAGCCACCAGTCCAAGAGGGTGCTAGCAACCTTCTCCTGGGAGCACAACTGCTTTTTCTAGGCTGCATTTGGATGCAAACTGGCACGCTGTGGTTATGTCTCTTTTTCTTGTTTTTTTTCTAATTGTAGTCTGAAGCTTTCCTTAATGGGACAGAGAAGTCTTTGAGACTGGAAATGTGCTCTTCTCTTTGTTTCTGGTAAGACATAACACTGTCCTCATGGGACCGCACTCCAACAGGGATATTTTAGTTCTGCCTGGCTCCACTTCTTGCTGGCCCGCGGTCTGATTGCTGTTTGTCACTGGGACTGTGAGTGCTGGGGAACAGAGACTGCCCTCACTGCAGCCGCTCCAGTAGGCTGGAGCCCTGAATTTGGCTGGGCTTCCCAAGCATTTCCACGAGGCAAATAGAAACACTAATTTCAGCTGGACACTGTATTCCTTGGGCCCATTCCTAAGGGGCCGTGTTGTGCTGCCTTTGCCTTTTCTTCATGTTAAATGTATTGCTAGATTTCACCCTGGGGGTTGCTGTGTCCTGCTGGTGGATGAGGAGATATTCCTCTATTTGAGACGTTGAAGATGAAAAAGCAGTTTGAGATCCCTTTTGATAGATGGAGATAGCCTTCTGCCTGGTTCGTGATATGATCTTGTGAAGATGTTGAATATGTCCCATCTTTCAGAATTTGGTCTCTTTTATATTGGTGTAAAACAGGAATAATTCCATTGGCACCAGTGTAATTTACACCAGTGTAATCATGGGAGAAGGAGAAGAAATAGGCCTGCAGGGATTTTTTGTTTCTTTTGGGGGAACCATGCTGACTGTAAAACCACAGCAAAATTATTTTTAAATGAGAAAAATTTCTTTAAGACAGATCAGCCTCTTAAAAAGAGAGACAAACGGAATGAAATGCTGCAGTTCAGAAAGTCCTGTGGTATTTGGGAAATGGGGCAGTTTGCTGTAAAGGGAGTAGTAAACACCCAAAGCCAGGAGAGCTGCAAAAAGAGAAAGACCCAGAAAATGAAGCTGCTTATGAATTACATTAATGAAATTTCTCAGAGCACAAGAGATGAGATTGTAGAGGCAAGTTTATTCTCAGCACATGCGTGGAAAAATGTAAACCTCAGTAAGAACCACTGAGTAAACCTGAGAAAAGAAAATGACTGTGCCTGGAAATGTTTAGGGGATGGTGTTTGTCAATTAATGAACTGAGAGGCCACCGTTTACAGCTCACTACGCAGCAAAGGCGTGCACAAAAAAAACCCAAAGAAGGAGACTTTTTCTTTTTCCCCATTAAGAGGAATGCAGGGACATTTTGCTCTGTGCTTCATCTGCAATTCGTTTTTTTCTTTCATAAAACCCGGTGATTATTGAGAAGAGAAAGTTTGCTCCAAGTGGCTGGGCAAGGGGTCACGATTACTCACACCACCAGGTTCCCATTTGCCTTCAGGTCTGTTGATTTTGATGACAAGCCTTTACCACTCAGTTTCTCAGTTGTGTCAGCAGCTTCCCCAACAGCCCAGCGATGCTTTTTGTGTCAGGCTGTGCAGACAAGAGAGTGGCTCCAGCCAAAAAGCACACATCAAGTTTGTACTCCCTACTGTAAGAAAAACCTCAGAGTTTGACTAAGTTTAGATCCAGCCTCATGGCTTGGACTCATCTCTAACAAGAATACACAGATATCCCCAACAACATGTTTAAATGTGAACAGGAAGTTTTCCAAGGACACAATACATGTACCTTGTTAGGGAACAGCTCTTCTTCAGGCCAAGAAGCTTCTCTCTGTCCTGGGGGGAAACCTGGCAGCACTGGGAATCTTCAGCAGGAAGAAATGCCAAAGGGTCTGCTGCCTTGTTAAAGGAAGGCTGCTTGATTAACTTTATGGAAAGAAACTGAGCTATAAAAAGACAACATTTTGTCTTTAACACAGACTGCAAGCTGTGAGCACAGCCAGCTGGGTAGTCTGAGCTACACCAGGACTATCAGGACACCAAGGTCAGAAGGAGCCTGGATGCCACCAGGAATGTGAGGAGAGACAGGCCATGAAGGGGGAGATGTGGAGGAGCCAAGCTGAAGCTGCTGAAATTCATAAATGACTCAACAAGGAAACAAATTCATGCAGGATCCTGACTTACAAGGGAAAGCATTAAGTCTTGCCAGAGAAAAAAAAACCCAACAAAACAAACCAACACAAAACCACCATGTGTCCATCTATACATCTGTTCCATAGGCTTAACTGAATCATCACAGAGAAAAAAGCCCATTTTAAAACAGTATCTCTGCTCAGTCTTTCTGGGCCTTGGGAAAGTGGTTACGCTATTGGAAATGACCAGAAGAACCCCAAATCATCCCTGCATAGCTCACACTACAGCTAATGCTCTCATTGTAACAGCAGCAGAGGCTTGGATGGCTTACACAGCCCAACTCACTCTGTACAACATCAGAAAGAGGTACTGCACTTGGCCAGTCCTTGTGACATTATAATTAGAGATGGGGCTTGAATCAGCATCCAGATGTGGAGTGGTGCTGTCAGTCAGTCAAGATATGTCCACCAACATTGTCACTATCCTGAATTCTGTCATTTATTAAAAAAATCCAAGCGCTGCAATCTTCAGGGCATTCACAATTTAGTGGAGTGAATACCCCAAATTTGGTACTAATCTCGGCTCTCCAAGGCCCAAAGTCAGTAAACTGTTTAAAAACATAGCTGGGGGACATGGAATTTTGGGACATACCCCTGTGAAACAGCTGCCTGAAATTGAGCTTTGCAGAATAGAGATGGACTTTTTAGGACATCTGAAATGAGCATATGATCCCAATTAAAGCATCCCTAACTTGTCCTTAGTAAAAAATAATTGAAGGTCCGTGTCTATCTCTGACTAGAATGGCTCTGATCAGAGAAGGAAAGTTAATGTGTCACAGAAAAAAACCAAACAACGAAACTGCAAACAAAAATCTCAAAGAGGAAACAGCTTAAAGTGGTTTAAAAATACATGACTGCACCAGAACAGACCTAGTGAAACCAAGAATTTTGAGGTAAGATCTGCCACTCCTGTTGAGCACATCATGTATTAACAACTCCCTTTTTCATGTTGCTGGAGTATTCTCTGAAAAGCAGCATGAGTTAAAAATTAGTTTTAAATTGTCATCTGAAATGTCCTCGTTCAAACTTCCCAGCTTCTTACTCCAGGTCTAACAAGTCTTTGGGTTTGATGCTTCTCAAGTACAAGCAGGTGCATCAACATTTGGACCTTGCACTTCTTTATCCTGAATTTTTCCTCCTCCTTTAAACCCTTAAATCCAACTGTTTTATGGACAAATTTGCAAGCACAGTTTTATTAACTTTTGCCAATATAGAAACTGCACAGGAGATAAGGGGAGCATGCATTCCCTCTTTCGCTGTTAAATTAGTTGCAAGCTAATTTAAATGTTTAGTGAAGTCTATGAAAAGATAGATTTTTATCCACTGTAGAGTAGGAGTGCGATGAGCTGTTAAAGTAACAAATTTTAAGAAAATCCTAAAAGATATGTTGATCAAAGATGGACTCAAACAATTATCTTAGCACCGATAACCTGAAACAGTGGTGCTTCAAGGTTGTGGGGACTAGTTTCTCCACTTACTAATTCTGTTAATCTTCCTGACAATTCTACCATCATCCGTTGATTGATAAACAGTTCCAGGGCCATACTTAGCCATCAACGACACTTACAAGTTAAAAAAATGTGCTAGAAAATCAGAAAGGTCAAATTCAACCAAGAGTCAATGAGACTGAGGGTAGCATTTGGCTTCAAGATGAAGGCAAAACATTTCCATGGCACAAAGAACACTGTGCATTTCCCAGGATTCATTCTCCCTGAAGAGGGAATGTGTGTTTTCATGAGTTTGAAAACAAACTCAGTTACATCTTTCTAATGATGTAGAAATGCAGAAAGGTAATTTCTCTATGTTGATTCACTTGTATTTTCTATAGGTTTAAAAAACAAATCCGAAAATCTGCTGCTGATACTCTTTGTTATAACATAAACACCTGTCCACTTAACTGCACTTATGGTGCATCATAGAATTATAGAATAGTTTGAGTTGAAATGGGCCTTTTAAAGGTCATCTTGTCCAATCCCCCTGCAATGAGCACGGACATCTTCACTAGATGGGGATGTTCCTGCTCATTGATGAGGTTGCTCAGAGCCCTGTCCAACCTGACCTTGAATGCTTTAGAGATGGGATGATGTTCATGTTATTTCACAGAGGAAATAGGACGTAGTATCCATTTCTTCTGGAAGATATAGTGAGGCTGATAGGTGGAAAATCTTGAGCTATTGTACACTTCAGTTCTTCAAAGGCAGAGAAAAAGATAGTCAGGAACACTGATTTTAATTTCTGGCTGTCTAATTGACTTGCTTGGATGGTCTTGGCTATCTCCATTGGAGCCAACATCCTCAAAACACTAAAGAGCTTTGTCTGAATGAGAATAGGGATTTGCTTCATAGTTTTGTTGTCTTTCAAATTCCTCCTCTCAAATACAGTAAGGATAATTGATAATTCTTCCCTCCCACTGGTACGGCAACCCTTAACTCCATGTTTGCAAAACTCATTACAAGTTTTGGATGAAAGGTGTTAGAGGGGTGCAAAACAGATTTGACACCTTTTTTTATAGAGAGAGCTTTTGAGTTTTCCTGTGATTGTCCAAGTTTTTGAAGATTAGTCATCTTTTCTACAGGATTATGCAAAGCTAAAGCCTGCAGCAGCGGGAGTTCGGGATTAGTGACCCAGAAGGCCCTTCCAGTCCTGTGGAGGATTTTCCAAGCTGTACCAAAGATGTTAAAGCCTACTTGTGTGGTCTGAACACCTTCAACACACAAGCCCTGTTGAAATTTTTTGTTGCATCCTTTTAGCAGGGTGGAAGCAGGGCCGGAACTGGGCCTCTATGTGAAGGTAAGAGAAAGCACCTGCCACAACAACAATGGAGAGCACCATACAAGATCACTGACAGCTCAGGAAATGGGAAGGGTCAATAAACACCTAAAGAAACACAAACAGACTCAAATCTCTGGCCCTGAGATGCCACCTCTAGAACCACCACTTGTGTTACCACTGCCCAGGCAACGTTGGGCCTCTCTTCTGAAACCCACCAGCAGCTGGCAGCAGTTGTGACTGTGGTTTTGTGGTGCAGACACCTGTCCATGTGAAACTAGCCTGGGACCACCAAGCTCATTTTCTTGTGGCAATTTACCAGCTTCCCATATAGTAATAATTTTTGACAGTCATGGTCATGGGCAGGAATAAAATCAGTGATCCAGTGATGGAAGCTGCTTTAGTCATGCTCCTAGCCAAGACTGTATTTTACCTCTCTGGAAGATGGGCAGTGGTGTTCCTTTCCCATTTTGGGGCAGGTATGTGTTAGAGGTTAACTCAGATAGTCTCAACCCCCCACACCTCCAAGCCTTTCTGAGGAAACCAACAGCTTCTGGTGTTCAGATGTGCTTTGCCAGCCAAAATGTCAACCACATGCCACCTCTAAGGCAGCCACAGCTCAGTGGTTGCACATCAGAACCACTGGTCCATATTTATAAAGTGCTTTGATATCCCAGATGAAAGGACAGTATATAAACGCCCCATTCATTTAGGTGACATACAGTAGCAGCAAGCAGAAAAATCATTACCCACAGGTTTAGAAAGGCGTATTCCTGTTTATTAATTGAAGACCACATAAAGAATTCTTGGTTAAAGTGTTCCTCTTGGAGTGGACATTTCAGTGCTGGTGAGAATGAAAATAATCTGCACGGGCAAATGGCATAAATATCAAGTTTGCACAACTCAAAACAAAATTCTCCTTAAAAATGCAGCGAAAATCTTTTTATATGGAACTATCCCTATGCCTACAGACCAATAGGGAGTGAGGCAAACAGTCCTTTGCCAGGTCAGGACTACAGTGAAATTATTATCCTAGCAAAAAATAATCAAAGTTAGAAAAGGAATAATTGTTACAATGTGAGCACAAGCTGTTCTGAAGCTTAGTACGTGTCAAATTAAACCACCTTTGGGTTCACCAGTTCTCTCTCTTTTATGCATACAACCGAGTTTTGGATTTCTAGACCTGTAGTCCTCACTTCTTTCTTTATCTTTGAGATACATGACCCCATTGCTTTGTTTGGAAAGTTATGTTAAATAAAACCTTTTCTTCCTGTCATCTCAGTATTCAAGTGTTGAGCAGATATCCATTCACAGTCCCTGGGAGCATGCAGAGTCTTTCATATATCATAACCATAAAAATAAATAAATTACAAAGAAGAAAGGAGATAAGGCACAGGTTTAGGCTGCCTTTTGAAGATATATTAAAACAAACCGATATTTCTTATAATGTGCATGTAACCAGAATATATAATTGACAATGATAATCATTAACAGGTACTAATGTTATTTCAGAACAGAGGACGGAATGAGACAGACTAAACCTCCATGCATGCAGTAAAGGAAATCCAAACTGTGATAATTAAATGCAAATAAAGCCTGGGGGCAAAAATTCCTGGTCTCTCTAAGATAAGAGAAATGTATTTCTACCATCTATAGTTCATTTATTTCTCTTGAAGACTCTAATTTGTTTTTAAGCTAATAGATCAAACATTCTTGTCACAGGTCGTACAACTGTCTCAAATATGTGAGAAGTACCCGCCAGGCGAGGACCACCAGCAATTTTTATGATTTCTTTACACTACAAATATTTGGCAGAACTGAAATCACCCAATAAAATAAACCTGTGGATTCATCTGCAGTTTTAGACTCTCTCCAAGTATTTTTTGGACTCCTTCCCAAAATAACTGATGCTCATGATATTCCAATATCAAATGAAAATATGTCCTAATTTTCATGTCTCACTACCACCATCTGTTATTAAAGAGAAAGTCATCTTTTTCCTAGTGGACCAGATGGTTTGGAAACACCCATGTGGCGATGAGAAGAGCTCTCATCCACCAGCTCTTCTGGTCCTTCACGTTACTGGGTTGGTGGGATTTGGGCATAACAAAGGGCAGAACAAGGAAGCACTGTTGGTGGAATACAATTTCATCCAGTACCAGCATCATCTGCCAACTGGTTCCCAAGGAGCACCATGACTCCTCATACCTCCAGGGGAGAGGAAGATTGAATTTAATTGTGTGCAAGAATGGTATAAGGGGAAGGTTCAGGATCCTCCTTGGGAAAGCCTTTAGCAAAAAAGAATAGATTAAAAATGTCAGGTTTGAAAAGTCGGCTCAGCTGTACTGACATGGCAGACGTCTTCAGTGAAAGCCACTCAGCAACACACAAATGTTACCATCACTTCTGTGAGTTTCAGATCAGCTGACTCTTCAGAAAGTCAGTCACTGAGCTTTGGGGACATTCAGCCCTTCTTAATACATCCATATTTTAAGTACAAAAGTGAAGTCTTTTTCCTCCAAAGATGAATTAAGTTATAAACCACCCCAACCTTTTGCCTCTACTGCTGCATTTGACAACCAAACCACATCACCGTTTATTCACCCCACCAAGGCATCCCAGAGAGCCATTTCTAAACAGCTGACGCTGCTCTTCCCCATTCCTGCAGATATTTTTCTTTCCAGACATCTTGAGCTGTAGTCTTAGCAAGTGCTACTTGCAATGTCTTGTAAATCCTACAAACCACTGTAAAATCACAGTGTCAATTTTATGTGTCTTCCAACAGAAAAATCCGTGGCTTTTGTTTCTACCAGTCTCTCAGCTGTACAGTGCCTTGTAAGTATTAATTTTTAAGGTCATCACCCATTCTGCTTTTTGTAAAGCTCTCTAGTTTTACAAGGTTGGTCTCACACCATGCTAGACTAGCTGATAGCTGGCTAATAGTGACTTGGTAGTGGAAGAAAAGCCTCTTTATTAATGTAATACCGAATTCAAACACTGCTGTTGCTGTGGATTGAAATCATATCCTTTTAGATATAGTAGTGTAGCAAGTAGAGCCACTGAGACATTTCCATTTTATTTGTTTCTTTTTTTAATACCAAGTTTGTTTTTTACAAAGACAGAGCTGCCTCTAGGAAAAGCTTGATTTTCCTGAATTGTTTCCATTTTCCCTCAGAAAAGCTGAAGCAAAGCATTTAATTCAGGGTCAACATGATCTGAAAATTCTTCAGGTCAGGTCTAAACAAATAAGAACTATCATAGGTCAAGTCAGCCTGACATGGATCTGCTTTCGCTGGAGTTGGGATATACATGTTGGGATCTGCATATCTGTTGTGAAGCAATGGAGATACTCTCTAACAAGGAAATCCAGCCAGCAAGAAAACAGGAGGAAAATAACTGCACAAGGTGAATGGAGAAAAACTGTAAATACAGCTGAGTCTTGAAACTGCCCAAAACCCCAAAATATTACAAAATACTTCCTGCATTCACAATAAAAGGTTTTTTTATTAGTATCTTGTTGTACTGGAAGTTTCCAACAGTTCACCTGGGGATCCAAATCCAAGATGAAATGAATGTTTAAAGGCAGGACATGAATCTAGATCTTTGTAGGTACATGTCTGCTCAGAGACATAAAACTGCTTTGTTAACTGGCAGAGAATACTGGATCACAGTGGGATTTACTGTGTGTCATAATTCTATGTGTATTATAAGATATACACGATCATTCCCATTCCACAGATAGGAAACTGGGACTGTGTGAGCACTGCTACAGGAGCAATACAGAAAACAGTGCGAGGACGTTGGAGGCTCTCTAACTATTAGGACTGAAAATGAACAAAAAACCCTCCCTTTGAGGTAAGCTGTCTTCCAGGACAAGACCACAAAGGCACCACATGAATCTACGAAGTGGGGAAAAAAAAAAAAAAGACAGACATCGTTCTTCACAAAATATGTGGTCAACCTGTTGGGCTTCTGCAGTGAGATGCCACACAATAGAAAGTTTTGCATGAGGCCAGAAGGTGATCAATTATTGACAGTTTGGGTAGGCAGGCGATGAAGAAGAGAGGTGACAATTTTTAAAACCTGCATGTTCTTCATGATCCTCTGGCTTAACAAAGATCTCTCCAGAGAGGGGAAGGCTATCTGAGAATCACATCTCTCTAGAGCTGCCCAGTCTCACCACTTCTGTGCTGTTCTTAAGCCAGGCCGCTGGCAGGCCACTGAGTCTTTCTTGTTCTCCATCTGTGACACGTTTCAACTCCTCCCTTGATCTTTAATTACAGGTCTGTGGATGGCTGTAGGGGGCTGGGAAAAAGGATGTGTTGTGGCCTGGGCCACAAACGTTCTGCGCTCACATTTGAACTTACCACCAATGTACATTTGCCTGTGATATGGAGGATTGGAAGTGATGACTAAAACGCTCTCTTCTAAATTTATATTTCTACTCTCCTGACCCCACAGATGCAGTACCATCCACAGAGGTCCACACCAGCACAGTACTTGCTGAAAAAGGGCCCCTCGCAGTCTTGGCTAAATCCTGAAGGACCTACTTCCTAGGGGGTGTTGTTTTCAGGAAAAAAACTCACTGTTCCGTCATCCACTGTCTACACAAGCTGTCTGTGTTTTCTTTCCCATGTGACTCAAATAATATGTAACAGAAGTTTGACTCTACTCTATGCAAAAGCAAATGGCTTTATGATAGAGGAAAAACTCAGCCATGAAGGGACAGTGTAGAAACATGAGGAGCTGAGGAAAGCTGAAGAAGTACAGAAAGGGATGAGCTGAGTATCCTGCAGGTCCAGAACAAAGCAAGCCTACACATTTCAAAACAATATCTCTGTTCATCTGCCAGGATTTGAGGAACATAACCTATTTCAGTGCCAGCACCAAGACAGACTTTTCTCCACAACACAGACATCACAGGTGGAAATGCACCCATCAAGTGCCCACTTGGACCAGCTCACTGAAGACTGGTCTCCTGCAGATTATCTGAATAGACAAAACCTGCTGAGTGGGAGTTTTGTTAAGTCTCATATCCTTGACACAGCTCCAGTAACCCGCTCACCATCGGGTTAAGCTCCTATTGAACATGAGCAGAGCTCCTTACATGTTGTGCAACACAATGGAAAATTGAGACCATACCATAGATGAGGACATAGGAGTTACGTGGTTTGCCTGAGGCCACACAGTGAGTCAGCGGCTAAATTATAAACTTGGGAGTCCCTGGCTCCAAGTCACTTATTCAATCTATGCTGCCTCTAAGGCATATTACATTGGGGGTATTGTATGGAAATGACATTAACTTTAAAGAGCAGTGTACAGTAGAAGCAAGCAAAATAAGTGGGCTTTATTGTGGGCTGATTTAAAAAAAAAAGTATGAAAAAAGTGACACGAGCAGTTTTGCAAACATACAGTATAAATTAATTTTGCACAATTTGATTTTGAAACCACCCTCCTGGATTAAAAACCTAAACACCAAGTTCATCCCATAATGGACCCTTCTTTTCCACTTTTTTAAAAGTTTTTTTCTTTTTCTGGGAATTCTGTTAACCCCTGAAAATAGTGGTTTAATATGGAAATGCTGACAGCTCCTTAAAGCAGAGCATCGCATTTGCAACACTGTAATTATGCCTACTTCAAAATGCTCCAAAGAAAACAAGATTTTCCTGTTCAAACAAATCTTGAATGGCTTTAGCCCCAGAATTAAATCATTCAGACCAAAAAGGGCCATGTTAAGCATGCTGAACCAGGGCTGTACCAAGGACATGTGGAAAGAGATAAATGCAAACTGATTTTACAATATTTACGTAATTAGATCCACATCTCTGCTTTTCTCTATTGAATGAGTAAAGACCAGATTAACCTTATTATTACGATGTTTATTTGATTGACTTAGGAATTCCATCTGGATAAAAGACAGC
The DNA here is from genome assembly GCA_013397195.1 of Hylia prasina. Lineage (NCBI taxonomy): Eukaryota > Metazoa > Chordata > Aves > Passeriformes > Sylviidae > Hylia > Hylia prasina. The sequence continues at coordinate 627,426 of VYXD01016445.1, read as the reverse complement.
CTAGATGTCTTTCCCCATGCATGCCCAGCGTGAAGCCAATCAGCATGCCTCTCTAAGTAACAAATTTGGTTTATGTCATCTATCAGCAAGATACAGTAATATTGGATATAGCTTTAGTTCAATGGATGACTGCTCCTTAAAGACCATGCAACTTAGAGGTTCCCATCCTGCATTTTTATGTCCCCACAGAAAATTACTTGTCAGATTTTCCACTCTTGTGATGAGGGTGGTAAGGAAATGTGTGGTGCAGAATGTGTGCATGGCACATTTAAACAGGAACGCAATCAATAGCTCGGCACTGCCTTTTTGGTGGAGGATGTTTGCCTGTTTTGCAAAACTTCCTTGCATCCCTTTTCTGCCCTGTAGAACAAAGGCAAAGATATGTGTAGATACAGGATTCCTGTCCCAGTGATGAGAGAGCAAGAGAAAAGAGAAAGGTTTCCTCTGCTCATAACTTTGATGGTTAGGACTGCTTCATGCAAATCTTCCTTCCTCACAGTACATTTCCCTTTAGCATAAGTAATGTTAGACCATAAATTGGGAGGAATTTGGTGTAAGTTTCATTGCACTGGTATGTGGAAAAAACAAATTTTTGAATTAATAGAAGTCTCTGCTGATGGATTCTTACTTCATTTGAAAACTATCCCACCAGCTAATAAAAAACCAGGGACCTTCTCGTGGTAGGAGCCCTCACTTTCCAGAGAAGAGAATAACACAGCAAGCTGAGGCTGGGACAGGTTGGATTTATTTTCCAGCTTTGCATAACCAAGACAGACCCACACAGTCAATCTTTGCCATCTCCAACCATCAAAACAAAAATATTAATTTATTCTCCATTTTTTATCAGTCTTGTTTACTCAGGCTGCCATAATTTCTGGGCAGAGTCTTCTCTTGATTTCATGCAGGTACGACATCCAGAGCTGAGTGCAACTCAGGGGTGAGCAACTAATCCAAAGAGGTCATAAAATCACAGAAGCACAGGATGGGTCAGATTGGAAGGAACCACAGTGAGTCATCTGGTCCAACATCCCTGCTCAAGCAGGGTCATCCCAGAGCCCATGGCACAGGATTGTGCCCAGAGAGTTTGAAATATCCCCAGTGAGGGAAGCTGCACACCCTCTCTGGACAATCTCGCCACTTGAATGTGACCAAGAACTTTTCTGTCATCAAAGTGGCCATCTTGTAACTGTAAATAGACATCTTGCAAATGTTTCTGTTTTGTCTGATTTCCCACTTCTTGCTCTAATAGACACACAGGAATTTGCCATCAGGCTGCAGTCTGACATGGTTGGGGTACAGGACACTCTGCTGTTATCTCACTCATACTACACAGACTTGCTCTTGACTTCCTTCCATGCATTATCTCAACAGACTCCAACTTGTGCTTCATTTTTCTGTTGGGAAAAGATTGTGCAACCTTCAACACTCACCCAGAAACCCTTCCCCCACAAGGAAGGAAGCCTCCAGCCAAACGAAAGCTTTGATATTAAGAGCACAGTGATGTGTAAACCCATAATAATGTGCTTGGATGGCAGCTCTCCTTCAGGAAAACAACAAAACAAAACACTCCTAATTAAGGTATTGGCTCGGAGGAGGTACCGAGTCCAAAATTATTTTGACTCCATATGGAATTTGTACAGAATGCAACGTGCAATAAAAACACCAGCGCACCCAGATGTGGATGTTCCCCAACTGTCTGTTTGCCCCCTTTGATGGCAAGCTACAAAGTTCCTTCCTGACACAGCCATCTCCATGGGAAGCAAGAGGTGACTCCTCCATCCTCTCATATCAAATTGAGCAGTAGAAGGGAAATCTTAGAAAGAAGTTTAAGTCTACAAATATAAGATACTCTCAGTTTTTATTTTCTGTGGGCTCTTGGACTTGATGGTGTTTGTGTGTCCCTTCCAGCTCAGAATATTCTGTGAATCCATGGTTTTCCAAAAGTTAGGTTTGGGTCACACATTGCCAAGGGAAATTTTTGGGAAGCACAGCCTGAGGCTCCCCCGGGTTTCTGCTTGGGGCTGTGCGTTAAGATGCTGTTTTTCCCTGCAGCTGTTGGGGGCAGTAGACAATCAATCCTGGGTTTCTGTAATCTGTATGACCTGGGTGTGGATCACATATAGTCCTCATGCCAAACAGATTTGCAAGCCACCTGGCATGTCTAAGAATATAGGCAAAATGTAAGACCTGCCTTGAGAAATGGTTTTTTGGTGGTCCTTGAGACTATTGTGCAGGGCCAAATTCTGCTATCATGTATTGCAGTATGATTTAGCAAATTCCAATTAATTTTGGCTAGAATTTTCCCATTTTCATGCCATGAGAAACCTTATTTTAGATGTAGCTGAATTTCCAAACAAGTTCCAGGAAATGAGTAGTTTAAGCCTGAGAGTCAGGAAAACAGATTTTCTTTGGACAGAGGCAGGAGGCAGATTACAGGCAGAGGCCAGCAAGACAAAATTTTTGAGGGTTTTTTTACACTAATGGTTACCAAAGATCATGTTTTACCCAAACAATCCCCTCTACATCCATAGACATGCTGGGCATTGCTACTACCACAGCATGTACTGAGGTGCATGTTGGGTTGCATTATGTGGGAAGGCCACAGCACTATTTGGAACTAAATGATCTTTAAGATCCCTTCTAATCCCAGCCATTCTGTGATTCCATGACATTCAGCAGGAGCAAGAGTCTGGGTTTAATCCATGCACCAACCATTAATTATTTCACATTTTAGCCCGCTGTGGATTCCCTTTTCTGCATTGATACCTCATGACTTTTAAATCATCCAGAAGCCCGAAAGCACAACCTCCACCTTAGACCCCAGAAATGAAGAGCTTTGTCTCCACCATGGACCCTCTGTAATCCATGGGGAGGGGGCAGCATCCTAGTGGACAGCTCAACACAAAATCTGAAGGTGTCAGAAAAAGCAGCTTCTTGTTCCACTGCTGAAGGACACCAGGCAACTCAATTTAAAAAAAAAAAAAAAAAATCCCTGGAAGAGTGGTTGGACATTGGAATAAGTTGCCCTGGGATGTGGTAGAATCACTGTCTCTGGAATTTTTCAAGAGATATCTGGATGTGGCACCTGAGGATGTGGCTTTGGGGGGATTATGGTGGTGATAGGTTGACAGTTGGACTGGATGATCTTTAAAATATCTCCCAACCTTGACAGTTTAGTGATTCTGTGATTCTGATTGTGATGTTTCAGGTGCTGCTTCTTGCAGCCAGTGAACTTAACACAATAAACAATGGAGATCTGCAGTGCAGCTGGAGCAGGCTCTAGTTCAGGTTTAGTCAGTGGGGAGAAACATGAACATTTAGGGTACAACTCAACTTTCCTAAAAGAAACGGCTAAAATAATTCAGGTTTTGTGAATTTTCATGGTTTTTAGGAAGCATTAAATCCATTAAGCCTGACCTTCTGCACTCACTTCTGTTTGAAAGCTCAGGGATGGGATTTTTATTTTTATCTCTAGGCTACTCTTATTCTGAGAAGTGAGTGTTCTGTGGCATAGTGGTCCTTGCCATACTGGGGACCTGCCAGAACAGCTCCAGCTGCCTTCTGGGCTGGGTAGGGACAGGGAGGTGGCTGGTGTACACCAGGGTCTTTCCCTGTATGGGACTGTGCCATGGTCAGGTAATTGTAGATGTCTGGTACAACAGGTGCCAGAATTCTCCTTTAATAAAAATCATTGCTTCTAATAAGAATAAGAATAAGGAGGAATGCCCAGTAGCTAAAAGGCTAAGCCTTGATCCTGAAAGTACATGCTCACATGCATAATTATGGGCACTTAGCAGTCCTCCTGCAGTGCTCTGAGAACATTGGAATGGGCTGCTCCAGTTCCCATGGGGTGTAGCAGGGACAAGACACTCTTGAACTCACCACACCAAGCTGTACCTCAGATATACCCTTTTTTCAGTAACAAAAATGGAGTTCTGTGGGGGCCAGATACCCAAATCAGGATTTTATTAGTTAACAGGACATGGTTCAATATTTTCACATCCCTCAGCTTCCCAGGTTTCACTGACCTGTGTGATGCTGTGAGGATCAGCTGTTTCTCAGGAGATTTAACAGGGATTAGTGGTTCCCATGTTGGAGCTATAAACACAGTCCTGCCAATCACTTTTACCTTCCCTGTTCAGACCAGGAGAATAATACAAGGTCCTGCTCACTTTCCTCTTAAATTTCACATTCTCGTTTAGAATATTTTTCCTTTTTGAAAGATCATCCAGGGATAAGCAGATAGGGGATTATTTTAACAACTGAGCTCCAATATTGGACCACTTAAATTGCTTGTTTCTCACTGGCCTTCTTGTTTACAACAGACTGAAATGGTTAATTAAAATTAGTAACATATGATATACCCAGGTGTTCCATACAGTGGCCATATTTTTTCCCCTGCAATTATTAGGTTACTACAAACAGCACTGAAATGGTTGAATATCTGTATCAAAGGACTTTGAAGAATAGAGAGATTTGACTGAAGGAAAATACTCTAACAAAGGTTTTCCTGTACAGGCAGTTGCCCTCTGACACTAACACAGCTCCTTATAACTTGACATTTTTAATGATGGGTTTGTGAGCAAAGCTAAGGAAAGATCCAGCCTGGAGAACTAATATTGTAGGGAAGCTCACAGGGTGGTTTCTCCGCTGCACCCTGGAGGTAGCTGCATTTCCACTCAGTGACTAAGTGGATGATACATATTCAGGGCTAGTCAGGTTTATTTTTCACTCTTACAATGTCAGAGGAATTCCTCAGCCTGCAGTGGAGGTACCAGAGAATACAGGAGAGTAAGTGGCTCACAGTGGGTAAAGGACTTTTCTCTTGACTTAGTGAATACATATAATTATTTATAGATATATATGCTGCAACCTGGTTCTTCTGTTTCTCTGCTAAACAGGATACTTTCATAATTCTTCCTCAGTCCTCAGGATGGTGACAATATGGATGAGAGATGTGAGAACTTCTTGTGAGTTAAATATGTCCACCCTCTTATTCTCCCAGCTTGCTTTATAATCAGCATTTAAAAGAAAAATAAAGCAAAATAAACCAAAAAACTCCAAGATACTACAGAGTCTGAGAGTTTGTGTAAGTGGAGGATGTGAGTTCATGAATTCCATCTCTCCTTTTCCTTATGCCTCAGGTTGCTGAATGGTCAAGAGCAACCCAGAGGGGCTCCAGCACAAGAAGACTTTTCCACCAGGAATAATGCTGCTGGCCAAGTGTACAACCAATTCTCCTGCTAATTAGGGCCTGAAGTAGAAATGATCATATGTTTTCATTATAAAAAGCAAGAACTCGTGGCTTGTACCACCTCTGCAGCCCTGACAGAGAATTCCTCTGGACAGGCAGCTCGTAGCATCCACATTTCTTGCACACACACACTTATCCATCTTATGATACCAAGAACAAGTTGCCACTTTAAAATAATTTCATTCCCATTTTCGGATCTGCCCCGAATGAATTTCTTGGGAACAGCAGTCAGTGACCCCCATGGTTGCACTGGACTTGGAATCTCAGCAAGTGCTTTTGCAGCATCCCCTCCCCATGGGACTAAGCTCTCACCAGTGAGGGATGTTTGCTCTGCAGTGAGTACATGTGGCACAGATTTCCAACTTGCTGCAACTCCCTTTATAATTCATCACACCCTAGAGGTCTGCACACATTCAGCATCCTGCTGAATGGGTGACTGCAATGGCCACGTGCTTTTAAGACCCTTCAGCACAAATAACTTTAGGAGAAGCCTTGATATTTAGTAATATTTTTGTTTGGTTAGTTCCACCTGAGGATTCCTACAGTGTTTCTAAGTCCTCCTTTGGCAAATATCCACTTCCACATGTCACTTGTCCATTGATTTCAATTTGTGCTGACTGACACAAATATTACAGGTGTCAGAAATGGTACCTACAACTTAATTACATTGAGTGAAAGGAATATTCATTATCTTGTTTGGATTTTTTGTACAGAAAAGGTCTTTGTGTCCCTACCCATTCATATAATTTAATTATAATTTCTCTTCTTCACATTTCTCTGCTCTTACCATCAGTGGAGCTTTGGTTTACCTTCCCAGCAGGGGTGTAGAAGGAGAGAGGACAGAGAAGTGACATGGACCAAATCTCCCTGAATAGAAAGACTCAGGACTGGGTGGTTAAGAAGATGCCCTCCAGATCTGTTTCTGTGAAGAGCCAGCTATAAAGACGTTTTTCTGCTTCTGGGCTTTACTCACAGACAAAGACTGGAGGTAAGGGCTCAAAGTGCTGTAGAAAATCAGACCTACAAGGAGGGACAAGCCCTAGTACCAGGGGGTCATTTTGTAGTTTTGCATTTACTCTGCAAACTAAAAATGTCTTTTTCCACCATTTCACAGTGTACAGCCATTGCTAGTCACCCTTAACCATCATTGCTCACTCTTTTAGAACATCAGTGGGGTTTTTTTTCAGATCTGTAACTCTCCTATTAAATATCTGTGTTTTGGATTATTCTTCTCAGAATTATTAGTTTGCCTTTTCCCAGACAGAATCTCACTCTGTTTCCTGCTCATATTTCTGACCCCTGGTTCCATTAGTGTTATTTCTCTGTCTTCACTTGGTTTACAGTTCTTTCCAGCACATTGTCATGTGCAGATCTAGTTAATGTACTTGGTTACACCTCCTTCCAGACCATTAATAAAAGTATTAAATAATGTTGCTGCTAGTAAAAATCCATGAAGCACCCTGCTGTTCACCTCCATATCCCCAAGACCACGGCGATCCATCATGAGCACCATCCATCACGGGCAAACACACTTTCCAGGCTAAAGCTGTTCTGTTTGAATAGTGTTTCTAGCTCTGGGTGAGGAAAAAAGGGAAGAAATGTCAAGTGTTAGCAGTAGAAGGAGGTGGAACAAGGGCTGCTGATGTTGCTCAAAGTCACTCCTTTATCAAGGAATCCAAATGGACCAATGGAGAGAAATGTGATCCCACTCTGCATACTGCCATGTCCTGTAGCAGAGGTTTGCCTGATGCACTGGTCTGGCAGTGCCAGAGACCACATACTTGAGGGAGGAACTATATATTATCCCAAGAGTTGCTCCACCAGCCAGTGCACAACAGGAATAGCAGTCATTGGCAGAGGGGAGATACTCTTTGTTCCCACATAACTATTTCCGTTAAGAAATAATCCCCTATCCAGACATGAACTAAAACAAGGAGAATTTCAGAGTCCCTCTGTTTGCTGCTAGGATTTGTGACCAGCTGGTAAAGCTGAGTATCAAAAAATCCTCGGCTGGAACAGGAAATTAACTGAGAGCTTCTGTCATTTCTGGGCATCTACACCAAGAAGAAGGTTGGAAGGAAGGCAGGAGAGGTTCTTTCCATCAAAGCGTCCTCCTTAGGAAAGCAACCTTTCCCCGTGTGCTTGTCTAGACACCTATGTACAGGAACATAGGTGTTGCCACACCAAATTGAAGACCTGAGGTCCAAGAAGCTCAAAATTCTGCCTCAGAGAGAGTGGCCAACATCGTGTACATCTGGGATGGGGTCATGCTCTCCTGAAGCACACAAGCTGGCCCAGCTCCTGGGAGCTGCCCCAGTCCTTCTTGTATGGATTCAAGAGGCTTCAAAAAGCAAGGACTGTTTTAAGCCTTGAAGCATGAGGTGTTGTAGTTTTTCAAACTGTTTGATAGAGCTACAAAAACGCTGAATTCACAAAGTGATTCACAGAAATGTCCCAACCTCATGTGTAGAACAATAAGCCCTCAGAAGTCCTGACAAATCCAGTGGGAACACTGAGGGTAAAGAAAATGAGAAAATCCCATCCAGTGACAACATGAGTTAAATGGGATGGCTGCTCTGGCCTGACCAGTTAGTTGACATCTTGACTCCTGCAGATTAGTTTCTATTAGAAGAAACTTTTCTGTTTCTCAAGTGTAATCCTGCTTAACTAAGAAATGGGTCCAACCAGCCAACTCAATTTAAAAACAGTAGAGAAAAAAGGAAAAGAAAGCATCTGTTTTGCTTCAAAATACCCAAACCTGCTCCTGTAACAATGTGTGTCCCCAAGCCCACTTTACTCAAGAAATCATTTCACAAATGCAAGTGAAATGAAGAAGTGTCTTAGGTAATGGAATTAGGTAATGGAATGTCACTTTGTCTGGACAACAGGTAGCAAAAAGCATTTAAAGAGAATACCAAGTGAAGTGCAGTTGAGTGTACACACATCTTTAGCTCTTAAGTTGAATACACTGATGAATTTTAAAGGAATTGGCTCAGCAGCTTAGCAAAGCACAGGGAGTTCAGTTGAGAACAGTTATGGGAAATAGAAGTCACAGGACATTCATAGGTGGAAATAGGAGGGAAAATGTTGTAAATATTGTGTATTTTTAATTAAAAATAGCAGTTTGAACAACTTACAATTCATTGCTCAGATATTGTAATTATGGTTATAATAAGCAAGTCTGAACAGAAAAGCAAAAGAGCAGGATAGGTAGCAGAGCCTAAAGTTGAAAAGGGGATAAAGAGAATATAATTTCAGACAGAGAACAAGAGAATTTCTTCACTAAAACTTCAGAATTGCTGAGAACAGAGCTACAGAGACTAAATATAATGAATTTTAGCACAACAATTTTGAAGAAATAGATGATTTATCACTGTTTCCTGTAGGAGGTCAGACTCTTCAATTCACACATGCACTGCTTGAACAAGTCCTTATTTCTTTCACAGCATCAGGCCATCTGTCTGCAGATGCTGTGCTGTGATAACATCAGGTCCCAGGGACTGGTGTGCCACACTACTCACACTTCACAAGAAATCCTTATCCCACATGTGTATGAAAAGGCACTCATCCTCTGGAGTCTGCATGGAGCTTTTGTGCACCCCAGAATGGTGCCTCTGATGGCTCAGTGTTTTTGGATTGGGCACCATGGCTTAATAATCAAATAATAACTTTTATCTTTAAATATTTCCTTTGCTCACAGTGCTGAGCAACAACTAAAAATAAATAAATAAATAAATAAATAAATAAATTGTTCCTTTTGTAATTTTAGCTATTGAAACTGCCTGTGAGAGAAAAGTGTTAAGTCTGATATGCTGCTGGAATTCCAGAGGCTCCTTCACCTGCCTGACAACTGCTTCCAATTGCCTGATGATTAAACGTGCCAAGGGAGCAAGCCAGTCCCTCAGCCCACCCTGGGATGCTGAAACATCGAGTGCCAAGAGCAGAGAGAAACATTTGGTCTTGTTTTTGCATAACACGAGGCCGTGGCTACGGTTTGCTGGTGCTGCTATCGGCGATGGGCACAACAGCAGCTCTTCAGGAGTGAAACTGCTGTGGAATTTAGATGCAAAAGTATTTGTTTGCATTAGGACAGACACCAGGGCTGGGCAGGCAGGGCAAAATGAGTAAGCGCTTCCTGTGTTTTCTGGTGTTTTTCTCTGTTTAAACAGGCCAGTACACAGGTGTGACAAACAACAGTGTTTTAACCACTGGCAAAAGGAAGCATTTCCTGCTGCCCATCTGCCAGGGATATGGTTTTCTTCCATGCAAAATTGCTTGCAGAATTTGAATGCTTTGTGCAGCGAATAATGAAGGACTCCACTTCTTAATTTAGGTCATGCAAAGTGAGATACAGATGTGTGTGAAAGGGCCCGTGCAGTTGTGTGAAGAAGACAGAAGGTAAAATAGCATTTCTTAAAGCCAGAAGAAAATCACTGCTGTCCTCCAGCAAGGAAGCAGGGAAGCCAGGGATGCGAGACCCATCCAAAATGAAAAAGTTATTCAGACAGAAAGGTTGTGTTTTGTTCAATTAACAGCCCAACAAGAGGAAATTGGATTTCTTTAACCAGAAAGCTGCCTGGACCTCTTCTCACTGTTAGGAAATGTAAGGAAGGGTGTGAACACACAATCTAACATAATTTCCTGTTCTTTTCTTTATTCCTGACTCTTTTTGGCAAAAGGCAGGTTAAAATTATAAACTGGGACACACCAAAATTTTACACTCTCTAGAGCAGCTGCAGCTGGCTTGCACTAGTGTGCATACAAATTCTCATTTGCACAACTCACATTGAATTCACCGGGACTGTTCAGGAACATCTATTAACAATGCATAAGATGCAAGATCTGGCTGCCATGTAGGGTGATTGCTCCAGCATGTTCCAGTAAGAGTTACACAAGGTTATTTACAAATACACATTATAATTTCTAATCTTAAGATATACTGCCTTTGAAGTTTCAGAAGCTGCACAGGACCAGATCCAGAATTATGTGGGCACCTAATTCCCATTTAGATCCCAATTGATATAACTGAAGCTCAATGCCTGGGTGTTACTAAGGTATGAACCTTTACAGTAGTATTATACATTTCATAGTAATAAATCATAGAATCACAGAGTCAGAGAGTCATTAAAGTTGGAAAAGCCTTCTAAGATCATCAAGTCCAACCATTAAATCACCCCCGTCAATCCACATCTGAACAATGTCCCCAGGTACCACATCTAAATAACTTTTTGATACCTCCAGGGATGGTGAGTCGAACACTTCCCTGGACAGCCTGTGCCAGTGTCTAACCACCCTTTCCATGAGCACATTTTTCCTAATATGCAATTTACACCTTCCTAGTGCAACATGAGGCCATTTTCCCTTGGCTTGTTTTTTTATTGCTTGTTACCTGGAAAGAGAGCTCAACCTCCACCTGGCTGCACCCTTCAGTCAGGGAATTGTAGAGACTGATAAAGTCATCCCTGAGTCTCTTTTCCTCTAGGCTGAGCCCCTCCCAGCTCCCTCAGCCATTCCTGGTGCTCCAGACACACCACCAGACCCATTGTCCTTTTCTTGACATGCTGGGAGTGTAAATGTCATCTCACTGCAGTGCAACCTTTACTCCCAGCCATCTTAGATCCTTTTTCCAGATTGTGGAGAGAAGCTGGCAATGCCCAATTTACCTCATCCTAAAGCAGATGCCTACACTAGGTAGAAAATTCCATCCAAACGTGATTGTTTTATTCCACAGAGTATTCAGGCAGCTTGGGATCACCAGCTCAGCTGTGCCCACCTGGGCACAGCCTCAACCTAACATTTTCAGTTTCATATCAACCCAGGACAGAAAAGCTTTTAGGGGAGGTTTTAGGGGAACAGCAATATCTTTAAATAGCTCCAAAAGCAAACATGACACAAAAGGCTCCCAGAGTTATGTTTGTGTAAATGCAAGCATATGTTTCTGCATTTGTTTTCATATTAATGTTATTTTAGTATCTATTTCATTACTAGCATTCAAAAGGACTTAATGATACACTGATAGTGCACATTACAGTCCTCCCACATGAATTGTTCCCAAACACAGTGATAATGTTCTTCCAGCACCATATGCATCAGAAATATTTATTCATTTGCCTTCATGAGAATATAAGGCAAAGCCTATTAAATCAATAGCTATGCAGAGGGTTTTGTTTTTCCATTAAGTCTCCTAAATAAAACTGACAAACTGATTAAACGGATCACATCTTGCAGTTCCCAAAGTCTGCTTTATGAGCTTGTCCATGATATTAATCAAAAGCTGAGCCAGAGGAAAACATTGATCAAACTCTTTTAGAGAATAATAGAGTCAGACCCTTTAGTGGTGTAAAATGGAATAATTCAGTATGTCTATCTCAGTTTATATTGACTCAATGTCTAGTCCATCAGTTTTACACTGACAACTATTTTTAAAAAAATCTGTGTATTAGACACCACGTATTTTCACTTTGCAATTCACATCGTAGTAAAAGATTTAGACAGCAAGTTCTTTGAGGCAAAGATTTCCCCAGCTGTCTACCACAGGCTGTGTGAATATGTAACATCCATACACTGGAGGAGAAGGAGGTTTTCTCACCCCCAAAAGGGTCATTCTTGCTGAAGAGTCCCTGCACCTGTTTTCCTTTGTGCTCTCAGCACAATGTGCTCATCACTGACTGTAAAAACACAACTCTGGGCTCCTCAGAGCGAAACTCTGCATCAGAGCTCTGGCCAGGGAGGAATTTCCCAAAGGTCACAATGATGGGGTTTTTTGTGTTCCTTTGTGGTAAGTAGCATGGTCTGCTTCAAGGATCACCTGAGATTTTGCTGATCTCACCAGCTCAAAAGCACCTGCATTCACCCAGCTGCTGTTCCCACCACCCTGGCCCAGATCACAGGGCATTTCCCCAAAGCCTAAAATATAAATTAAAACCCACAAATGCAGTGCAACAACAGGAAGAAAATAAGAGATGCAAGGAGCCTAACAGGTAGGAACCCTTTTTTTTTTCAGTTATGCTTACTTTCATGACATCTCATCAAACAGGATATCTACGTCCCTGATAAGCCTGTTATCTATAAAATCATAATCATAGAACCAAAAAATGGTTTGGGCTGGAAGGGATCTTAAAGATCATCAGTTCCAACCCCCTTGCTGTTGGCAGGGACACCTTCCACTAGACCAAGGTGTACTAGAAATGCTGGCTGGGACCTGGCAGATCACAGGTGAGGGCAGGTGAGCTAAGATTCTTGTCACCTCGGCTGGACATTGAATTTCAGGATGAGTGTAGCCTCATGCACAAAACCAAATCAATTACTGCCTCAAAAGGGTCCTGGGAGTAGTTTTACATAAACTGGTGCTTATTCTCTTATCTCAGCACAATAGGATACATCCAACACAATAATTAGGAAGACAGATTCCCCTTGTAAACATTTTCTGCACTTGTGTATATTTTTTCCCTGTGGGACCATTAGCAACAGAGCAGTAAATCTACAAGATATATTCCCCATATGAACACAAGTCTCTGTAGTTTGCCAGGTTACAAGAAATATAATTAGGACTCCTTTACCTGACAGATTAATGAGTTGAACAGCAAAGGCCAGATAGCAGTAAATTAAACACCTAAACACTGTGATCTCCACATGTAATAGAATGGTGAAATAGCACATCTTTTGTAATGGCCTTGGCCATTACAACACATAAATTCCTTATAACATATCAGTTTTATGGTACTTTTTTACTGTACCTCGGTATAAATATTTATACTTTTAGCTTGCCTTGCCAGTAAATATTTAGCATTTTGTTCTAAATGGTGACAGCCTCGGGTTCGTCCACACAAAATGCTGCATGGATTTGTCATGTGAATGCATTTAATGAGCCACTGAGAATGTGCATTTGGCAATAATCACCTTTTAGAAGAACTAACAAATGCTCAATCAACAAGCTGCTTGTTAAAGACAGAGCTTCCGATGCGGTGAGAACACAGACGGTCCATCCGAGGCCAGCCTGTGAGATTAGACCAGATTAATGTTGCTTTGGGAACAAAGAAGAAAAAGACTATGGAGAAACACATCTCTGCTAAGGTGTTTAATCCTGTTTCAACAAGAAGTAGTGGGATTATAGTGATTTTAGAGGAAAATTAAATAATAAAAGCCTTGATCGAGTAATTTTCTACTTACAGAGAGGTTTTTGCCTATTTGATGCCATTAGCAAAACTAAACTATTTTATTTGGGATTAAGTACAAAGTTCTTGTTGTCTGCAGAAGTTAGGAAGAAAAAATGGTTATGGTTTAATTTTCATTATAATGATGCCAAAAGTACCAAGTTAGAGCAGGTGAAAAACTGAGTTAGAGAACAAGTTGATTTCTCACATCTCTTAACATTCCCCAATATCTTACCATTTAGGTATACAATGAGATGCAACAATCTGACTCAGAGGATGATCAACAGCAAAGCTGCATGGCATTGCAGCAATAATAACAATAATAATAATAACAATAAATATTTTTAAAAAGACTTGCTTGTAGCACTCAGTTTTTCAGTCCTCATCTTTCAGAGCAACCTAAAGAGACCCCAGTGCGGTCACACTCTGTGCGGGCAAGCTCTCCACAAACACATACTCCAGCAACTTATTAGCTACCTCAATTTCCTCAGGGTGGGATTCATCTCCCCTCATTAGCCATCCCTCGCCACCAGTCTGCACAGACTCCTGTCTGCAGGCTCCCCCCAGCCATGGGAGAGCTGAGAACCTCCAGAGTGTGATTTGTTTTGCCCGAAGATGGAGCGAACACCCCCAAGAAGGTGCCTCCATCTCCCCAGGGTCATTAGTGGAAGGTCGAGCGATGGTTTTAGACCAGACACCTTGGCTTTAGACAGCTTAGGTTAGGTGAGAGAAACCCTACCCTGCACGTGGGAGCTGATCTTGTTCCCCTGTGCAGCCACATTGTTCTGCTCAACAAAAGAGTCTTTCTTTGGGGTGAGGTTCAGAATGGACGTCCCAATGAAGGCAGGCCAGGAGCATTTCCACTGGAAATTGTTTACAGGAAAAAGATCTTTTCCAGATTTCTCATGGCAAAAAAGTTCCCTTCAACCTTCTCCAAAAAAAGCCCCCAAACTCAAGCTCAGCATTTAATTTCCCATCCACTCAGACCCAGGTATTTCTGAGGCCTGAAAGCTCCAAGGGCTCCATGAGAAAAAAGTGAATTGATGTCCCTCCATATACAAAGGTTGGGGTTTACTGAGGTTTTCATACATGTGGTAACAGTGTGTGTTGAGTAGAGCAAAGCAGTTCTTCCAACCCTGCTGATACTATGACCAGAGATCACAGAATTAAAATACAGCAATTCTAGTAAAAGGCAGGAGAATTGCACTTGTATCACCCCAGCATGGTATGAGCTAGCAGTGAATAGTGAGTACGAGTGAATAGAATCAACAAATGGTCTGGGTTGGAAGAAACCTTTTAAAAGGTCATCTTGTCCAACTGCCCTTCCTTGAGCAGGGACACCTTCCACTAGATCAGGTGGCTCAGAAGCCCCATCCAACCTGGCTTGGAACACTTCCAGGGATGGGGCATCCACAATTTCTCTGGGCAACATTCAACACCATAATTGTAAAATAATTTCTTCCTTATATCTAGTCTGAATCAACTCTCAGTTTGGAATGATTATTCCTTGTTTTATTTCTACAGGCCCTGCTAAAATATCTGTTCCCATCTTTCTTATAAGCCCTTCAAGTAATGAAAGGCTGCAATAAGGTCTTCTCAGACCCTTCTCTTTCCCAAGTCGAACAACCTCAATTTTCTCAGACTGTTCTCACAGGAGAGGTGTTCAATTCCTCTGATCATTTTCTTGGCCCTCTTGGCCAGCTCCAACAGGACAATGTCCTTCCTGTGCTGGGACTCCAGAGCTGGATACAGCACTGCAGGAGAGGGAGTGTCACCAGAGCAGGGGAACAGAATCCCCTCACTGGACCTGTTGCCCACCTACTTTGGATGCAGCCTAGGATACAATTGGCTTTCTGGACTGTGCAACATGCATTGCCAACTCACATCATATCATCATATCATATCATATCATACCATATCTCATATATCATATACCATGTGTTATCAGCATTAAACCTCTGTAGCCCCTTCTAAATCCATGTTACCTCTAGCATAGCAGGCAGAGAATGTCACAGCAACATTTAAAGTGACTGAAATAAAACCCCAAACCAGTCGAGATAAAAATACAATTCAGCAGTACAAGGTTACACCAGGAATTCCACAGTTTACATATCTGAATCTACATCCAGACTTAATTCAATGCAGAAGCTGCCCTTCCTCTTATGGACATCAATTTTGGCCACTTCCTGCCCCCATAATGGGTACCCCTCTGCAGGAGAAAGAAACTAAACTTGATCTGCAAAGCTTATGCAAAGCTTAGGCACTGTCACCTTTGAAAGTGCCAATGGAGCAGGACATTTAAAGCCCATGTAATAAATTTTGTGTTCATGTCCCATTTGGGGCATGAACTTTAGAGGACTGTCCCTGCCATGCATTTGGAGCCCACTGGAGTACTGCAGAAATACTTTGAGGGGATGCTAGGGTGTGGGAAGTGGATGGCTCGGAGCTGAATCCTCTCCAGTTCAGGGATGGATGTGCCCCCATTCTCCACACAGCGAGGCACTGCACAGCCTCCTGGGTGTTTGCAGCACCCATTCAGCTATAATTGATACTTAGCTGAAACCCAGAATTCCACTTGTGGAGGTGTTTAGGTGCCTTTTGAAGTTGTCTAGTACAGAAAACACCTGTCTCTCTTTGATGCCACTGGGGTTAGTTCCCCACCTCCATTAATACTGGGTTCTGAGGGCAGCCCAAGGGAAGTGGGTTCCTGTTCCCGCTACTGTGGGAAGTTCACTAACCATGAGCTGAACCATCTGCTGGAGACCTCCCAGAGCCAGCAACCACCACACCACAGGCCAGAAGCTGTAAATGGGGGATGGAAGGGCCCCCTAAGCCCTGGGAAGCGGGGAGAGAAGAGAAAAGCAAAACTGAAAGACAAACCCATTGCATATGCGAGCATTGGGGGTGGATATCCATAAGCAGGCATGTCTCCTGAGGAGCCCCTCAGGCAGGCAGTGCTGCTGGGGTGGCAGCACCCTGCAGCCCAGGGGTACTCCTGGGGCTGTGGCAATGCCATGCCCTGATGTGCCTCCTTAGGGCAGTGGCACTAAGGATGCATCCAGAGGGATTCAGAGACTCCATGCCACATCTCGGTGTGCTCCCTCAGAGACACCACAGCAGCTTGCACCGCAGTGCTCTGCTGCTCATTGGCCCCAGCAATGTTTTCTGAGTGAAGTGGTTGGAAAAGGATAAGACTATCCTGAGGAAAGAGCAGTGTGGGCACCAAACAGGACAGCATTGCTGTACCACATCCCTCACCTGCACCCGTGCCCTGCAGAATCTGCAATAAGCATCCTCTGGCACAAAGTTCATTGGACTCTCCCCCCAGACAAGCGGGTGATTTTTATTGCCACGACTGATGTGTATAAGGCTGGCTTTAAAAACAGCCTCTTTATCCAGCTGTTAAAAGAGCAAAGGGTGACCACCAGCATTTTAACAATCCTGCAAAACCAGGTGTAGATGGAGTGGGATTTATTCAGCATTTTGCTGAGTTTTTGTGAAATAAAAACAACCACTTCCCAGACAGGTGTAAAGGCTGGCCTCGCCAGCAGCTCCTGGAGGAGACCAGCCCTGCAAAACCCTGAGCAGCTCAGGTTGTGCTTTTCTCCCCTTTGATGTCGGGATGTTTGCAGGTCGCGGTGGCGGGGGGAGGACGTGTGAGACCGAAGGGATCTGTTTTGGCTCCGTCCGCGTGGGCGACCGGCGGCGCCCGCGGGTTTCGGTTTGTGCGAGCGCGGCCGGTGCCGGGCCCGGCTTGCGCAGCGGAGCGCGGGTGGCACAGACTGCCTCTGTGTGACAGACTGCGTGGGGCTCTGCGGCTGTGGTACGGGGGAGCTTGTCTGCGAGCAGCTCCCGTAAACGCTTCTGCTGTTAAAGGGAACCGTTTCGTAACACCAAGAAAATAGTAAACAATAATAATAATATTATGCGTTGTCTGCTGAGACTTCAGGCTGGTGCCCAGGTGCTCCCCAGCCCAGGCCGTGCTGGTGCAGAGGCAGAATGTTCCCCAGCCATAAAGATGACCAGAATGTGCAGTTGCTCCTCCCCAAACCAAAAGCTTGTGTTTGGAAACAAGCTGCGCTTAGTTATATCATCTCAGCTTTAAAGCAAATTAGTGTGCTTTTTTTTTCTTTTTTTTTTTTTTTTAATGAAAAAAACCAAACAAATCACCCCGTTTTCATTTCCATGAACGTGAAGAAGAATATATTTTCCCCACTTTTGCCTTCTGTCACTTTCACGTAAATGTCAAAGCCAAGAGGGTTCCTTGGACATGCATTAGCAGCACAATTGATGGGTGAAGTTAACCTTACTTCTCCTGGGCCAGAAGGCAATAAAACCTCTGCTGGCTCTGCTGAGCAAGGGGAAAGGGAGGAAATCTCTAGTTTCACAGTGTGCCCAGGTGTTGAGGCAGGATTGAGATGAATAAGGAGAGGGGCGACACCTCTGAGATGCGAATGGGCATGGCCAGATTTCAGGGATGGCTTATCCCTGACAAACCCTCCCAGTGCTGGCCCTTTTTTTCACCATGAGTAAACTGGGAAACCGAGTTATTTCATAGGAGCTAGTGCAGATCACTGAAGACCTGAGCACTGAAATATGCCTCATTAATCAGCCTATCCGTGTCTCTGTATGATCTACATGATAGGGATGAATATTAACTTCCTTTGAAGAAAATAAAGCAAAGCAGCCACATGTTTTACCTGGCAAACACATGCAGGGGTGATTCATTCCAAGAATGCTCTGAAAAATCCCCACCTCACTTTTACCTCTAGGAAATTCCCTTTTCATGGGAATGAAAATCACAGCTCCCACGCCCACAGATCGCAGGGCTTTGGCACTTCGAAAGGCAAGAGATGCTTCACTACAGCCTTGCTCATTGAGATCTCTCTGCAATGAACAAAGTACCAGCAATGCTTTCCGCTAACCAGATCACATATATTTTTTTTTTAACTAGCACATTTTTATGGTGGATTTAAGCAGCTTCCTATGCTCCTGTTGTTGCTCTTAATTTTTTTCATGATTTTGGGTGAAACCCCTGCAGGGGGATGAAAAAAAAAATAAAAAGAGAGAAAGAATAAATAAATAATGAAGAAAATGTTTCTCTTTCCCTCTCAATGTCAGGAATGTATGGAAAGCTTTAGGCTGCAGCAGTATTTTGACACTGCGCACTGTATTGCTCCCCTCCCCTATTCCTTTGAGGTTCATCTTTCAGACCACAGCTCTGTTCCGCTGCCAACTCGTTGGAAGTGTTTAGTGACTGGAGAACTGTTGCCTGCTCTCTTCAGAACTTCACACTTCATTTTTCCAGATCCCTGCGAGCAGCAGCAAATATTTCACCAGCCTGGTTTGCTGGCTACCACCATAAATCAGACTTAGGACCCAAAAAAATATCCAGCCCTGTCAAGGCATTAAGCTTTTATTTTCAGGCTGGATCCAGTGGTAAATGAGGGCTTGTATTTTCATTTAAAACTGTAAAGGGATTTTAAGGATTGTCGTTGGACAATGGCCAGATTCAAAAGATACAATGCAGAGTGTAACTGGTTAGAGGAGATTTGAAAAAGTCTTAAGTATGAAAAATGGCTTTTCTTAAAGGTTTTTCAATGAAATGTGAAGCCGGACTTGAATTTCATAAAGGCTTTGGCACAGGCTGTTTATGAGGAAATCAACTGGGAAAGGGAAGAGGATGATGCTCCTGACCATTTGAGCAGGTATTTGTCCCAGCCTGCCCCTGCAGATTTACCAGGATGAGATCTGATGCAGATATGACAGGCACAAGAGCTAGGAAAAAATGTGTCTAATGCTTATTGCCTTGATGTGAATCACTTAAAAAATTAGAAATAAAATAGGAACCTGTATAACCCTGTGGATTTGAGGATGTTTGCAAGGCAAAGATGCTCAGAAAATTTGCCCTTCACTGCCCAGGCTGGGATTAGAATGCAGTAGAGTTTTCATAACAGCCTCTCGAAGAAAACAACCCCAATCCCTCAGTCTGCTCTTCATTACCCTAAAGAAGCAATGAATAGGAACGAGGTGGGGAGCCGAGCAGTGGGGCTGGACTGCCAGCATTGTCACAGGCCTCGCGCTGCTGCAGTTCAGCGGGCTGGGAGCCGTGTACAAACCATCTTCTTTTTGCATGATAATAACGACCAGACTCATTTACACAATTTAGCTTTAAAGCATGCCTCAAAGCTCCAGGCAGAGCAAGGTGAGCATTGGCAGAAGTTACCGAGGCACCAACAGGCGTCCTGTGCCTCAGTTTCCCTCACATCTGAGGAAAAAGGAGAAGAATTGGTTCAGACAAAGTCATGATGAGGGGAAATGTTTTTCCTAACTGCTCCCATCCCAGACCACCTTCTGACCTGGGAGAGCAGAAGGTTGCTCCTATCTTCGCTGCATATTCCCAGGATTATCCAAAGCAGGTTGGTTTGTTATTCCTGCCCTGGAGGGAGAGCTGTGTCTTTCCCCATGGCAAGGTGTTTTAAGGACAAGCTGGTTGACTCTTGCTTGGTGACACAGCCACACAAAACTCACTAACTCGGACCTATCTGGGGTTCTTTTTTCCCCAGTGGGCAAGTATCCTTTTCCCAGCCTCGACATTAGCCTACACCATCCCATTTTGCAGTTCCTGCAAAAGACAGTAACTCCGGCTCCTGGTCACAAATAAACTGAGGATAAAACAACAGCTTTTGTACATGGTGCTTCTCTTAGTACCTGTACCATGGCTTAAGACAAGCACTGGCATTCACAAATATAAGCTGCTCAACTCCCAGAAATGCCTTTCCTCTGGGAAATGTCACCATACTGCCCGTGGTGTGGGCAGGAAAGGTTCAAACATGTAGGGGAGTGACAGTGGCTTAACAAATCGCCTCTCTGTCAGCTGAGCCTCTGTAACTGTCTGTGTATGTGCCCCTGGGCCACCTTGGAGGGGAATTAATGGGATTTAGTGTGTTAACCTGAATTAATGTGAATTAATTTAGTCAATTAATTCACTGTGGGTTGAGGCTGTATCTCCTTGCCATACAAGCCAGGCCGGATGGAAGTGCACTCAGGGATCATTCCCATCTGCCAGCCAGCCGTGAATGGGAAGGGTTATGCTGTCAGCACTGGATTGCATGTCTGAACCATCCCTCTGCATGACCAGGCTTACAAAGAGATGGGGCCTGAAGAGCAGCTCTACAGAAGCATTTCAGTACCTAAGGAATTGCCGTGGGATGTCAGTCCCCAGATAGTTTGAAGAGCTGAACCTTGATATATCAGGGTAGGATGAAGTTTTGACATACTCTGACTACAGGCATACTCTGAGAAGTCTTTCTTTTGCAAAGATTCATAAAATGATGGCAGAAGTATCGAAGCCATAGGAGAAAAGCCATGATAGATGTGTTCCTAGCCCTCGTTCCATTTTTTCTCAAGGGACTGACTCCCAAGCAGATGGCATGCCTGAGACAAACTACATTATTTAAGATTTCTTTGCAGAGCAAAGATGTTGCTCTCTGCAGTCACAGGAGATGGTCCTTAGGGTGCTTTTTCATGTTCTGGCTTGAGGCAAGGGGCCCCTGGAGACCCCCCACCTCCCACAGCGAGCCAGAGGCATTCCCAGCCACAGGCATTGCAGTTCTCCCAGTAAATACCAAAGCCTCCCAAGGTCCCATTGCCTTGTCTCCCATGGCCATGTCTAATCTGAATGGTTTCCTTTTACACTTCCCCACCAGTGCCCATATTCTGCTCTGCTTATTGCTCGCTACCTGTCTTGAAAAATTTCCCACCTCCTCTGACCTTGCTACCACTGCGTCTTGGGTGTTCTGCATTTGAGGCTGCTTCAGCAGTAGGCTCAGAGTCAATTAATTTTCCAAATCACAGCTAACTCAGCAAGGCATTCATGAGTGGCAAGGTGGGGAGGCCAGCTGTATGCCGGGGGAAAAAAAAAGTTTAGTTTCCCAATTTAGCCTGGTGTGTAGCAGGGGTGGCCAGGAACTGGCGCTGGCTGCAAAATGGGATAATTTTCCAGGTATGTCAAGAGCGCAGGCACCACGCTCAGAGTGAAACAGAAACAAAAGCACCAGCCCTTTTCCCTGTGGCAGGATCAGACCCCCAGCAAAATTACTTCCTATACTGAGAGCTGACATAAGACTCCACACTTCCAGGCAAATAAACACCTCTTCATTTCAGTGGCTATCTGACATGGGTGGAACAGAGGGCAAGGAAAAGCTTATGGCTCCTTTATATTTTTAATAGCTATGAACACACTGCTGGCACTTAAGAAACGTGTTTGTTAATAAGTGATGAGCGTTAAAGGGCAGCTTGGTGATTAAGGTTAGAGAACAGCTCCAGCCTGGCCTTTGCTGCAGCCTCCTGGGGTGATTCAGGGGCAAGTCTCTTTGTATAAACAACCCTCCACAGGGTG
Source organism: Hylia prasina (assembly GCA_013397195.1). Classification (NCBI taxonomy): domain Eukaryota; kingdom Metazoa; phylum Chordata; class Aves; order Passeriformes; family Sylviidae; genus Hylia; species Hylia prasina. The sequence continues at coordinate 605,618 of VYXD01016445.1, read as the reverse complement.
GGCTGTGGGGGGAGCTCCGACTGAGTCCTCTTTGCTATCCCAAGTGCATTCCTTGGCCTCCCAACACCCAGGGAGCACGTGGCTCCTTGCAACAGAGGGCATGAGGACATGGTCCCCAACACGCCGTCAGTACCTGAGGGTAACAAGCACACACACAGGTGAAGATGAGGAGAAGAAAGATCACAGCCTTCTTTGGCCTGCAGAAATTATTCGTGTGCCCACCCTCCCAGATGAGCACTGGTGAGCTTGCAGCATGGGTGGTGTATCTGCACTGCTTAGCATGAACCAGACCCACAGTGAAGAAATGACACCACTGCTGTCACACTGGGAAGACATGACCTGATTCAAGAAACATGCAAAAACTACATTTTCGAGGTCAAGGCCTCATCTTCACAATGTTCAACCTCATAAACTTTCCTGGAGCCGGTTTGGTCTGACTATGCTGCTGTGTGTTGGTGTGCAGACACTTTCATCCACCTCCATCCCTCTCCCTTCAATAATGTTAATGGCTCTCTCCTCCCTACCACATGAGCTGCAAAGATAAATACATCACAGATTGGGAAGCACACAGACACACTGAGGATAGGGTACAGCTAAATGCTTTGGAAGGATAACAAAATGAATACACTTGGCCACAGGAAAAAAAAAATTTAAAAAAATGACCAGGCTCCATTCTTTAGACAGAAGGTCAACAGGCATGGCTTGGCCATGTCCACCATATTCAGTTTAGCCTCCAAATGACAGTAATTATATCCAAACTCTCCACTGGGAGCAATCTCTCACCTGTCCTACCTCCTGAGTGCTGCCAAGCATTTAATGGGAGAGCCCCAGACAAAAGCTTGCCCAGGCCTCTCTTAAAGATTCTGTCAGGGCAAGTCCATGCTAATAACAATAAATGTCCCCTTTCAGACTGGTTTCACTACTGAATTCCTTTTCTTTGGATAGCATCTTCATTGTCAACTTTTCACTGCCCATCACAGCTTTGTGCTGTGGACATTTGCAAGAAAATGTAACTTTGTGCTCATATGGCATCAATTTCTTCTTGTAATCTCCAGCTTCTCTCCCAGATGGACCATCTCTTTTCCCCTTCTCCCCACCTCCTTCCTTGATCTAAGGAAAAAGCAAGAGTGATTTTCAGTAGAGGATCTGAGACCTGTGCAGGGGTTTGCTCGACCTGATCATTGTGAGGTGGGTATAAAATCAGAATTGAGGTCTGCTTTGAGGGACTGGCAAAAGGCTGTACCACTGTGGCCCGTGGAAGTGGTGAGGAGCTTCAGCTCTGCCCTTCTGATTTTGGGAGCTTCAGCACTGAGCCAGTTCACAGCCTAGACCCAGAGCAAGCCAGATCCTTCCCACCTGCCCCATCCACATTATAGTCACAGACCCTAAGTGGCTTGTGCAGGGACAAGACAAATTTTAACCTTATTTGCTCCAATTTTCAACATTGCAGGAAGTGTAAATGAGGTTGAGAGCTGGAATTCTGTTTCCTCTTAATTTTCTTTTAAATTGGTTTGTTTGTTGAATGCAAATTCATTGAGTTTCTTTCACCTGCCCTTGTGCTAGACACTCCGGTATAAATGTTTGATTTGGAAGAATTTCCAGTGGATTTCTGGGATGGGGTGGCATTGGTCAGCAGTATTAGTATTAGTAGTGGGAAGCCCTAAGATAGAAGCAGATCTAGAACTGGAAAAAATCACACGAAAATGTCTTCCTCTCAGAAACTGTGGTACAAATAGACTTTCACTCTTTTAAATTCCTCTGAGAAGACTTTGACCAAAAAGAGATGCTTTCCTGAAACAAAAGAATTTCTGTAAGAAATGCCTCTTTCAGAAGGCAAAATAGAAGAATTTTATGTCATAATACATCTGCTCTTTTCTCAATAATGTATTTGGGTAACTAATTTCCTAAGGCCTAATGGTATAAATATAACAGAGCAGAGAGATGAAGTCATTTGATACTGTGGCAAGATGTCAAATAAGACCTGGTATAAGTAGATGAAATAGCCTATTTACTTATTGTCTATCATTTCATTAAAAAACAAACAAACAAATAAAAAAAAACCCCAAACCCCAAAACATTAGAAGCAGCTGTTAGCACAACCAGCAGAGCTTATCTTATTCCTTAAATCAACTCTAGCCTTTTGGTGATGTCATACAACAGTTTGACTCTGACATGTAGTATTGGCATTTCCTGCTAAATGGAAATAATAAGAGCGTGGGTTTTGCTGAGCACTTCCTCCACACACACATAGACACGTGTTTCTCCTTCTACCTCCCCACTCTCTGTAATCATTGCCCTGATGAAGTGTGACCAATCAAAAAAAAAAAAAAANAAAAAAAAAAAAAAAATACAGTGTGGGATGGTGGGCTCAATGGAAAATCATAATTTATTTTCCACCCAGCAAAATCCTTTTTCTTCCTGCTCTTTGATAAGCCATGGTTTGTGTTCTCTTCAGAAGCCTCGACAATGGCAGACTGTGCCTTTTCATCACTCAAGCATTTTTGCTTTCGGTCGCTCTGCTATAAATAGGAAAGTCTTTGTTCTGGCCCCTTTGGATCACAGGCATGGCTCTTGGTGGACACTCCAGCCTCTCCATGCTTCCCGGTTGCTCTCCTGCAAGAAAGCAGCCACACAAACAAACAGGCTGCTCTGTTTGGACTTTCTCTGAAGTCACAATTTCTTCCACTAAATGTTTACACATTCCAAGGCCGAGTGACTGGCCTTGCATCTTGGGAACGCAGGGCTGGGGATTTGCGTTGCTTTCAGGAAGATTCAGAGATGTGTGTTTAATGGCTTCAGTTAACAAGTTAATTAGCATGCTTTTTTTGGTTTTTTTTTCTTGAACTTCTGCTCAAATCAAAACACAGCTAGCATTTATTTTGGAGCTAATGGGAACATTTTCATAAACTGCAAATTTAGAGACAGTAGAAGGATCCTGGCTGAGCACATTTTCAAATGAGGGCTTGATACAAGGCTCTTTACAAAGTCATGTTTCCTCTGTTTCAGCAAGTTTGGAGTCAGCTGCTCAGTTTAGGTGTAAGCTGTAGAAGAGAGGTCAGTCTCTCACTTGGGGTGCCCAGTGTCCTCAAGCCTGACCTTGAGGGTCTTTCTCTAGGATTCTAAGTCAGCTATAATAATAATAATGGTACCTTCAGTCCTTGATATCCCAGAACTGGATGATGTGCTGGGCATGAGCAATAGACTGAGAGGAAAGGGAGCTCCTGAGATTCCTGATGCCTGGTCATGAGTGACTTGGCCCAAGACTGAACCACAGAGCAAGAGGCAAACAATCTGTTCTTCACAAGTGTCTCCCCAGCCTGGCCAACTTCTTCAGTTACTCATTTGTGAAGCTTCTCCCTTCCTTGCTTTTATTTCTCTGTCAGCTCAGCCTGTTTTGCTTCTACTTTTTTTTTTTCTCTTTTTTTTGGTACAAATGAACTAAATTTTCCAAATTCATCTGCATTGCTATCAGACATTGTTCTTTGAAAAAACCTTGGCATCATTTCTGAAGTTTCTCTGTGTACACTTTCCTGTTCTTGTATTTCCGTCATCCAGGTATCATCACTCAATAACCATACTGAGGCTGTAATGCTTTTCACATGGAAGGAATTGTGTTTTATTGATGGCAAATGTTGTAATGCACTTTCATGTCAAGATGAAAATCTGAAAAAGAAACTTTTTACAATGTATGCTACATGAAACCTCTACGCTGAACCAGGCTGGAGAGAGAATATGTTCCAGTACAAATATGCGATGACTATATATAGTAAATTAGACAGTCCTGGCATGCAGGTATGGGCACAAGAACATATCCATGCTGCAAAATTTTTAGCATGGGCACAGTCAAGTAGCACTCTCCAAAGCCAATTTCAGGCACAGATCATGTGTTAGCAAAGACAAGAACACTCTGAATAGGGATTTTGGATGTGGCTCCTCCCTTTTAGGGGGTCAGGGTACTTAGTGTTGTGTACATAATGAAAAAAAAAAAAAAAGCCAAGTAGCTTCAGGACCCGAGTGTGAACCCAAGCATGGTTTGGTTCATGCAATCACAGTGGTCAAACCTACCATGGACATCTTGGGTATGTAGTTTTTTGACCTACCACCTGATTTCTGTGATCCAGACTCTGTGGGGGTCACTTTGATGATGGTTTTATTTGCAAAGGGATGCCTGGTGAAAACCCTGCACCTCACAGAGAGGAGGTTGGAGCTGCTCCTCAGGGAGAAACTTGCTTCCACTGAGGAAACAAATGCTTGGTATGTAATGGGAGAGGAAAAGGGAAAGTAAAGCCAGAGCCTACATGTCCACTGATGGGTTCTTAGCCCAGGGAGAAATCAGGATAACACTACCAAAAAACTCCAATAAATAAACAAACAAACAAAAAATCTGCAAATAAAACAAGTCAATTTTTGCTGGGGACTGCAGGAATCAGTGTCTGCAGCATTTGGAAGTTGGAGACAACGCAAGGTCAGACTGGAGGCAGAACCAGCTGTGAGGGTTCTCTGGTTTCCCAAAATCAGAGAGTTATCCCTTCCAGCATCTCCACCAGCACCACTTCAGCTCATTTCTGAGCTCAGATGGAGGAAAAGCTTTTCCTGGAAGACACATACACTGTCCTGGGTGGTGGGGACCTGGGTGTGTGACACAGCCAGCCCATACAGACACCTGTTTGGCAACCAGGAGCTGACTACATGACACAGCTGGGGACAGCAGTGCCTCCAGGTAGTCACTACCTCACATCTAGTGGGACTCTTTGCAAGCTGGTGCATGCCCTTCCTCCCAGTGCTGATGAAAACTTGTAGCCTGGCCAGAGCCCTTGGGTGGATGCCACCTGTACCCCAGCTGTGGCTGTTACTGCTGCCAGCTCTTCAATCTTTTTTCTGGTTATTTTTTAGGTTCCTTCACTCTGGGGATGTGGCTGAAATGCAGAAGACTCATCCTCAGACTGTTTTTGTCTCAGTTCATACCCTGCTGCCATCTGCCATTGGATGCCCTCCAATTCCACCAACATGAGTGAGAGTTAAAATCCTGGAGTGATTTTAGCCCCATGAGAGCAGGAAGGTCCAGACACCTCTTCAGAAAAGCTTGTTGGGTGGTTTCCCTCTTTTCTTTTTTTTTTTTTTTTTTTTTTTTTTTTTTTTTTTTTTTTTTTTTTTTTTTTTTCGGTAAAGGCAAAATGTTTAGTTACACTTTGGGAAAGTATCCAATTCTATGCGTCCTTGCCTGAAGGAGCCTTGAAGGTTTTTCAAGGTTGGATTGTCTCCTCAGCTCAGTCACCATGTGTGCAGTGATGTTGGGGAGTTTGCATCCAATTTATGTACCAGAGAAATAAGATTACCACCCATCCCAAACAGGGATGAAATGGCCTTCTCCTTCTTTCTCATTTGATTCTTGGAGGTTTTTTTGTGTTTGCCACTAAGAGCAAAACTAGAAAACCCACTCAAAGCCCAGTAGATAATGTGTCAGGTCTCAGATGTTACTCACTTCTGTTAGTCACTGAGACCAATTCAGTGGTCTCAAAGTCTTCCACTATTAATAGCGAGATTAGGTTCTGTGCCAGTGCATGGAGCTGGGAATTTTTTGTTCAAAACTATAATGCTCTTGCTAATTCTGTGCACAGTTGTCAATGTAAAGAAATGAAAAATTCAGACTTCCACACCCAGAATGATTTTCCAGCCACGAGGCATATGAAATCTGCTGGCAAAGTGGCTCCAGGGACACAGAATTTTGCACCTCTTCATGATTCAGATCTCAGGGCAGATGCTCCTGAGCTTTCTTTTCAGGCAGGAAGGAGAAATATCTTTTTAGGGTATCTCATCCTAAAGTGGGCAACTCAACTGCTTCAGATCAAAGCACTCTTTTCCCTCTATTGATCCTAAAGGGAGCAAACACAGGGTAACTATCCCAGATGTGGAAGTCTCGTTTAGGTGAGATAACCTCTACGCTGCTTCTTTGGGCTCCAGCACTGCTCCATTTGTAGCTGTTCTTCCCAGATAGCTCATGCCCACCTTGGGCTGGGGTTTTGGTGGGATGGCTGATACGTACAAGCATTAATTAGTCAGATCCTAGGAAGATTCACACCTGGCAAAACCAAGATGAAAATGGACTCCTGCCTTTTTCCAAGGGCACATCACTGTTGGTACACCTGCTCTCTTTCCACTTTATTTTCTTCCAGACTTCATAACTCTCATTCTCCTTTCTGCCACCCAGAATCAGGTGTAATGCTCTTATTTTCTCAGCTGGAAGGGGAAAATCAGATTTATACAAGCTCAGCTTTGCTAAGGCAAATGACCTCTGAGTTAGGAGGTCAGTGCACCAGAGTGTGGTCCAGGTAGATGTCAAAAGTGCAAAGGACAGGCCAAAATAAGCCCAAAGTGTACAAACACCCTGACAGACAATCCTGAAAAGGGAAAAGCCATCTGCAAACAAATACCAGAGCCAGGAAGAAAGATCTGCTTTCACTCTATATTATTTTCCTATCTAGAAGTCTGGGCTACAGCAAAACCCTTTAGAAAATAGCCAAGCATATGTTGCTGTCAGTTGTTTTTCATGGATGGAAAAAGGGAACTCAACCTTTTCTCTGAAAACACCTCTGCTCAGGGTTCCTGGAAGAGGCTGAAGTCTCTGGTTTCTACAGTGGCTGCCTCTTACCAAGGGCTCAGGCTCATGTATGACTCCAGTTTCAGCTCTGGCCTGCAGAAGATCTGAGGTGTAACCCCAGGAGAAGGGCATGGATGCACAATGTGGCTGTTGCTGGTCCCGCAGTGACAGATTCCCGAGGATATGGAAAGTGGGAACCCAAATTGTTTTAAATAGAGCATCTTCCTGTCTTGCTTCCTCACTGCTGAGACTTTTCTTTTAAAATCTCAATTTTCTCCTTTTCTGGTTTCTAGGGCTTGAGTGAGAAGACTCATCCTCCTATTTTTTAGATGTTTATGTTCAACATCCTGAGTTTATTCATAGAGCAACAAGCCTGCCTTTAAAAATTAGGGCCAAATCTAGGTCAAATCTGATAAACATTTCATCCTTTGCTCTGCAGACTCAGAGGGCTGAGGCACTTGAATGTGTCACTGCAGGTCGGTGACTGACACCACATCACCAACAGGCCATGAAGGACAAGCCCCAAAGGTGAGGCCAAAGACCAGCTTGAAACCTTTTTCACTGGGTTTTCAGCAAATGCAATTTTATGTCACATTTGCCAACAGTCACTGTTTGAGTTGCAGTATTCCAGTGTTTGTGAGACCAAAGCCTCTTCACAAACTCTCAACATTTCTTGTGTAGAAAGAAGAAAGAACACTTTTCTAGAAGTGTTCAGAAGGGACTGTAGTGCAGCATGTCTTAGTTCTTCTCCTTGCTACACAATAAAGGTGCCATCAAGAACCAATGCTTGGACAGAAACATCTCTGCTATCCATGGAGACGTCATCTTGAAATGTCTTCAATCATTCAGGAGTTCTGAAATTACTGAGCTTCACTGACTGACCATGTGACTGAAAAGCTACAAACATTGCCCTTGTGTCCACACAGAACACAATCTCTGTAGCTCTGTCTCATTCAAAAGGAGGCTGAAAATTAAGGTTAAATGCCCTCAAAAGCCTAGGAAAATCCTTAAACTGAAAGAAAGACACTTGCAAAATCACTCACTTTGTCTCCCCTGGGGTTCATGTTCACAGAGCCACCTTACCCATGGAACAGCTCCAAGCAGCAGTGGGTGCTCACAGGAGTTGCTCCTACGTGAGTCAAAGCAGACACAGGATCATAGAACCATAGAATCATTGAGGTTGGAAGAGGCCTCCAAGGTCATTGAGTCCAATCAATAACTCAGTTCTGCTAACTCACCACTAAACCATGTCCTTCAGCACATCTACACATCTTTTAAATCTTTCCAGGGATGGTGACCCTGCCATTTCCAGGACTAGCATGTTGCAATGCTTGATTATGTTTCCAATGAATAATTTTTTTTCCCAATATCCAATCGAAACCTCCCCTGGCACAATTTGAGGCCATTTCCTCTCATCCTGACCCTTGTAATTCAGGAGAAAAGACCAAGCCTCATGTGGCTACAATCTCCTTGCAGGGACTTAAAAAGAGCAAAAAGCTCCATCCTGAGGCTCCTTTTCTCTAGGCTAAACACCCCCAGCATCCTGGGCTTGTGCTGCAGACCCTTCCCCAGCTCTGTTGCCCTTCTCTGGACACAGTTCAGCCCCTCAATATCTTTCTCACATGAGGGGTACAAGACTGAACACAGGATTCGAGGTGTGGCCTCACCAGTGTCCTGATGAGGCAGAAGGACAATCCCTGCCCTGATCCAGCAGCCAAAGTATTGCTGGTACAAGCCAGGGGCCATTGGCCTTCTTGGCCACCTGGGCACACTGCAATCAGGATGTGACAGTTCAGACAAAGTCAGAAAAAATTAAATGCAAATAATGAAAGTAGATTAATGTGGTTCAGCCCTTTTCCTCTGCACTCTTCAGCATATTTGCAACACCCTGGTGATGGCTGATAAGAAAACAGGGGGTCAAAGTGTCAAGAAAACAGGTTGTTTCCTTTGCATTAAGTATGAAAAGCAACATCTCCCAGCTTTCTTGTGGCTAAGTCCAATCCAGAGAGTGACTAAATTTTATTCAGGTGCAACTGAGAGGTGCTGGCTGCACAATATCTGTACAACCACACATCACACCCATTCCTATGTTTCAAAGCCTGGGACATCTCATTTTCCCTGGATGCTTTTCTGCCATGAGCAACAGCCCCTGTACCATTTCTTTCATAACAGGAAAAAAAACCCAACAACAACAAAAAACCACAAAAAAAAAAAAACCAAAAAAAACCCAACCACTTGTCAGTAATGATCAATGCACCACTTATGTCTTTGTAAGAAGAAGACTGATTCAAGATGAATTTGAGAACTGAAAATACTAACTGTACTAGATAGCAATCATTATGGATACAATAGAAATACTGTTTTTATGGCACATAATCTTCTCCCTTGTCTCTCCCACTGCAAGATCCCTCTCTGCTCTACTGTCTCAGATAATTTACAAGATTACAGGAAACTTAGAGCAATTTTTCCCAGTTTCTCCAAGTTTTTTTGTTGGGTTGGTTTTGGTTTTGTTTATTATTATTGTTTTTATTTTTATTTATTATTATTATTTATTTTTCGTTTTAAAAATTACTTGGCCAAGAACTCGTCATTTTTTTCCAGCTGTGTTGGATGGTTTAGCAAAGATACTGCTTTGTTTCACTTATATCCAGAGGATTGATCTCCAGTACCAGCACTGGAGTTACAGTGGGATCTGTTACAGTTTGAATGACCAAAGCACTGATGAAAGGAGAAGTCTTTCCCCATCCTCTGAAGTCTTCAAAACTATATGAAGACCTTCAGTCCAATCACACACACAATTTTGGGGCCAGGGAGTACAGTCTAGCTGGGGCTCTGAGCACAGGAGCAGCTCACTAAGCAACAAAGACTAAAAAAATTAACAGCTGTCATTGTTGCCCCTACTATCTAGATGACCTTCAAATCCAGAGGCCAAAATTCTTGGTTTTCCTAGGAAACAGAAATTCTTTCTGCACAGAGAATGGTTTTTCACATGCCAAACCAGAGGCAAATCCCACATTTTCACTGGCATTCTCTCACCTATTTTCCTTGGGAGGGTCCCTTTGCCCTGGATCACACACACACATCCACAAATACGCCCAGGTACAAGGTGCTGATCTGCTCACATGAACAGAAAGCAAAGATCCCCAAAGCCAAAAGGAGCATTTTAGAGTGCTTGTCCCAGCAAGGAAGCTGGAATTTTCTTATGTTCCCCTTTTAAATATTTGAATATCATGTAATACAGTAGTGCATAAATACAGATATCAGAAAAAACAAATAAACAAACAAAACAAACCTCAATAAACTATTGACCCTAATCTTTAAAACTCAGAGAATTAGCTCCTGACTTAGGCAGATTGCCTTTGAGAACATCTTTGGCCAAACTGTTTTCTCTTGGTCATCTGCATGGTGGGGGATATTCCTTCTGATATCCAGCTTCAGCTTCTGAATTAACAGTCTGTGTAACACTTCTTGTATAGTCTGTGAAGCCTTTTAATGAAAATTTAGGCATTAAGTTCCTGCTTTAGGAATGACTTAGCCATGGTCCCTAGACCTTAGCTCAACTGGGAGCTATCAGTCATCAGGTGAGAAGTCACAAGCCCTGATATTCAAAGCTCTGCTTCCCACTGCTTCCTTTGCCTCAAATGTTCAGATGGCTTTAATGGCTACAAAAGGAAAACCAGCAGGTTTAAATTCCACCATTTTTTTTTACCTGAAGGAAGTAATTCCTTTGTATATCCTGCTAATACTGTTTTTTAAACCTTTATTATGAACCCAGAGGGCAAAGTAGAGTGCACAACTACAGCAGCCGTAGCAGAAAACAAATTCGCAAACTGCAACCCTCCTTTTCCTCTTAGTTTGGGTTGGTATTGACCTGCTAAGGAGAAATGTGTTTACTGACAAGGTACCAGACTTTTCTGGAAAAATGGCATCACAGCCTTTCAATTCTTTGAAATTTTCTTCATCACAAATACTAACAAATTTGTACATATTTTATGAAGAAATACTGATTTCTTAACAACAACTGTAAAGCAGCCAAAAACCGTTGGAAGAAAAACGGTTACTGCATTTTAAGCTATAAAAAAGCAACTAAATAAACCAGGAACTGCAGGATTCATAGCAAGATCAACTCCCTTGTTCCATACATATTTTACCCATTTCTGACACTATTTCCTATTGAATCAGATTGACTCAACAAGGTGGCAAATACAGAGGCAAAATCACATTCATATTCACATTCATATCCCATATTTTCATCAGTGCCGATCTAAAGCATTACACAAATTTTATTAAGTACCCATCCGTTTTGGACCCTTAAGAAGAGAGTGAGTCTAAGAAAACACTCTCAGAAGTGAACTCCTTCCCATTCTGGGAGACAGCTGCAAATTTGGTTGCCCCCTTTCTCATATCGCACACAGGTGTGGATGTGTTTCTGAAATTCATGTCTTCCATCTCTGAGGTTTGTTTTATTATTTTCAGTTGTGGCAAAGAAGCACTGGAGAAATGACTTTGACACTTCATTTGCAAGGCCTGAGGTCTGTGGTCATTCTCATCTTTAGCACCAAACCTTTACAAATTCAGTATTATCCTTGTCTCTGTTGGGTGCACCTTTTCACGTGTCTCCAGGACCAAGGGGCACCAGCCAGGCTGCTACAATTTTCCCTGATTTTGGTCCACAACCCCATTGTGGGGCTAAAAGAATGCAGTGGGATGGGAGAAGCCTTGTATGTACCAGTGATGAGGCCAGTTATACACCTAGGGAAGGGATGGATCCCTTTGGACTTGTGATTAAAATACTTAACAGGGTAGTAACTGAAATGCCAAAGGGCCAATAGTGACATTAAATCTGGCAGCAACTTCAGCAAATCTACACTTCCTCAAAGCACAAACTGGTTCCAGTTTTAGCTCTGCTTTTTGACAGAATCAAATGTAAGGTCTGCCCACTGACCCTACATGTTTAATACCTGCCTGGGGAGCTGAAAGAGGGGGAAGTTCCAGGGCCCTACTACTTCCAGTGTAAAGTCAGGATCTGAGCACAGTGATTTGCATTTGAGATGACTTTTGTTTATGGTGTGCATTCATTTGTCCATCTTCACCAGGGTTTGACCCTTCAGCCTCACCACAGCAATGGACGCAAGTCCAGTGGTTTGTGTATTCCTGTCTCTAGGCTGTCACATTGCAGGTAACTTAAATTATCTCTCTCTATTTAAAATTTTCTCCAGATGGTGAGACCTGATACAGGCAGGTGTCTTTGAGCAGGAGAACGTCTTAGCCATGAGTGGAGGATCCTCTTTCCATCCTTCACTACAGGTGCTACCAACACAGGGTGGCCCTAGGTCTATCCCTCTGTGCCACAAACACTTGGCTCTGTAAATCCATGATAATCAGGTAATGATGCAGAACATCAGCACATTATCTGTTGGTATCTTCTGGCATGGAGGGGCTCATGTGCTGCTCCAGGGCAGATGCCCACAATAAAATGCCAGTCTTGACATGGCCATCCCCAGAAAAACATCCTTTATAAACAAAAGCAGTACATTGGGAAAAAAAAAATAAATTCATATGCCCTGTAAAACCAAACAATCGAAATAAGTTCTTAGTTGTAAACTTATGAAAATATCAATTGGGGTGATTCTTTTTCTCAAGTGGAGACAGGGAGGCTTGAAACAGCACGCACCCAACCTACCCTCGTTGGCAAGAAAAGGGGTTGCACAAGTTCTTCATAAACAATTTTATCTGCAGTCATTAGGCAGCAATCCTAAACACTGAATAAGTTCTTCCCATCATTTCACAATAGGTTTTTTTCTGGTTTCTAGGAACTGTTTGTGAGGACTGCCACTCAGCATCTGAGAAAAATGTGTAGCCATGGTACACAGTTAATTCATTTTCTTGGGCATTGCCCCATTGCAGAAATATAAAATGTCATGTCAACATGTACTCTACTTTTCTCTAACACTTGCCATCCAGTACCTATAAGCACATTACAAACATGAGTGATTTTACTATGATTCCAAAGATCCCTGCCCAGAAGGAAAAACAGTTCCTCTGCTAGACATAAGGAAAAGAATATTGAAGGGACACAGGCATCTTCCTTAATGCTCAATACAATGCCTTATGAAACCCCAATCCTGTCTTTATCTAGTACTTTGAATTAATGTCTTCCAGACAAATAAAAAATACTGAGAACAAAAACAAGGCAGAGGGGAAAGTACAAAAAAAGATGGAACAAAAATGCCATTTTAAACCACTGGCCCCTACTCAGCACAGAACAATTTTCTATGGCAAGGAGCAAGTCAAGTAAATTCCTTGTTGAATTGGTATTTTCTACAGCTCCCCAAAAGCTGTGAATTTTGCAGCTCTGTAAAACAGAGGGTGAGATCTCTGCCAGCACTGTTCCAAATCCCCAGAAAGTGCAGGAATTCCTTCTCCACACACGGTGACTGATCAGTGAAGGGACAGAAGCATTGGCTGGATTTTCAGTCCTGACTTTTAAGATCTGGCTGCCAAGTGGCATTGCAAAGACAGATCTCTGGAGATTTCTCATACTTCTTTTGGCTTATTCTCCTGGTGTGTTCATCTTAACAGAAATCAGCTGTTTTCCTCATTTTTACAGTATTTGCAGAAGAGACTTTAGCATCTGGCCTGGCTATTATTAAAAGATGAGAGCATCCTGCTCTTTTAGGAGAACACCACTACTGGTAATAAACGGACAAAGATCCTTTGCATCCAGGTTTCCTGAGATCTGTCTGGTTGTTTGGGTTTTTTATCCCTTCTGCTGCAGCCTGTCCTTCCTATTTCCTCATGTTTGCCAATCAGCCTCACACATCCTGGAGCAGGGATAAAAATTGTGTTTTCCTGTAAGATGCTGTCTCAGAGTGTTTGGATGTAGCAGCATCATTTTCACCTCCAAGGACTTTTTTGGAAATCAAAAACTAAACAAGCTGTGGGGGATTGAGGAACTGCCTTCACGTTTAGGCTTTGATTTTATATTTAATAGTGTCCTACAGTCACAGGCTGGAGGAATAATCACAGCACCTTCCAGTACCTAAAGGGGCTCCAAGAGAGAGGAAGAGGCACTTTGGACAGGGGCATGGAATGACAGGACATGGGGGAGTGGCTTCCCACTGCCAGGGGTGGGGTTAGATGAGATATTAGGAACAGATTCTTTGCTGTGGAACAAGATGATCTTTAAGGTCTCTTCCAACACAAGCCATTCTGTGATTCTATGAATACAGCTGAGGGGGAAAGACGTCACTAAGCACTGGAGTCCTATAGATGTGCAACAAGATTTAAACCCTTATTGCACCTTGTGTACCCAAAGTCAGAGGCAGGGACAAACCAAACCCTAATGCACATGCTGGGGAAAAAGTCACCAACTGCAGTTTGGAAGGCTGGGGGAGGATGTCAGGAGAAGCCTGGGGATAGAATGCTCCACTGACACCCTGACTATCTCCATGCTTAGAAGACAGCAAAACCTGCTGAGAGGATCTGGTGGCTGTGGTCCTGCATCGAGGCTGCCTTCAGCCAGGAGACCAATGGAGAATCCTCCACTTCACTCAACCAGCACCTCAGTGACCCTTCATTGATCACACCCACACTTACGGGTAGGAAAACGCTGCATCCAAAACCATGGGACTATTAATAGAGGGACTTCATCTGATGTCTCCTGGCGTAATCACCATCTGAATTTGGCCTCGTGGCAAAGATTAATCACTGGCAAGTTGCTGCAGTGTATCAACATTAACATGGGCTGTTTGCTTTTCTCTGAGTGTTGGGACATCCCACAAGATCCAGCTGCTCATCCCAAGCGAGCTGCCGGGAGGGAGTGGCCAAGGGCTGCCTCCACGGATTGCAGAGATCTCTGCTTTTCTTCCTGCCCCTACACAAATCCTGAGTAAATCTGTTGAGGCAGCACAACTTGGCCTTAGCTCTGCATTGTTATTTGACCAGATCAGCAGTCTGGAAACTGGGTCATTTTTTTCTAAACATGTGGTTTAGAATTGTGCTTCTTCAAAGGACGCTATCCAATGGTGTGAGACCAAACACTGGATTTGTAGTAAAAAAGGCAAAATAACAACAGCAGTAACAACCAAAGTTCAAAGATCTTTGTAAACACAGAGCCCATGAGACACCCTGACACAATAGGGAAATAACAAAATCCCTGATCTATATTTAGGGAAACTGAGGCATTAAAAGAGAAGTCCCAAGCTGTCTGGAGAATCACGGATAAAATTTCTCAGCTACAGAAGTAAAACTGATTTGTCTCATATTTAGAAGTTCTTACAAATATACATAAAGGGATTTTTTAAACTCACACAACTGGAGTAGGGAAATTCAAGCCTACTTTTTATTTAAGTAACACAGTCAACATTTGAAATGCAGGTTGCATCTACATTAAGTAACATAGGCAATGAATGTGCACAGGAGTAGCAGGGCAGGCCTGAGAACGTCAATTTAAAATTATGTTGTACATCCCAAGTTATTTGTTTGTGCTGCATCAGATCACCAGAAGCTTTTGGAAGTTTGGGCTTTGTGCTCTATCTCATGGTTTTATCTGTTACTGGCACCAACAGTTTCCTATTCCCAGAGGGATAAATGCTGAGATTCCTATTCCCAGACGGGTAAATGCTGAGATTCCCCCCTCCAAAGTCATACAAATATCACCAAGAATCCTCATGGGAACACCTCCACACATCCCAGGCTGACATTGCACTGGTAGATCTAAAGAGAAAAGATAATCACAGAAGGCCCAAGCTAAATACTTAATTTTTTGCTTTAAGCTTGTGCTAAAGCTTTTCTTCAAGATGTTGAGTAGAAATGCTCAACCTGCTCCCAGTATTTTGTGTCACATTTGTCCCCATCAGCTGTCCAAGGTTTATACATTTCTAACAGATTTGTTTATAATTTTTAACCCATCCAACAAATGTTTCTAGTGAATAATGCTCTTGGCCTGTCCTCTGCAAGCATTCATCCAAGTGGTGAGTGTCTGAGCTGGATACCCTCACTGCACCCCTACCCAATACATGTTCTTGTGTGGCCCCCCACATGCTGCAGAACACTGGTCATCTGTGAGATGTTACCCAGGGGAGCAATTTCACCCCAAAACTACCAATACTTTTCCTCCTGATGATGCAGAAGGTAACTAGGCAGTTCATGCCAATCCTTGGATATATAACTGAGGTTATTTCCTTCTTTTCCCCAATAAACAGCTTGATGAATGTTTTATTTGGTGTCAGAACAGGGTTTGGTGCTGAACCATAAAGTCAGACCCTGCTTCTTCTCACCCCCACCTCTCCCAAAGAGCTTGTTTTAGGCACAAAAAAAGGGCTGATTTAGGCCTGTGGCTGCTCTGAGCCCTTTCAGTGTTGCTTACAGCCACAGGAAATTAAAAAGTTAAAACCAAGGCCAGCAGAGACAGGCAGTGTAGGACTGTGTGGGATCAGCAAGGCCAACTCCTGAGACTCAGAGTTGATGTTCAGCCCACACAACCCAAACCCAAGGTGCTATTTATTGACACAGAAAGATAGGGAAAACAACAGCCATCACTTCTTGCAGGAAATGCCTCTAACTCTTGTCTCCTAAAGTAGTTTGAGTCTTATCTGCCCCCACCACTCCACATGTGTCCTCCATGTTCACCAGTGGTGGTAACTTGCCTCCAGAGTGGTTGATTTCTTTGCTAAGACAAAAGAGTTGTGTTCTTAAGCTGCAGGCTAGACAAATCAAAAAATAAAAACCAACATCCCCAGCATGAAGCTCAGTGGGAACTACTGTGCTGGATCAGAGGGATGGTTTGGCTCTATCAGCCCTTATGCTGACCATGTCTGCTGTAGATATCACAGAGAAATGTGCAGAAACCAACAAAAACTGATCTTCAAGGTGTCTTTCAACTCAAACCTTTCTATAATTCTATGAAAAGAGAGATTACTGTAACTCCTCAGTAACCTGCCTATGTATGAGTTTAATCTTGTGCAACCTCTTTATTCAGATTTCATTTAGGTGAATATGTGTTCTCCATACAGTCACACAAGCAGTTTTTATCTCAGACAAGAACCTGTAGCAGGCAGTTCCCAGCCTGCCTCAGAGGCCCACAGGATAATTTGGAAAGGATCATGGGAGGTCTCCAGATCAACCTCCTGCCCAAGCAGCCTCAGCTTGGTCAGACCAGGTTGTTCCATGCTTTACCAGTTGGGTCCTGTAAATCTCCGGGAACAGAAGTGCCACAAAATCTCCCATGGCACCTGTTCCACCACTTCACCATAAAAAAAGGGGGAAATTTTTAATTTCCATTGATGATAATCTGGATTAAGTGACCATGAGAGCAAGACTATAATGAGGGTCCCCCAGGGCAGTGAGTAGCTGAGATGGGTTAATCTGTGTGCCAGAGGGCAGCAGAAAGCCTTAGCACTTGTGCTTGTAGCATGAGTCCTGCACAAAGCAATTTCCATAGTAACTACACCACAGAACGTTGGTTGGTTTGCTTGGTTCCTTACTCTTGGATCAAGCTTCCCTACAATCAGGACTCAGATTATGAAATATAATGAAAGAGCCCTCAAGCTTTAACCACCACACAAGAAATGTGTAGATCCATGATAAAGCCAACAAGAGCTCCCAAAATCAGTATCAGTGACAAACTTCAGAGTAAAAGGTTTCTCTAAACAATCAGATCTCTCCCTTTCTCTAAACTCACACCTCTCTGTGCTACCTTTTCACTTTCACAGACTCAAGAAATAGCTAAAAAGGGTAAGAACTTACTATGGTACCAGGCAGAAGCTTGCACACAACTCCTGTCCTCTCCTCCTGCAGACAGCCTTGGGTGAACTTAACCTCACCTTCATTAGCTGCATCTCCTCCTACACCTGACACTAAGCTGGAGGAAAAATAGCCTCCTCCCTCAGTCCCCTCCCAATCCATACATCTTTCGCTGCTTGAAAATTATTCTTGCCTCAGGCCATGCAAATCACAAGATTATCTGTGACTGCATTCCTCAGGTCTGACCAGGAAGAGGTGGGGATGGCTCAACCCCCATCATGGAAAAGCATCGAAAATCCAAATCCCTCCCTCCCAGTTTAGAAAAATCTATCCCAGTTTTCCCTGACTATGTCCTGGCAAATGCCAGTTTTTCAGTTCCAGAGTCAATGACCTAGCAAGATGAACAGAGCAGTTTGCACTCCTCTAGGAAACACAACTTTTGATAATTTGCAGGCTCAGGAAAAGAAGCGACATTTGAGATCAGGTTTAGAAAGCGTCTTTCACCACCCAAGGGCCTGGAAAATTGCTTTTTATATTTAGTTGAAAACTCAAGTGCTGCTGGAATTAATGGGTCAGTCACAGATGGCCATGTCCTACCATGTGCTTGCTTTACCCTGCCTGGTGCCAAGAGGAGACAAGGAAGAAAAAGAAGCGTAGAAGAACATTAACAAAAAAAAAAGCCATTTTATTGAAAATGAAATTAAAACTTCAAATTATTATTACAATCATGAGAAAATGCCAAACAATTCAATTTACAGTTGCAACATACAATACAAATAGTCCCTTTGAAGTTGAAGTAAACTGATCCACAATCATCATCTGTGGCATAAAGCAGAGTGTGTTTGTACAATATGTGCATGAAAAGCAAGTCTTGGGTGACAGCATTTGAAAAAATAAAAAATTAAAGCTTGTATTTACACAAAATGCTACAAATATTTTATTCCAGCGGAAATTCAAGATTGGTAAAGCATATTTAACAACAAAAAAAATTGGAATGTCACTCATATTACCTAAAGTTACTGTAAAAGTATGGTTTTGGCTGATATACTTAAAAGTACTGCATTTAAAAAAAAAGCAAAGAGTTATCTGTAAACATGGAAGTAAACAAATATCTAAAAAAAGTTCTCAGAAAATGTTAAACTGAAATGCATTCTATTTAAAAACAACAAGAAATTCAGGGGGGGCAGAGAATGGGGCTTCTTTGAGCTCATGGCTTATCCAGGTTTAATTATTGCTTTTGCTCATGGCTTGCTGCTGCTGCAGCGCAGCGCAGGGCTGAGCCTTGCTTTGCTCAGGGTGAAAGTGCAAAATTCTCCCCACTACCGATGGTACCTGTGGAAACTGGTAAATCTTTGCTCAGGGGACTGCTGGCAACAAAGGTTCAATGCTAAGAAAGACACAGCAGCTGGGCTTTTAAAGGAAATTATAAATGCCGCGTGAATGATGCTGTCGGATAAATAATTTGCTTTATTCTTCTGTCCCCTCCCACTGCACCCGCTCTGGTTACCCTTAGAAGGAGGGAGAGGAGGATTTAATCCTCCGTTTGGCAAAGGGGACTTGTGCCTGTTGTGCTGGAAGTCAGTCTTTGGTAGGATAAGAGAGCTGGAAAGGTATAAAAAGGCAATTTTTTTCTTTAAATCTATGACCAGTGCCAAAGATTGCCACTGCCCAAAGGGAAGGGCTGTCGTACCTTTGAGAAAACTCCATTCTGTGATGCCAAGCACCTCACAAAAGCTCAGATAAGTTGATATGGTTCACTACATAGCACCGGTTGGGTCGGAAAATCTGATTCAAGAGCATTTCCAAGTGAACTTAAGAGCATTTTCTGAAAGCTCTGATGAGCATCTCTGCCTCAGCCTGTACAACTCCCTCCATGACCAGCCTGATGCACTGGGACAGATTTTCCGAGGCACCAGGAGTGTTCAGGAGCATGGGGATCTACCAGCAAGGGGCTGGTGCACCTCTGTCCACAGATGCTTACAAAATCCTTTCTTTCCTATCTCAAGCAGGCAGAGCCAGGTCAGATGAGGGCACGGATCGACTGGATCAGGCACGCGCGCCTTGACTGGGCCGAGAAAATGTTTTCAACGTTTGTCCCTAAAGGTCCAGTTGAAAAACCGCGGGGACACAAACAGAGTCCTGTCGGTATTGGGCAAAACAAAAGTCTGGTCTGTGCTGGATTTATCCAGAAACAAAAACCAAGTGCTTGAATTTTACAACAAAGTCTTAAGGAAAAAAAAAAAAGAAAATCTGGGTTGCTGCCTGCAGCCACTCTTAACAACATTTCAACACAAAAGCACCCTAAAAATTACTTAATATGCATACAGTAAACCTTAAAAAGCCCTTCTCAGCAATAACAAATAATGTACAAATATAGTACCTTTTATTAAATAGGAAACAGCTTGCACTGGCAGTACATCTCTTTTTCTCTTGCTTACTAAACAAAAAACAAAACTGAAATGTGTAACCAGACACTGGTTTTTTAAGTGCTGCTGAGACTAACAAACGTTACTTTACAGTTACAAATAAATGGACAGTGGTATGCTTCAAGCTACCACAAACCAACAATAAATAGAATCAATTACAGCTTCCATCTTTGAAGGAAAACTAAGTTTTAGAAGAAAAACAAAGTGTCTTACTTATACTTTAAGCATACTTGGTATACAACCTTTAGAAGGCAAAGACTTTATTAATTTATTATTTTTAAGAGCGCGTCATCACGCAGATTGGAGGGATGTACCATGCTAATGGCAGCTCGTTTAACAGCTTCGCTGCTAACGAGCAGTGAGGGTGGTGTCTGGCTCTGTGTGGCTGTGCCCAACGTTGATTTACTGCCATACTTTGGAGGTAGCCAAAGATCACCCAAGGAGCAGCTTGGAGGAGGCTGCGGGCAGCGGTGACTGAGGGAGCGGAAGGTGGGAGCTTTGGCCAAGCCCACTGGCACGTGCTGAACATCCCACTAAGCCAGGCTTAACACCTGCCTGGGAAGATCGTGGGGAGGATGGCTCAGCTCCCACCATGTCCAGCCAATGCCATGTCACCTCCCTGCTTGCCATGGGAGACCTGGGCTGGGCAAAACTGGGGCCTTCCTGCAGGGTAGTTTGGCCACAGACGGGTTGGGGTTTGGGTGCAACCTGCTCTGCTTGTACCACCCCTGGGAGCCCCAGGGTGGCTTTGAAGGTGACTTTTTGTCTTCTGTGTGGGCAGAGGTGAGTATTGCTGCCCTTGTGCTCGTCCCTCTAACACGGCAACAGCCACATCAGCTTCAGAGCCACCACAGCATCCACAGGGCTCCCGCATTTAATGCTAACGGGTGGTGACTCGCTACCAGGCAATTTCTGTCTCAAGTTTGAAACCTTTTAATTCCACCGAGTGGGCTGAAATTGCAAGGGGAGGGGAAAATGTTTCACCATTTCTCCCTTAATCCCATTTCTGAGATATTTAACAATTCATCATTTGCAAAATACAGGCTTTGAAACGGTTTTGATTTTTCTTTGGGAAAAAAAAAAACCTGTTGAAATCCAAATTATGCTGTCAAAATAGATCATTTTAAATATGAATCTTTTCAAATTTTGAAGTTCTGAGAAAAAATCCTTGGAGAAGAAGAAATTAGGGGAAGGATGGAAAATATTTCATCCTTCCTACCATTTTTCCAGTGTCTCCACAACTACTGATTAAAAGGCAAGACTGTGTTGAAGGCAACCAGACAGCTAATAAAAATATTTTAAACACAATATTTCCTTCATAAGTTATATAAAAAGATCCTACATCCAAAATCATTTGATGTGGATGCATTTAGGTTGGGTATGTTGTTTTTAAGTCACATTGTAAACTGGTTCACACTGGAACTGCTTTTCAGAGTTGGGTAAAGGTCTGAGGTTTACACTATTGCAGAAATGTAATAAAAAACAAAACAAAAAACACTTTTAGAGACCGAAGTCAATATATCATTACATTAAGAAACGTTTAAAGGGTCCAAATGTCATTAAATAATTATAAATATTCTTTTAAACTTAAATGATGATTCATGTTAGCAAACAACCTCAAATTTTACACATTTATAATTTAAAAAAAGAAAATAAAAAAGAACATAGCCGAACACAAATACTATGTATACCATTTTGGCTCTAATAATATATATTGCCATTCTCATATTTTGCATAAGTAATAACATTTTGTTTTTTTTGTTTCTCAAGGTTTTGGTTGTTATTTTTGGTTTTTGGCTAACTGAAGGCAGAACGAATAGATACAAAAGCAAAAAGGAAACCCCGGGGTGGGCTCACCTAACTTGAAAACTCATTCTCTTTAAGTACCCAAAAACAAACCAGAAAAGCAATGAACATAGAGAAATTCCAACTGTTATCCGCAGCAAGGCTCGGACAGAGTTTTGTGGGACAGCTGTTTTCGTCTGAATGGATCATAGCAAAATGGAAGCAACTTGCTCTTTGCTTTCCTTTTTATGTGCACCAATACAAACCAGATGAATTGCACTACAGGTGTGGAGAGGGTCCCATACGTTGTATGATTGCAACTGTATCTGGAGTTCATGGTTAGTTTTGGGTTTTTTATTAAAATAAAAGGGAATGCAGCCCTTGCCTTGCATCACCATGTTTCTCCTGATAGCCGGGGAGTCCGTTCTCTCCTTGTTGGCAAAAGTACTCATTAGTTATTACAAACCTCTAGGGGCAAAAAA